>JAPMOR010010919.1:498074-557236 GCA_026543865.1 Argiope aurantia | reverse complement strand
GAGAATGAAATGTTGGAGTCGCTTTATGTCGGTCTTCTCTTTTGAAATTAATTCCTGAAGATGACTTGCAGATACATGGAATTAAAAAAAATCGAATAAAACCACACTGGGTTCAACATTTCTCTGCTTGCATATAATCCTTAAAAGCAAATAAACTAACTAACCAATTAAAAGGATATACATTTGAAAGAAATTAGTAGAAGAAAGTTCTGATGTATAAAAAAATGTTTCAAAAACTCTTGCATCTAGCAGACTATGAGACCTACATCGTACTTCATTCCGTGTTAATTTTATTTGACAATAAGTCTACTGACATTTCACCGATAGAACGAAACTGCCATTGGAGAGCGGTCATTTGACCTCTTGCGATACGTTTAATGTTAATATTTCCTGTTAAGGAAGAATAGATCGCTGAAATCTAAATTGAGCTTCAGATATACGAAAGCATAAGAATTTTGATGCAATCCTTTAAATATAATTTTAATTTTGCTGAAAAGTTTTATGGGAGGTAACTTATTTAAAACTATTAAATTTATACAAATTACGAATACATTAATGCTGATTTCGTTTAATTACATTAATGAGAGTAAGAGTAACTTGATGTTTAATAATATTTGTGCTACTTTGTCTTTATCTGACAGCTTATAGAAAAAATGAATGATAAAGAAGACATCATTTTAAAATTTTCAGTTTTTTAGAACTGATTTTGAATTAAATATTTTGAAGTAGGAATATTTCCAAAGCTTAAATGGGTGATCTGAATGTAATGTACCCATTGCAAAGAATTTCCTTTTATTTTTATATTTTTATAAAAACGAATACAGTTAAACCGAGGATATCCGTATTTAATTCATCATTGTGATAAGAATGGGAGTTTTTGAGTGTCAAAGAACTCAAAGCTCCTCTCGTCTGTCTGTCAACCTCAACCTGCAAATGCGTTTATTAAAGGCAGATGGCTACGAATATGTATATTTTTTCTTGATTAATGAGCAGGCAATCCTTAATGGAAATTTAATAGATTGTAAATAATAGTAGCATAAGTAATTAGTGTTGTGATTTATAACATAGTTACAAGTGAGTTTCAGTCTCGACTTGGTGGATAAAATAGTTTCAAATTTTAGTTATGCTAATCGCAATCAATGGATTCTCGTTTAAACGCTTTGCGGGACATATTATTATACCGCCTATTAGTCTTGTCACGCCGTGATTAATTTCATTCTGCGTTATAAATTAGCTTTACTTATAAAATTGCTGGTATTGATATTCCAGTTATTAGTTCCATTTCACTTGGGATTCCTGAAAGCAATAGTTGACAGAAGCTGCCTTGATTCTAAAATTACGATTCCCGTCCGAAGTTGCGATTCTGTAATAATAAATGAATGAATAGAAGGCTATTTTTAATGCCTTTTCAAATGTACTGAAATGGCAAAAGGGTTTGATTGAAAGTAAGCGTTAAAAGATTGCGATAAGATCTCCACTTGACGACGATTCTAGCGATATTTCGCGAGAATAATCCGGCGAGCCATTTGTTTCCTTTTGTCTCCATTGTAGGATTATCACTCAAATTGTTATGTTAAAGCTGCGATGGACGTTTTTCTTTAATTCAATTTACAATTGATTGCGTTTCTATAAAACTATTTCCTTGTTCCTGCTGTGTCGCTCTCTTGTGCATAAGTTTTTATTTTCCTAATAGCATATTTTCCCTCTTTTTAGGTAAATATCATTTCTGTTCTCATTGTTTTATCGAAGACAAAGGTAAGCTATCTTCTTTATACGTAAATGCATTTTAGTTGCTGCAGGAGGCAGTGATGACTTGTCACTGTGTTCTTATGGAAATTTATATTGGATGTTCTTTCTAATCGTTTTCAATGCCCAATTTCAAAACCGTTAAAGATACGTATATGGGCCAAGTGTGAAAAATGCTTTAAATGTTTAATTCATTAGTAAAGATTAATTAATTCATGAGTAACGGATTACAAAATCTAAATTTTTATAGAGTGCATCGATCCTTTTAGACATGTAATAAATATTCTTGAGGCACTATCATGTTAAATAAACGAAAAAAACATCTGGTTTTGTGACTAAAACTTAAAGTTTCAAGCTTTGAACTTCATTGCCAGTTAATGATAGCCTTCTAGAAGCAGAAGCTAGTGGTTCAAATGATTTTCTTTGAGACAGTCATTGAATGCTCTAAATCGTGTTATTCAAATCTAAATAATTCTGTTTGATTTGATCACAGAAAGTTTTTTTTAAATTTTATTTTAATAGATCGAATATAATAACAACTAATATGACTAAAGGACTTATATTATTTAATTTGTGTTTTTTTTTCTTTCCGAAAGTACATTCATTGACAGAAATAACATATAATTCGTAATGTCATTTAAAGTTTTTTCAATTGGAACTAAATATCTATCTGAAACGTATTAGAAATTAGTTGTTTGGATTACAATAAAATGGGAACCTTTGTGTATTAAAATCAGATTAAAACTTATTAATTCGTAAAAATTATTAAACTACTTTTAAATGGATATATCATTGTAAAATTATTTAAAATTAAAATTTCATTATTGCAACATTTAAATTGCATTATTTTGCGATTATATTTTGAAAATTCCCAATTACTTTGAAGGCGAATCGAATTACTGAGGTGCTATAGTTAAAATATTTTTGTACCCGTATTGTTTTATTTTGTTCATTTTACTCCTAGAAATTTTTCTGTTTCTTGATTTTTTTTTATTACTTCTTTAATATATATATTTTTTTAATTTTTATTTTTTTATTTTCTCATATACGAAGTATTGTAATCACCAAAAACTTCGAACTCAGGATTATATCTGCCAGTGAACTCGATAACTCAATAAAACTTTGAGTTTAACAGATGAAATTTGGTATATGAAATTACTTTCAAATTTTCAGATTTCTATCAAATTTTGAACGAAATCCTCTCACAAGAGGTCTGTTTATTTCGAGTACTAAAGAACTCAATAATTACAAGCGCAAAGCGCTAGATAAATACAAATTGATACACAGGTTTAGCATTTAAAATATAGGTACTTGTCAAATTTTGGAACTAAAACCGTCATATGGTTGACCGTACAGTATAGCCGGACTGTACTTTAGCTTGCCCGTATAAATGCAATAATTTATAAATGCAGCGATTTAAATCGTTGAAATTCGTTATAGGAACGTTTTAATAATACGAGACTAGGTAATACTATTCGAAAGATACCTTTCTATGCAATCTTTGATGCGTAATTCTGAATTTTTCATATTTTCTTAAGAACACACATCAATTCAGGCAAAGTCACGATTTACATGACAGAAACCGAAAAAATGACAAAATCATTTGCTTTTCTTTACGATCGTAGCTAAATGTTTAAATATTTTGAAAGCACGTTCGTAAATATCTGTATTTGACCTTTGACTGCTTCAGGGCCCTCTCCTCCCTCCTTTTATATCGGATGATGCCATGATGAATTTTTAAGGATGTCATCATTTTTAATCTACCATCTTCCGTTGCCATCTTTTCTCATCATTTTTAATGTTAAGTGACTATTTGAAATAAGGAAATCATTATTTCTCGGTTTAATTGATGTTGCCATTTATTTTTTAAAATTAACAAAACATATATAAACATTCAAAATTTTCACTTTTTTTCGTCGCTGTGATTGGTTCAGTTACAAGATGAACTGGAGTAGACAGAAAAATTCTTTGAATACTTCCACTATAGATGGTGCTTACACATATCAGATTATAAAATTTCTATTGCGCATTATGAAACTCTTTTTATATATAACATATATTTTTTAAATAAGCCACTAATTTTAAATTGTATTTATAAAAAAAGAGAAATAGTGAGGCAGACATCTGGCCATAACTTGCTTAGAGGGTGTTTATTTTACTGTAAAAATCACACTTGATCTCGCACTTTCCTTGGAAACTCAATACAAAATCTTATTATTATTATTGAAAAAAACTGTCCCCCCCTCCCCCCCCAATTTTACTAGTGAAACATTTCTGTAATGCTGCAAGTGTTTTGTATTTAAAAGTGGAGAAAGAATCTTGTGCACATCAGTTTTATTTTGTGAAAGATTAAATAGAAAAAACTGTTGTAAAACCTTAATATGTTACCCCTCCTCCTCTCAAATGAATGTCGTTTCTTCTTAAAACTGTTAAGAACATAAACTCGAACATACAGGAAAAGGAATTTGAAGTATTGCTTTGACAAACTTGATTTATATCAATTTCAAATGTGGGAAGAAATTTTATATATTTGTGAACTTTTGATCAGAGATCTGGAAAGAGAAGGTTAATTGAAAAGATTGGTGATATATTTTTTTAAAATCCTTTTATTTTATTCTTCGTCTTTCTGGGTATTTTAACGTTTTGATTAGTGTTGCCTTTTCCTTTGGTTTGACACTTTTCATTTCTACTATTCTTTAAAATGCTCTTTTAATCGGTTAACACTTGACTGTCTCAAGAATATATTGTCATTATTATGGAAAGAATTTTTTCGGTATTCTGTTATCTGTGATGATTCAAATGTGATATTCACTGTTTTTGATGCAGCGGAATTTTTATATGTGATGCTAAAATATTAGTTCTCTTACTAACTTTCTTCAGCAGTCGTGTCTCGCTCGTGGTATAGACCATTAATCTCCCTAACAGCACCAGCAACCACGGTAAACAACCCCTTTAACAAGTGTCTTTTTAAAAGTGCCCAATTGCTCCCCTAATCGTTTTTCAACACAAAGACATAAACGTGCCAATGATTTTACAACTGCAGTGCAAACAGCTCCTTTGCCCAGTGACACATTGAAAAGGTGAGATACCAATGGGGGCGCGCTACCTCTGCTACCTGTCTAACAGCATTATAACTTTTTAAAAGTGGTACCTGTGCTCATGAGGACCGGGAGGGGAGGAGCAGTTTCCGAATGCCATCAATAACTCCAAAAGATCATTAATCAATTTGTTTTTTTCTTTTTTCTTCCTTTCCCCGTCCCTTCACTATGGCGGAGGTGCAGTGTGGGTACATTCGTAGAGCGTGCGGAAATACATTCAGTACTGACTTCTAATATTAAGGGATTTTTATATAGATCTACCTCTCCTCCTCCCTGCCCTTCCTTTCCTTCTGGGTTGGAATAAAAAGCTCCATTGCATCTTTAAAAGCCATATAAATGCTTTTGACAGATTATAAATATAGTACAATATGATACATATGTATTAGTGTCTTAACTATGGGATGGGATTTCTCCCCTTCTGATTTTCTTTCTATGATGAAATATATCTCCCGCATTATTCTGCGTCTGAGGGTCCGCTCCATTTATTCGTGGTGGCGAAAACAAATTGGTGTGTTTGGGATATATCTGTTTGTCTGAAGTTTTTCGTGTACTTGGATATTGTGATGCAGCGTTTCTGATTCGAGAATCGCCTTATCATCTGCAAATTTAGAAAAAAGAATAGTAAGGTGGATTCACCAATTAACTTATTGTTGAAAATACTGTAACTTTTAACATTAAAGTAATGTTTTTATATTTAGAATTTAAAAAATGAATTGTTTTGTCTTCCCATGAAGTTTAGCCATATAAAATTCTCTAATATCAAAATTTGGTTGGCAATGGAGTTTGTTTCCATAAAATGTTCAATTTTTTTAAACTTTTTTTTTTAATATTGAGTGTTCTGGCAGGATAAGAGCAAGTGTAAGTATATACCGAATTAAATATTCAATATAGATTCATTCAATTAATCTGGCAACTTTAAGTTTGAGTCCTTCATTTTGGAAAGTATTATTTGTATATTTGCGTTACTCCCCCCCCCCAATATTAGGCGCTTGCATATATTTTAATCAGCGACATCTATTGGTAAACATGCGAAGTATGTATGTATACGACAATGGTTTTGGTTTATACCAATTTACTATTACTTTATTTTTATCATTTTGGAAGCTTTCCCATTTAGTATTATTGAGTTATTCAAGGTATAAAGACCCCAATCATGGAACGCTTCAAATTGCATATACGACATTAATTGCTTTTGATTTGAAGAAATCTGCTGCCGATGCCCATCAGATACATTTAGAAACTTATGGTGGTGCTGTTCCGACTTAACCCAATTGTCGGTTTTGTTTTTAGCGATTTAAAGTTGATAATTTCGATGTCAGTGACAAAGAATGGCCTAAATAACCAAAAAAAAAATATATATATATATATAAAATTCGAAGACAATCAGTTGCAAGACTTATTGGGCGAAAATGGAAAAAAGTTGTAAAAAAACGATGGAAAATATTTTGATTGATATATATTGTACCATTTTTCTCAATAAATGCCCTTTTTAAAGTTTAAAAAAAATGTTTAAAATACACACAAGCACCTAATATATGCAGAAGAATATTTAATTTTTTTAGACGTAATAAAAGCTTAAAAATTTATTTTCTGTCATCGACAAATGCAATTTTATCGCGATTTATCTTCGTTAAGTACTCTTGAGCATTTGTATATGGAAAAGTGAAATCGAAATTGCACGTATAGATTTCTCATGATTGGACGCCAGTTTTCTTCAAGTGAAAATTCGAATTCCTACTTTATATTAAAAAAATATTACATTTAAATATTGAATTACGTTAAATATATTAGGTATTGAGTATTTTTTAAAAAAATATTTGAAATCAACAACAACGAATTTTGCAAACAGAGAATTACATATAAAAAAAATTGTCAGCTAGCGTTGGTGGGTTTATAATGGGAATTTTCTGATTTTTAAAGTTTCCTTTACGTACTTCTCTTTATGCTTTTGGAAAGAGAATTTTCAAGAATCTTTTTTTTTTTTTTTTTTTTCTCCTCACACATCTATTTGCTTGAGGAGTTTTTGGTGGACCCCTGTCCGAGTAGAACGGAAAAAAAAAAAAAAAAAAAAAAAAAGTAAAAAAATATATTCCCGAAGTTCTTATCAAACATTCCGAAAAATATAAACAGTTTCAGTGAATCCTCGAAGGTTGGTGGGGAAGAAAAAGTAAATAAAAAAATGTATTTTTTAAAAGACGCGCAGTGCAAAAAGTAGACGTCCAGGAAAAGTTCAGGCGTGTGGAAATCTGCAAATTCTCTCTTTTCCAAACTTTTTTCACCCTTACGTTTATATTTTTGTTTACTTTTTTCGCAGGGTTTATTCTACCTCCCCCTCCCACGTCCCCTTCCTGCTGTCCGAGCGAAAAGACGGCCGTATAAAAATGAAGGAGCGAGAGAGGGGGGAAAAAATGTTTCTTTTGAAAGTCAACGGACTACTTTTTTTTCTTCCAAGCTAACTTGTGCTTTGAAGTTTGCTATGGATTGGACGCGGAGGGATATTTTTCCCCCCTCCTTGGCGGGTGCGTGCCCGAACCCCGCGGCGGGAACCAGCGCTGGGCTCGGCTCTAACCTACCTTCGATGCTGTATTTATCTACAGCTAGCATCTACCGCCAATGCCGGACCCCAGATACTAACCTGCACCGGTCTTTTCTCTGCAGCGTAAAAATCTGCGGATGGGTGTTGGGAGGGGAAGTTAAAATGCATGCATGCAAATGAAATACATTGAAAGTTGGGGTTATGTGTGTGTGGTTTTTCACTTTTTGGGTCCCCCGTCTCCTTTTTTTTTTTCTCTTGTTTTTGCTTCTTCAGTTCTCTTTCACCATGGGTGATAAGAGTTTTTGAGTTCTGATTCGCTGTTGTGTCTACGTTAGATTAGCTATTGCTCTACGTGTTTGTTCCATTTTATAAGTTTCAAAATAGTGTTCTTGTTAGTGATAAAATAATTCAATTCTTTTTGCTCAAAACAAAATTATATCTAAAATTTGCGGTTTTTCTTTTATTGTAGCAGAATTTATTTTATTTTAAAATTAGTGATGGCAAACATAAGGCTATTTTTTATTATGTGGATGTTTATATTATAAGGTTATGTATCTGATTTCCGATTAATTTATCCCACTGATATTAGGAATAATATAGGATATTAGGAATAAAATGAAAGAATTTATCCTATCTATTATTCCAGCTGTCAATGTCCCCATTTTCTCAGCTAGTGCGAAATATACAGTGATGAATAAAATGACACTACATAGTGATGAATAAAATAATTTTTAATGATATCTGACATTCTGAATTTATATTAAAACACAATGTTTGTTTCTGGGGAAGGGTGTTGCATGTGCGAAAATTTTGTACGAATACACTCCCTTCCCCCCCCCCCCCATATATCGCGTGATCTATTTTATTAATTCTTTATGTAAAGCATGGATTTTCAATATTTTCTTGTTTTAAAGCAAGAAAATATAAGAAAGTCATGTTTTTTCTTTACCTTTAATTCTTTTTGAAATTAAGTTGTAGACTCAAATCTGGAATTATTCGGGAATCTGCAACTCCTAATTCAAATCTGGAGTTGTATATTCTAACTTAAATATGTGCAAAATTGGTGTATATATCAATATTTGTGGTAAGAGGTGATATATTTTCGGTATATTGCTAAAAGTGACAGAATCGAAGGAATTAGAAAAAACGAATTTGTGTTCTCAAAAGTCATTTTTGTGACAGGAAAAATATTGAGTTTATCAATATTTGTGTAGTATACATTATATGTTGACATTACATTGATATATACTGGATTTCATCCCTCCCTTCTCTTCCATTTTCTGTTGGACAGATGGCATTTGGGAAGAACGAAAACACATAAATTCGTTTTTCTCTTTCTTTCAATTTTGTTACTTTTAATAATATACGATGATATATAGTAAACATCACTATATGATATGTTGTAAATAAAAAAAAAATTAAGTGATGTTATTGATCTTAAAAATAATCTCTCCTCCTACGCTGAGTCGCCATAACGAAATAGAACCTTCTATTTTTAAAACAATTTTTCCTAACATTGACAGAGCTGCATCTTTACGCATAGCATTGTTATTTTTCTTTTCTATTTTTTATACGTTAATGTCTTTTCCTTTAAAAGTTTTACTGAGTTTTCCAAAAAATTTCATTGTTGCAGTTTTTAAAGATATAAAAACGAGTTTTAAGAATTGTCTGCATATTTTACCGTCAACCATTATGTCATTTTCGAAGTTTTAGCTTTTTCAGTAACTTGTAACATGTTTGTTTAAGTCAACAGCATGTAGCATTTCCGAATCACTTGATACGCAGAAGCATTTTCATGGTAAATGGTATAAGTCATAAGGAGAAAAGTGCATTGTTTTTCTTGAGGTCTTGTCTTATTGGAAGTTTCGATGGGATTGATGAAGCCATGAAATCAGTAATTCATGTCAAATGACTATTTGTTTTATAAAAAAAAAAAAAATTCAAAGTGAAAGGTATGGTCAAGGAGAAATTTCTCTGCATATTAATTTATCTTCTTTAAGTGTTCACGTGTTGTCCTTTCCAAGTTACATATTTTTCCTTGTGAAATATTAACAATGCATCCATTGAATCAGAAAATGTGTAGAAAATTCGCATTTTGAGTTTTTTAAAGTTGCTGTTTGTTATTAATTTTTGCTTAAATCAAATTTTATAATTCTGTCATCGATAAAAATTTTTGAAAAATCCCTTTAACATTTATTTTCAGGCTATATGATATAATTGCCATTCCGTCTTCTTATTTTTGTGAATATGTAACCTTTTTTCAAATCTGTTTATATGTTTTATTTTTGTTTGTTTAGTTTTTGTTAAAGATTCTTGGTGGAATTATCATATCCATTATAATATACTTCGAATTCATAGATAGATTTGAGTTATATATTTGCATTTAGAAATCTGATGATTTTAGGTTTATATTTTTTGAAATAACGGAGGAAAACATGTCTTGTTACTTGATTAATGAGCACATTTTTTTTTCTTTCTGTTTCAATCTCTGGAGACAGAAGTTGTGACTTGGACCGCTTCCCTTCTGCTACTTGGTGGAGTGTGTATTTGAATGAGTGAATGAATGAAGTCAAGAAAATTCAGTCCCGCAATCCATCACCCCCAATAATTGCCATGCTTTTTCTGTCGCAACACCTGTTCCCATTCGTAGGGCTGATGAATACTCTTTTGACTCTTCTTGTGTTGGAAGGGGCGGACGTTTCTCAAAATCTTCTGTTGTAGATGAAATCTTGGCAGTAACCATGAGTTGGGTTTCTTTTTGTCTAGCCACTCGATGGGTCTGTTTATTTAACTGGTAATTAAAATATGATGACATAGGAATAGGTAAATTATGTATAGTTCTAACAGCTGACAGGTAACTTATTTATTCATCATGTAGTTTACAATATTTATTGCATATATCACTGGCCAGCATTTCATTTTTCAGTCTTTTGTTTTCAACATGGTATACATTTGGAAAAATCTATTATTTATGTTTATTTATTCATGTTGCAGTTGCTTTATATGTGAAAAAGCGGTATAATTGATCAATTCAATCAGATAAACATTTAACATCCTATTTTGCTTTTAATAAAATGTCAGTGTGTGCAGTTGATGCTTTGTTACCGCATTGTATTTTAAATGATATGAAATGTCATTAAGTACGTTATTGACATAAAGAAATGCCTTGCTACTTTCCTGTTCACTTTATTAATTCATTATCCACCCATTGGAGGTTTACACGAAATGATAATTTAACAGCATAACTAATGAATGCCCCATTCTCTGTATTTTTCAATGAAATTTGTAAAATATGAAATATTTTTTTAATATGCCTATTATATGTATTAAACATAGAAAAATTCTTTGAGAAGAAATGTGATTTGCTTGATCAATTAGAATTGAAGTAAAAAAAAAGTTACACTTTTTGGTGAATTTCAAAATGCAATAAAAAACAATTTTCATTTGCTAAATCAAAGTTATTTGCAATCAAATTTTCAAAAAGATTCACTCTGAGCTTAAAATTAAGATGAAAAATTTCATTAAAATACCATATATGAGCTCTGTGATTACTATCTTTTTATTTATTCATTTTAAATTTAGTTGCAATTTTTTTCCCCGCTGTTTTCTTTTCTTTTGTTGTAACAGTTTCCTACTCTTCTATTTAACGCTTTTTTTTCCCCTCCCTCAACTTCAAAGTAATAGATTTTTTTTCTCTTAATTTTGTTTTCCCAATTGCAAAACTACAGTAAATGAATCTAGGCATATAAAAAGAATAAAACTTGTATTCCGTTACTCCCCCCCCCCCCTCCTTCTTTCCTTAAAAATAAATTTTTTATAACTTTTTTCAGAACTAAATTTTTGGGAAAGATAAAAGATTGAAAAAATTAAGGGAGGGAAATAGTTGGACTATTAAAAGAAGGATATTGCTGGTTATGCTTTCGAGAGTTCCCATAAAAATAACTTTTTTAAAAGGGCGAAAAAAAAATAGTAATTTTTTGTTTTGAAACGACGGGGTAAAACAATGAATTGTGATTCAAAAAAGGAATTAAAACAATGTGGTGAGGGAAGAGAGGGAAAAAAATTCATACAAAACATAAGACTTGGGACCACACGCATAGAAAAGAACAAAGGAAGAAGGGGGGAAGGCTTCTATTGATACGTATTTTTAAAAAAAATTTTATATTCTTCCGACAGAATTCAAACGAAATGGATAGTCAACCCACAGAATGAGGGAGGAGAAAACATACAAAGCCTGAAAGTTAGAGGGGAAAAAAATTAGCTCTAAGAAATCATGTGGTTTTTATGTTTATACTATGAGATGCTTAAGAAACAAAGCCGAAAACTTGTATTAAAAAAAAAAAAACTGGATGGGGGGGGACAAACTTATTATGTGCTTTTTTTTAAAATTCGTGTTTCTTCCAGTGAGGCAGGCTTCAGAAGAGCTGCACAATTATACATGCATATTTTGAAACACTGAAAGAATCATCAAAGACGAAAGAGAGGGAGGGGGGCGGAGGGGCTGAGATGGGTTGGGAAAAGAAGGCTTTACAATCACAGAGACAAAAAGGAAAGAAAAAGACAAATAAAGCCCCACGGGCAATAATTAATTTTCATTGCTATAATTTTTTTTTTCATTCTTTAACTTTTTTTTCTATGAGTGGAAGCCAAGCGACTTCTTTTAAATGCCATGAAAAGAAGTTGAAGTAAATACCGCATTGAAAAGCAAGTGATTAGTACGTGGCTCAAGTAAATTCTTCAGCTGTATTAAGATAATAATAATAATAATAATAAAATCTGAAGAAGGGGGGAGTAGTGCTTGGTATTATCTTAGGGGGAAAAAAAAGAGTAATAAGAAGCGAATGAAGAATAATTAGCTTATGAGCTGCTGACTTAACAGATAGCACATGTTTAATTCGTGAATGTAATGATTGCAATGACTTTGTGGTCAAAGGAATTTTTTTAATAACTGTGACATGATCCTTCAATCAATTTTGCGTTTTGTTTGATTACTAGTCAACTTTTGCACATTTGTAATATATAACACTAAGAGATGGAATGGATCGTAAAGGATATGATATATTTCTATCATGATTTGTTCATTAATGTTTTCATGATAATATTTTTAAGAAAAGTCTATTTCATTTTACTATTGCAAAATGAAGAGCATTCTGATTTCTTTTCCAAATGCATTCGATTTTCTGAAAATTTTATGGTTCATGAATAGATTTTATTCAACATGCATCCTCGTTGTATTTTTTTTTTCCATGTTTCAAAATAATATGAATAATGATTTTAAGGAGTATAAAAGTACTTACGAAATACCATGTTGATGCAAATAAATACATCGGATGAAATGTGTATTCGGAGATAATCACTGTTATTTTTAGTAACCTTTAAGACTCTTAAGACATTTCAAAGATTCAAAATATTTGTATTGTTCTCTTCATAACACTAAAAAAAATAAAAAAAATAAACTGTTCTTATTATTCAATTCTGATCGCTCATAAAATCTCAGTCTAAGATCAAATCTCAATTTAAACTTAACTATCAGAATTTTCTTTATCCTGCTAAAGTGAGTTAGGCAATTAAATACTAAATACACTTAATTTATAAAAATTTTATAATTAGGGAATTAATGATTTTTTTTTAATATTTAAATATCTGAGGACTTGAAAAACATTTAAAATTTTGTTCGTGAATGGTATCACAAAAGTTTCAATAAGTCCTGCTTTGTAACATATGACATTGCTTTCGATGGTTTTTGAAAATCCTTTCAAATTCAGTATAAATGAATCGGTGTAATGTTGATAAGTTATTGAAACTTTTGTGATTACATTCGCGAACAAAATTTTAAATTTTTTTCAAGTCCTCAGACATTTAAATATTAAAAAAAAAATCGTTAATTCCCTAATTATAGAAATTTTATAAATTAAAAAAATTAATTTATATAAATAAATTAAATAAATGCTTATGTTACAGTTTATATTTCTGCAGATAATCACGTCGCCTTTTTTCTCCTTTTTAAATATCTCTATATAAATCTCTGCAATGAAAATGAACCGCAAGCTCCCTGTATACTGGAAAGGAAGGATGGTTCTGACAAATTTCCCATTTAGCAAGGAGCAATGTAAAAATCCTGCTCCACCCACTGGTCACAGGCGGGTAATGCGAGCATAAAAAATGCAGAACTCCCAATGATGTGCTGTCACATGGGCTTTGCGAATCTTTGTCTAGAATGCATTGATTGACTGCAATATTTATTATAATATAATGCACATCCGACTGAGTCCACTATTTCGGTGCCAAAGGAAAAACGCCCTTTCTTCCACTGCAATACTTCTTTTGACCAGCCCTCTGTGTACATTTTAACAATTTCCACTTTTGGTGTTCTTAAATGGAGATATTATCTGCTACTCCTATACCAATATTAGTGGCACTTAAAATCTCAAATTATGCATAATAACGTTAAAATGGCTTTCGGCTGGAATTTAACCCTCTCGTTGCGTAAATTTTTGAAATTACTATTTAGATGCAATGTTTTGCAAATAAGTTCAAATATTTTTCAAACAATGTGAACTGATACTATATGTCACACGATAATAATATGGTATAATAATAATCTGTAATAGTAAAAATAAACGCTCTAAACTGCGAAAAATGCGGGATGCAATAGAAAATGGACTGATTGCCAACTCTTGCGGGATAAGCAGCTGGCGAGTTAATGTTTTCAAATCAACCAAATTATTTTTAGAAAATTACCAGAAAAGTTTAATTATTCATTTAGATCGTCTTTAATGATTGTGATTTATTTATTGTTCCTTTAAGTACTCTTAATGAAAATTGTTTGACTTTATTTTTCATTGGATTTTGCTTGTTCAGATCATTTTATAATACTTAGTTTAGTTCCAGCTGTCTATGTTTGAATTTTTTTGTAATACGTGAGCAATATTATTTTAATGTGGTTTTTTTTCTTTCTATTAATACATTTATTGTATTGTTTATGGTGAAATAATTTCAAATACATAAGTAATTAACATTCATGAAATTTTGTTTTGTTATATTAATTTTGTTTCAATTGGGTATATTCTTTATAAGAAATATACAAAAATTAATCTGGCTTAGTCTTTATAATAAATAATTGGATTATATTACTCTAAAAATTAAAGCCTCTTTTTTTTTAATCATTCCATTTATTCACAATGCATGGAGATCGTGAAGTTTAAATTGAAATATTATTTATATAGCTTCGTGATTTTCATAGTTTTCTGTTAGAAAATCCAAGAAAAATTCATGGAAATAAGTTGCCAAATGTGGAGTTTTTGTTTGGAACGGCACAAAAGAGTGACCGTTCTTGTTTGGATAAAAGTCGAAGTTTTTGATTCACTAATGTTAAAAGATGAAATTTTTCTGCTAAAAGTGGCGTTCAATCTCTTGTAAAATTACATTATTAAAAACAAAAAAAGAAAGAAACTGAAAATTGTTGGACAGAACTGGACTGCCATCGTTTGGAGAGTGATTCTAACGTTGAAGTTAGAAAAAATGAGACCTACAGAAATGAAAGAGACACTGCTATAGATATTCATGAAAAACATAAATAAAAGAACGAACAGCTGAAAAAAAAAAGACAGAGAAGAAAAGAAGAAAAGAATGAACTCCGTATGATTGATGACGGATATCCAGGATTCGAAAATGAGTAACAGGAATATATTGGATGGTGTAAATTGGAAGGGTTTGTTCTTCTCGGCTGGTGCGAGGGGGAGTCACGTGACACTTCGGGTATTTCCCCATCCGTCAAGTCGTCATGTTTTTTGAAGGAAAGGTCAAGTAGGGGAAGGGAGAAATCGTCAGCTGCGAAAAGTTTTGGGTGCTCCGACATCCCCAAACACTTATGTGTCTGTGTGTTGCTATGTGTTGAAAGACGGATTTTAAATTTGCGGATCAAATGTCATGTGCGTTTTCCAAGCGTGCTTTAATAGTTGAAATTTATGAATTTTTAGAACTGGAAGACCAATTCTGTATTTTTGCCAGTATAGTTAGTATAAACAACAGCTTGTGATGAGTTCAATTAGTCGAGTATAAATGCAATTTAAAAAAAACACTGCCCTCGGCTGTTTATTTAGCTGTGCTTTATAATTATACCTTAATTGCAAAAAGACAAATGCCAGAACAATACATTTTTTAACCAATTATTTTTCCTATTCTCAAGTATATTTTGTAGAAGTTTTTTTTTAAAAAAAAAATAAATTCATAAGGCATAGTTTTTGTTTTAATTTGGGTACATATTTTATGTGAGAATCTTAGTATTTCAAAGTACTTCTCTTTTTATATTATTTTTTTGAAAAATTTGTATTAATATCTTATTTATATTGATTATTAATTTAATTTGATTTAAAAATGAAATCTCTTTAAATTTGGTTGCGAAACGAAAAGAGCTACTTGTTATTATAAAAATTTTTATCTGGTGGAATATTTACAAATAGTAGTCAACGCATCAAAACTTTGTGTCAGTCTAGAAAGTTCATTCGGTTTCACCTGAAAGGTGGGAGTTTTTAGAATGCACATTTATATTTTACGTTTATTATATGTAAACAAAATATTCCAATGCTTTGAATGCACTACCCACTTAAAAGCAAATGTAATACAATACAGCTGTTTGAAAAAAGTCGCGACTAACACATCATCTAATACTTACGCACGATTATTTGTGTGATTTTCTTTACTTATGCTATGGGCAAATATTTTGCTGCACGACCGACAGGGCTCATTTGAGAAAAGGTCACGCAAAATTCAAATGAGGAGAATAATTTTTTTTTCCTTCCCCATCACCAACTTGTAAGAGGAGAGAGGGGGGATGAAGTTGTGT
Source organism: Argiope aurantia (assembly GCA_026543865.1). Taxonomy (NCBI): domain Eukaryota; kingdom Metazoa; phylum Arthropoda; class Arachnida; order Araneae; family Araneidae; genus Argiope; species Argiope aurantia. Next base: position 541,011 of record JAPMOR010010919.1, on the reverse strand, counting down.
CCGTCGAACTAAAAGAAGTTGAAAAGAGCGTGATGAATTCATGCCCTGATTTTCGGTGTGATTACTAATTAGATGTTTCGAGGGGGGGTGACCCTCCCGTTGATTAGGGACCCACTCCCCACTCTGGATGATGGATCACATAGAAGAGAGTTTCGCCATCAATCCGGAGCACCGCGGAAGGAATGGAGGAAAAAATAAATAAATAAATAAATATAATGTTAAAATTGAGAAAGTGAGTGAGAGAAAGAAATTGCACTTAAACAGAATCTTGTGTCACAAAATAACCCCGTCAAGTGCAATGACTGATTTTTGGTGAAGGGATCTTCCCATCTCCTTTCAGTTCGTGAGATGAATTTTGATTTTGTTCCTTCGTGGCTTACGTTTAAAAAGCGATTTTTCTTTCTTCTTGTTTTCATTTGTGTGCTTTTTTATTTATTCACCATAGTGTGGTATCCGTTTATAGCGACGTTTCGGTTGGTTTGTGTTTTTCGAGTACTTTCCTGTTGCTCTGGTGTGAAATTTTTTCTCGGTATTAGCATTATCTGTCTTCTCAACCCTTTCCTTCAGGCTCCGCGTGTTTTGCCTTACTTATCTATATGCTTAATTCCCATGCTTTTGTGTTTAAATCTTCAGTTCTGATTGGTCTAAAATGTGTAATCTTAAATTTATTTTGGATTTGAAAGCAACGCCGCTTTAAAAGAATTTGAATATTGGATGACTTTTCTGTAGTTGAAATTTCTTGACAGTTGAATGCAGGTCACTAAGAAAACAAAAAGTTAAAAGTGCTCATTTTTTATTGAAGCAGTCAATATTTAAATAATTTTCAAAAATCGTGTATTATTAAAAGCTCTCCTTTTTTGGTTCATTTTGACGTAGATCGGATTAAGGTTCTTATCCTTATTATTTAATCGTATACTTTAAATATTGTATAAAATTTTGTAGCCCATGCCATAGTTTACTTCAATGTATTTTATTGAAATCATCATAGATTTTATGGATTTATTCGAAGTTTTTATATAAAATAACTGAATCTGAATCGTGATATTAGGATAATATAAGTGTTATCATAATAATTTTTGGGGAGGATTGTGACTGGCCATAGTTTTCGTTATACGTTTGATTTAAGAAATGCTCAAATACAACTATTTATGATGTCATATTGCTTTCGAATTTTTAGGCGTATTTCTTATATGTAGGATTGCAATTAGTTTGCGTTAATCATTTTCATTTCATCTTTAAAACATTCCTGTCACATCTCTTTACACTTCTTACAACTTCCCATCTGCAACATAAAAAGTTAAATTTTCCGTGCTTTTATTTCTTTTGTGACACATCTCCGATATAATGCGATCTGAATTGTCATTGTGCATGTCTCTGCGTGGTTTTTCGCATGCACTCTCACCTAATGATGGTTCGATTTTCTGTCATATCTGCTCGACCCGATACCTGTCTCGTGTCCGCATCAGTATCAGTGGCTGTTTTTGCCGGCTAACTAACCTCTCAACCTGCGGGGCCATCCATCAAGTCGGCATCCGTGTATCGATCCAGCCCTGTAAGTTTATTATTTAATCATAGAAAGGCACCGGTCCGGTTAATACGGACCATGTACTTTTGCGCCTGGGTACCATGCTAAAGAATTGCATAGTTGGCGATCATTTAGTTTTCCATTCTACTTTTACGCTACCTGGACTTAATGGAGTCTTTCTTTTTCTGGACTACCCCTCCTACTCCCTTCTGTCTCTGTTATTTGATACGTTTTATGCATGCAGATTACTGTTAGGATTAGGCAATATTGCTCTCTCCTACTCTATGATGCATCTTTTATGCATGATTGAAAATTAAAATCGTCGAATTTGAGACACTACTGATTTTTCTCATTTTCCTATCCGAAATTTTTTTCATGGTTATTAGATTTGATTACTTAAAAATGCAAGGTTTTTTTTTTTTGTGTGTGTGATATTTATTGTAATCGGGATAATGTTTCCTGTTAAAAATTGGCATATGCTTTTTTTATGGAAACGGGAAAAATCCGTATATTAATGCCGAATTTGTTAGAATTTTCCCTTTTCATCGGATAGGAGCTGAATAAAAATAATATTAAATAAATTGATAATGAGCACAAAATATTTATCGACTTTTATTCTGATATTTTAGATATAACGGACAAAATTTTATATGCATTGCACAGTAAAAAAGAAAGGGATATTCTATATATAAACAGATACTATTATGTTATTGACTATATAAAGAAAAAAAATCGAATCATTATCTTTCTAGCTTGATGTCCTTATATCAGTTCTAATATTAACTTTAAAAAAAGTTATAACATTTAAGTGTATTTTATGTATTATTTATTAAGTGTATTAAGTTTGTAACACTTAGATGTATTATATACCTGAATGTTATAACATTTTATGTGTGTGTGTTTTCTTTTTAATGTTCATGAATGTTAATTCGGTTTATTATAGTCCTTTATATTTATGATTATTATTATGAAAGCCGCTGTAAAAAGTACAGTTTAACGCAATGTTATGGAACTCATTAAAGAAATAGATGCATGCAAGTGTTTTTCAAGAGGGGGGATGAAGGAGTATGCCCAAAAAGTTTTTATGAAGTAATATAATTTGTTCATTTCATCATTTTTACCATGTATATGGTTTTTGCATTCAGTAAAAAGTTTTTTTTTTTTTTTTAAATCTCTTCCTGTAATTGTTGAGTACCTTAAAAAACATTCTCGTACCAGTTAACCTCTTCGTGGTTTATAGAATTTTTGGTTGCTTTCCACCCTCCCTCCCGGCCTCTATTGACTATTTTCGGATGCAATCATTCGGGCGGAAGGAATGCGTTAGTATGGGAATTAAAACGCAATCAAGACCACGCCGTGTCGGGCAGACGAAAGCAACGTCATGAGTGGGAAGCGACATTTCATGCATGAATATAATTCTTCTCTTTCTCTTTCAAATCTGACCCGTAACAGGAAAAGGTGGCAGCAGCACACGCAAGCCTCCTGGCTTTTTCAACTGGGAAACAGACCCATAACTGTCAGACTTATCAAGCGGTACTCGCATTTAGAAAACACACGTCCAGATAGGGATGGTCAAACGCTCCCCCGCTCATCCCCTCCCCCCGACTGTCTAGTTGACGAGCGGAGTTGAGTTGTGTGGTCGTGATTTGGATGCAAAGAGATCTCGCACTCGTCAGGGAAGTGACGTCGCTTTTTGTTTTTGTTTTTTAAAGCCCCCTTACTATCTGAAAAATCAAATGATAACGATTCGTAACCTCTATTTCTATTCAAATTTGCTTGACTGTTATATTTATACTTTTTTATCATTGGAGACAGATAAGATTTGCTTTAAGACATTTATTCTACATGGGATGATTCTCGAATTAGATTTATGTGTAATTGTTGAGATACTCTACATACGACTTTACTCTATCAATTTTCATCTTTTAGATCAGAATTAAAAGCCTGAGATTGATTAAAGACGACTATAAAATTGTTTGCATTTGTTAAATTGCTGAATATTAATGCATCAATTTTCTGAAAGAAAAAAAAAATGGGAGAAGGTAGGATGGGAAGTCATTTAATTTATAAGACTTGTAAGAAAGGATTATCTTGTTTATATGAAATAGTTAAAATTTTATATTGTATTTTTTTTTTCATTTGAATTGAGTGATAAAATTATATTGCTAACTTTTATCTGTAAGTTGATGTTTGTAATATTAATTTTCCGCACGCAACTTCTTGCAACTCTTATTTTTGACCCTTTAATGAGAACTATGACTTTATTCCGTGCTTGTTGACATTTTAAAACAGTTAAAATATTTTTTTTTCTATTTGCTTTAAATTTCTTTTTGTTTTTAAAACTCTAGAATCGGCTGGTCTAAAACTATTCATTCCCTTTTCCTTCTTTTAATATTTAATTTTATCTTTATTGTTTTAAAAGAAGGATTTATTTTATTTTACACCTTTTACTTTTATGGTTAAAAAAAATATAGAGGTCGATAATTTCCATGCGATTTTTTCGTATAGACATGTATGTTCTACTTCTTAGTTTTTGAGGTACAAGAATAGTAGTAGCCATGTAAGGTTGACCACTTTCATGAATAATTCAAAATTTGAGCCTTTGGAAACTTACTTTTCTTTCTTTCACTTCTGTAGACATTTTCTGATTAATTATACTATATTTAGTGCCTGCCAATTGATTCAGTTGCTTCACTGCTCAAGCAAGCGATGAAATGCGTAATGGAATCCTAACTTCTGTGGTAAAAATATGCGATTCTTTTTGCGATCAGTTGGAAGAGAATTCATTTTGTATTTATCTAATAAACATGTTATTTATATACATAATCCAGATTATTTAAAAAAAATGGCCAAAACATTTTTATGTAGCTTTTATTTCGTATTTTATTGTGATCGTAGATATACTTTAAAAATTGTTTAAAGACATGTAGGTGCAGGGGCATTTTAAAATACTTAAAATTATCTGCTTTTTAAAACTTTTTTTTTAATAATTATTATTGCGTCGTTGAAGGGAAGGCAGACAACACTATAAGAATCTTCATTTTTCCCCCCCTTTTTCTTCTTTTTAATGTTGTAGTAACAAGAGTCCAGACGGAAATTTTCAACTCACTAGAAGCATTTTTGTGAATTCGACATAATGTAAATTCACATATATGATTGGTCTGTTAAGGTGTGAAGATACAACTTTTTGCTTCTTTGCAATATCTGTTGTTGAAAATAGCTGTAATAATTTAAGTGCTACAACTTTTGCACACGAACTTCATTTTAAACTTATGTAATTCAGTTTTTACAAACAATTCAAACAACATTCTGGGGAATTCATGACCAGTGCAGAATGTATTCGAATCTTAAACTCAAATAATAATCTGATACACTTTTCAGTAGCTATTTTCTGATTCCGAATTTAAAAATTTTCTGAACCTTCTGTCTACAGCAGACTGACTCATTAATGGAAAACGAAATGATCGAATGTCTTAGTTAGTCGCCTGTTTGTTTTCAAGAATCAGTTTAGCATTGATTGGTTGCTTCGAGGCGAGAAGTGATACAATTTTAATTATCCAAACCTCGTTATTATCCGTTCTGCAAGACTAGGAAAACCACATACTCACAAAAAAGAGACGATGCGAGAGCGGCTATTGGGCGTGGTGCTGCCTAGTAAATATATTCTCCGAGCTAATAAGCCATTTTATTTTTTTTTCATTTATTTTCATTTTATTATTTTTTGCGCTTCTGGCTGCGTCGTTTGGTATTCCAGGTTATTACCGGACTGTGCTGCTACGTACTCCACCCTCCTTCCTCCCCCTGGTTACTTTGGCACTCAAAGCTGGTCTCTCACCATTGGTCCAGGTTACTATGGCGACGAACTTCGTTTTAACCGTAAACAAAAGGTCCCAAAATCATATATCCTTTTTGTTTTGAGTTCAAATTACTTTCCAGTCCTTTTATTTCCTCACCACTCTAAAAAAGAATTGTTATTACTTCACGTTACGAAAATAGACGCCTAGTTCCTCTTTTTAAATATTCAAATTAGATTTGGGAATATGAGGATTGTGTGGTTATAGAAGATTCCCCCTTCCCAAAAAAAAAATTGAGACATTTTCTCAATGTTTTTTATTTTTCTGTGAATTGTGTCGATTTGAAATGTGTGTAATGCTATTAAATACTGTGATCTGGCAGCAGCGAATGCGTATGTCTTGTTAGAATATAGTTGAACAAAGACGTCTTTCTGATTCCTTTTTTGCTTTTTAACGCTTGCAATTGCATCATAAAAGTATTGGGTTGATATTCGCAAATATCTGTTAAGTTTTGATTTTTGTATTTATATTTATTTCTGAAGAGAGGCTCCTGCGAAAAATCCGACTTCAAAAAATATTAAGTGTTTTTTTTTTTTTTGTTTTATTTGTCATTTGAAGCGACATTGCTGAAGTGTCTATTATTAGCATAAAATAAATTCTTATCATTTAATATTCTGTGAAAGAAATATATGTTCAAATTTAATTAGATTTCGGGGTATTAACTTTGTGACCCAATCTTCTTTGTTAATATTTTAATGAGAATTAACTTTTTTCTACGAAGCATTCAGCATCTTTCTGGATTATGTTTGGTGAAATGTGCTGCCCTTCAAAAAATTTTTGTTTTGGTGCAGGCATCTCATTGTTGACCTCCAGGAAGATCCGACTCTCCCCTGGATCAGCCCTCTCGTGAAGAGGAGGAGCGAATTCGCATTTCCATCAACGACGGGGTCAAATGTCAGAATGGAGCTCTGTTGGTGGAAGGCACCCCTCGAGGCTCCGAATTCTTGGAAAGCTCCACTATTTTCTCAGTTGGGAACAGGGGGTGGCAACATTCGTTATGCAGTTGGAATGTTGAAAATTTAGGGTTTTTCACTGAGAGATCAGAGAGATAAGTGAACGTCGTTTGGAAACATGTCTCTTTCCAAAAGATGACCGTGATAAGACATTCCCTTTAGAACACTCGAGTCCAATAAATTTAAAGCGTGTACTTACCTCCAACTACCTGCCTGTTACATAAAACATATATAACATTTTCATAGAGAACATGTGACAAGGCATGCTTTGTTCTTTACTTCAGGGAATGTGGCTTTGTATTTCTATCACAATATTTCTGATGCTGTTCATAAATTTAAAGCAAATATTCTTCATAAATGTCAATATTTGCATTTACATTTTTTTAATGATAAATTTTAAAATTTAGCAATATGGGACATCAAAATTCTTCATCTTGCAGCTAACTGCAGGATGTCATTGTAGATTTGGACAGAGAAGACTGGTTTTATTAATTTCTGATGCATGCTTAAAAAGAACACATTGAACTTACTTTTGTTCATTTTATTCCTAAAATTAGTTACTGAAGTTGAATCCTAATAACATGTAGATGGACATTTCTTTCTGTGCGCGTACTTCTGTAATATGAATCTTCCAGAGATAAGAATTTATTGTCCTATATCAACTGTCGCGGAAAATAGTTTGAAGAACGTGGTTTGCAAATTATTTATATTCAAAAAAATCATGCAGCCTCTATCAAATTGGTTATTTCCATATTGTTGTAATTTCAATTTTTACTATTGCTTTATATGTGTCAAAAAAGTTATCTGGAGCCTGTGGTTTCTTATTTTCATTTTAGATGGATGTTGAGCATTGGTGTCATATAATATCATGCAAATTAATGAAGTTGTGAATCTGTGACGTCATATCGGATTATTTATTGATATTAATTATCACGTTTTAATATTTTTATTGTTCCTATTTATTCCTATATTCTATTGTTCCTATTTTGAATTGATCATATTTTTTTTATTAGCGTATGCTGGGTTGTAATTTTAGAATTAAGATTTTTCGTCTTGGAATTTTATTTCCTGTTATCTCTCCCTTCAAAAAGAAAAGGGGGAAGAAGAAGCTGACAAAGAAATATATATATGCTATTTCTGTTTTTAATTATATTTACTATCTTTGTAAAGGTTATAAGATTATAAAATTACTTCTGTCATTGTGTATGATCATATTCAAAATGGATAAACATTATGTCTGAGGATCTTGTCTTCTTGATTTTAAACCATTGCAAAATGTCATTTCTGAAAAACAAGCATTTTTTTTAATCGAATAAATCTGAAATGTCATAAACTTTTATCAACTTTTTTCTTTTCTTTTAATCGCTTGTTCTCTCTTTGAATAGAATCCTAAGAAGCTGAAGCAGTACTCCCTTGAACTTCTTCCTTTGCCTGTGCTTCTTCTCCCCTCGTGATATCCGAGTAAAAATGGAGCCAATTTAGCCCAAATTCTCGGCGTGGAACACGCAATAATAGAATCGTGCGCGCTCACGCACTTTAGCTTTTGGAAAGGCCATACTGTATGTTAGATATTGGCTTGTTGACGTTGATTTTGGAAAGCGAAAAGTAGAATACTGTTTCTTTCTTTTGTAAATCTCACGTTAGAAAGTTGTTTACTGTTTTAATATCGTTTACTACGCTAACTCTTGAATTCTATGTCTGGAAGCATAAGAGTTAGGAAATGCTATTAATCCAAAAATAATGTAATATCTGGAAAAATTGATGGTTAAATAAGTAGAAAGTTTTACTTGTGGGTATAGGAAGAAGAAAGAGAAATGTTCAGTTAAAATGGATCTTTTAATCCAGCAAGATGTTGTGAAACGAATAAGAGCGAATTAAACTTCGCCGACAGCAAAATGATTTTTATTATACTTATGTAGTCTAACAAAGACTGATATCATTTGATTGAGCTTAAAAATCTGTACTTTCTAACTTTAAAAATAAGATTTTTATTGGTGGAATTAATATTTTATTTTGGTTTTCGGATTCGCTATTTAAACAATTTCGAGAAAACAAAGTCGTATATTAGAAAGATGGTGTCATGACTTTGAATTGAATCATTTAGCTAATATTACTCCCCTCCCTTCCCTCCCCCTTCTCCCGAATTTAAAAAGAAGTTAATTTCATTGTTCTCATTCCCTACTCGTTTATTACTTTATTTGGTTCCATTCACATTCGAATTTCAGCTTTAACCTAATTTAAGTAATAATTAATTTTATGCATATGAAAGTTTATGCATAAATAATAAATTATAGAATAAAAATAGTGGTTTTATCAATACATAGTCAATTAAAAATATTTTAATTCTTTGATAGAATTAAGTGAGCATACATGTTTCAAAATCATCAGACCTTTTGCATATTTATACTTATTTTATTTCCCTTTTGGCCATTTGGATTTTAAATAATGGTAGCGATCAAAAAAAAAAAAATCCTGTTGTTTCATTAACTGATAATTTAGAAAGCCGACAAAAGTATAATGTTTTTTCAAATCCCGATAAAGTTTTTTCAGGTTTTAGTGACCTAAAGTATTGTTTAATAATGTATAGGTTATCGTTTCCTTTTGTATATTAAAAAAAATATCCTTTAAAGAAATAAGTTGTAATTTTTTCATCTCGTTTAAAACATTAATAATGTATTAATATAATTAAATTTTATTATAATCTAGTTATTCCATATGTATGATGTTGTTATTGTTATATTCATACCGAATGTTCTTAGTTAAAGGCAGAAAAGAATCTGAGACACACTTCATATTTTTTTATCATATTCGTTATCGCTGTATCCTCCCTTTCTAGTTATACACAAGGAACTAAGTGTCGACATATGAATCACATATATCTGTAGTTTAACTTTTTTCCCCCCTTAGCGACCGTTTACTTGGAAAAAAAAATCTCTCTCCGCTAAAGATACGAAATACCCTACACAGAGAGAGAAAATAGATTTCAGAAACAAACACCATTATCTCACTATACAACCATTCGTATTTCAATGTAAACTCTAACAGCGGCGTTTAAGTTTATAAAGCACTCTCCACTAGTGTTTATCTCCTGACAAGCCATTCTCTTAGCTTTCAGAAAATTCCTTGTTTACATTACTGAACTCTCTGCCTCCCTTCTGCTTTATACACTACCTTCTCTTCTTCAGATAGCTTTTCCTCCAGTTTTAGAGCTTTCTCTCCCTCCCCCCTTTTTTCCCCATCCTACCCGTAATGCGTGTGTTGGTGTATTAAGTGGGAGCACTGACGGTAGTATGTACTTGTTACAGTTTAGACCAACAGAAAACAGAAGCTACTTACTAACTAGGACCGAGAATTTCGTTTAGGGAAATCAACTTCACTGAAGAAAAATTTCTTTGTGGGCAAGTTGTTTACCTGATTATCTCGTGGTGTCTGTATACCTGCTTGCATTTCTTGTGTAGATGCTTTCGAGTATTATTTTCGTATAGAAATAATTCATTCATAAAATCGTTAACTATTTGAAGCAGAAATCAATTTGTATGCACTTTGTTAAACCTATTCGATGAGAGTCGTATTAGCTAATCTGGGTTTTATAAATTCAGCAAATTTAAAGATAGAAAACTTAGAGGACATAGATAATTATACTTCATTTCAAGAAATATATGCCATTTTATTGCTGATGAAATAGACGGCAATATTTTTAATTTAGGTGATCGGGAAAGCCCCTATAGTAGTAATGTGTTTTATGTTATACTGAATTGGTGAGATTTTCCTTAGAGAAACTTCATTTCAGCAAACGATTATTAAAACGTCAAAATTTTATTTCATTAATAATATTAATAACGGTACTTTTCACGTTTTGTTTTAACTTGAATATCTTGAAGAATAAGATAGTTATTTCATTATGTAGTCGAAAAGATTTTATTCATAAATAATTTTTTTTGTACCGTTCTTTTTTTCTTTCTTTGTTTTGTTTCTTAAGAATAAACTTTAATATATAAAAATCGCTATTTGCTTTTTTTTTTTAAACTACGTTTATCGCAAATAGCTGTGTCTTTCTGTGATGTGATTGTTTCTTGGTAGCATTTAATAATTTTGATGACGTATTTATTGACCATAATTGTTCTAAAATTCTTTTAGTTATTTTATTAAAATTCAATTAAATTTGGGCGGGTGAAACTATAATAAACTCGGAAACAATTATTTTAACTTTTAAGCTAATTGTTTTCATTTTTATTTGACTGCTCAATTGAAATTTAATTTTCCTCTGCTAACATACTTTTAAACGGTGAATTTATTTTTCAATGAGACCACCTTTTTAGTTTACTCTCCTCCCCGAAGGGGAAAAAAAAAAAAAAAAAATTCTTCACGCCTTCAGACGAAACCTAAACCATCTCCGAAATGTTTGTGTTGCATGTGTATACGTTTGGCAAAATAAAATTGAATTCATTTTTTTTGTATTTCTTTTTTTATTTTTTTTACTAATGCATTCTTATAGTCGTACTGGAAAGGGCGATTCCGCCAGGCAGAGCGAGAGCTGCTCCATCCTTGCATACATTTGAAGAATATTTAGACGTGATCGCGATGTTAATAATGGAATTTCGAGGCTGAGGAGAATGAAATTTCTCCAGAGATAAGAACTTGGAGATCAAAAGGGGAAGCATGGAGGAAGGGTGTCTTTCATTCCAGAAGGGGGACGCTTTCAATTTGTCTCGATTTGGACTTCTCTTTCACATTAATGCGTGCGTCACATTTTCAAAATTTGATTAAGGACGTCAAGAGTCCTCGTCTTCTTCCGATTCTCAATCCTGTCGCAGTCTTCTCTAGGGATGGGATTGATTTCGTTTGTAAGAAATCTGGGTCCCGTGATTCGTTTCTTTTTTCATCCCCTCCACTCCTCATTCCATTTCTTCTTTTATCTGTCTTGTCGAGTGTAAATTAAACGATGCTGCATAAGATGAGGCAATTTGGAAATTATCTTTTCAATTGTTGCCCCTTTACGATGTATTTATCCTTTAACAAATTTGTTGAAGTTGAGCGTAGATTTTTTTTTTTAAAATCCTTTTGAAAAATGCTATTTTTTTAGGTGTAATTTTCTTTTTATTAACAATGTGTGTTTGGAAACAACTTGGTGAAAAATGCGCTGTTTGTTTTTATCTATTAGATGTCGTCGATTATCTCATATTTGTTATGATATTCTGGTAACTATGGTAAACTTTTCTCCGATATTTTTTGCCCCTACAGAATATTTTTTATTCAAAAATGTAAATGACAAATATTTAGATTTATAATAACTTTTAAAAAATAGAGGAAAGTTTAAAAAATGGCAACGTATTTCAACTTTCCAAATATTTTTCACATCACCTGGTCAATTATTCTTTACAGAAAAGTGATTAGAAATAACACTTCTGTATATTTCAATTATTTATAATATTACACGACTAAATTCCCAGGTTTATCAGATAAACATGTTTGATTTTTATTTTGAAAAGGAATTTTTAATTCTTCTGGAAATTGATGTATTCATGCTCATTCTTTAAATATTAATATCTTTCATTTGGAAAATTGAATTTTGTACAAATTTAAAAACTTTTTTATGGGTTTGAACAAAGTGTTCCAAGGTTGAATGGTGCTTATTTGCCGAATCCATTACTTCTAGTTTCAAAACTCGCAGTATTCTTCGAAGAAAAGCCTGTAACTGGAGACGAGGCAGAAAAAAAAGACAATGGGAGGTATATGGGGCACAAAAACTTGGAATTTCCCGAGAGACGCGTAAGGAATAAATAGGGGAAAGGAAAAAAACAAAACCCGAAGACATCATTAGTCGGAAAAATAATAATAACAATAACGGTAAGAGAGACCGGGGCTTATGCCTCATTAGTTGCGTCATTAGGTGCTAGGGCTTAGCGCCGAGTCTCAGTTCTGGCTATTAATTTCAATCAGGGCTCATTAAATGGGATAACCCGTCGGATCTATAGGATCTAGTTCGCCTTTTTAGTCATCGGGTTCGAATAATAAATAATACTACGTCCTGAAATCCGAACCGATGCTTCCTTATAAAGAATGAAGAAAGAGAGATGGCCAAAAAAATTGCGCGTGCGTCCATGTAAATTATGCGCTTATTATAGGAGCGCCTCGCCAATCATTGGGGGAAGGCACCAAACAGATGAAGATGTGTGTAGACTTTTTTTTCCCCCTTAAGTTTTTGGTTTTATTTCGCGGCATGGTGTTAAATCGTTTTGGTGTCTTCTTTTTATCTCTTCCTTCTTGTTATGATCGTTAGATTTTTCTAAAAAAAGGAGAACTAATCTTTTGCCCATCTTCTCCCTTTTCTAATGATAGAATATTGCCAGAATTGTGATATTGATGTTCGAGGACTGTGCTTGTGGAAAGCGTTTTCTATTCTGGGGTGTTGTTGTCTTTGAATATGAACTTTGGTGTAATTAAAACGATTTTCGTTTTAATAATAATTAATAGAACGGAAACAGAATCTATTTATGTATATTTTTCTTTACTTTCATGTGATTTTTGAGTAATATGTGAGGCGAAGGAACATTTCATTATCATAATAAATAAAAGTTGTTGGTAATATAGTTATGGGTTAGCCAGATTAATTTGTTTACTGTAAGATTTTATGCCCTATAAATTGTAATAAAATCATAAAGTTGACGTTTTTGGCTATAACTTTAGTGTTCACGAAAACAGTAAGCTAAAATTTCTGAGAATGATTATTACGACTGATATTCCATATCATTTATAGTAAATTAGTTATTTTATATAATTTATAATAAATTTGTGGCTAAGTCAAGTTAGCTGTGTAAAGCTTGAGACTTCTTACGTTTGAAAATTGTTTTTGTATATATTACTCTTAATTTTGCATTACTGCAGAAATCTACACTATACTATTTATAATATAACATGAAAAGATAATTTAATTAAGTTAATTGCTTTCTGCAAATTTCTGTTTCATTTTAAAGTCTAAAATTCCTCTCGGCAAGCTGGAAGGTAAACGTAGATTCCTTTACATTCTAAATTACTATCTGACAACATAAATTGTTGATGTTAGAAACAGTAAAAATTAGGACTTGAAATCACTTATGAAAATCACTTTTCAGCTCTTAATTTCTAAGATATTGCAGTTATCGAAAAACTTTAAATGCAGAAGTTGTTTATCTTAAGAAGAAATTAATTTGGCTAATTGGATTTAGTTTTGCATCTTCAATATTAAGAAAGTTATAGCGAAATGAAAATTTCGGTCCTTCCCATTTCCACCCCTTTCGAGCTAGACGGGCCATTTGCGAATTCGTCCGAGATTTTGACAATCTGAACAACATGTTTCAAGCCAGTTAAATTCCAAACAAAATTACTTTTGCTAACCTGTTCACAAGATATCACCAGAAAAGTGTTATATGCATATATACTTAACTTTTGAACGAAGGTAGGTTTTGGGTTCTAAAATATGATCGGTCAAGAACTGAACAAATTTTCCCGAAATCTTGTCATGAAAACCATTACAATAGTTAGTCTTCCTATAAGAATCTACTTAAAAAAATATTTAAAAAAAAATTAGACGATTAAATCTGCTGCAAGATTTTTCTAACTAGTTCTATTCCGGGCGATGGTATGTATATTTATGGTTGAGTAGGAGGAAGAAAGTCTTAAAAAATATCGAGACGAAACAAATGCACCCCCCCCACCAATGTTTTTATTCTTACTTTTACTTTTCACTGTTCTCTCTAATATTCTTTCGCTTCCTTAGAAAGCGTCTAAAATTTCCAATAAATATAAGGAAATAAGATATTTCTGATATGAAGAACCTATATATTTATCATTTCATATTAGGAGAGAGCTTATCCCCCCAACTTTCTCTCCCTGCATTCCCCCCCCCCCCTTCTCTTTTTCATCGTTGGGTTTCCTGTAACCACCTACCTATCTGCGTGCTCTTTTCATCGTTTCAGGAAATTCCGATGCTCGGGGGCGGGAGTAGGGATGCGGCCAATGTGAGGGGAGGGAGAGCATCAGAAAACGGGACGCACCGGAAATTGAAATGCGAAACCGTCCCGTTTTAATACCGGAACGATTTAGAAAAGGTTTTCTACTGCGTCTGGACTGTATGTACCCCTGGTGGCGTTCAATCGCATCTTGCCACCCTCCCTCCGCTTCAAGGTCTTTCTCTTTCCCCCTTCCCCTATTCATTGGTGTTAAGGGATGGTGAAGAGTATTTATTTCGGCATTCCTGCCTAACTTTTGTGTTGCATCAATAACAGTCTGCTGCATTGGTGCCTTTTTTAAAGATGGTTTCATGTATGAATATCCAGTTTGTCTACGATGATCCCGCCCCCAAATGTTTTTTTTTTAATGATATGATAAAGGAAAGTGAGAATATGCTTCATAACAATTTCATCGCAAAGTTTTGCGAAATAGGAAGTATTTTGTCTCCTTTTTAAAAATCGCAATTTTCTTTCAAAATGTGTTCTGGATAATAATTGAAAGTGTCAAGTTGCAGAGACGTTAGATGAAGATTTCGAATTATTGTATAATGAAATTCAAAACATTGAAAAGCTGCAGTTAGGGTTAAATGTTTATTATCTGTGCATGTCTTTCCGAAAATACATTTGGATTCGACGCGTATTTAAAAGAGAGATAGGTACTTATATATTTCAACCTCATCAGGAAATTGAAGACAATACTGTTCAAAATTGTTTAGAAAGTCTTTCTTTGAATGAAATTTAATATTTTAATTTATTTTTCAAAATCTGGGAATAAAATTTGCAATTTTAAATTTATTAGTATTTCTTTGTGGATTCAATGGAAGAGAGATCGGTGCACATAAATAAATAAATGAATGGGACGGGCAAAAAATTTCAAAAACATTCTCTATCTTTTAATTTATTACATTATATTTTTAACCAAGCAGTTTCAATGATGTTTATCATTTTTTTTAAATCATATTAAAATTGCAGTAAAAATGTTTTAATTTGAGGCTGAGGTCATTAATAGCTGTATGCAAATTCTGCACGTAATCATGACTGCAAATTCATATTAAAATTCTATTTTTGATGCCAAAAATGATTATAGGAGTAACTGTTTTCCTTCATACAATTGAACTGTTTTATATTCTCCAGTAACTCCATCGATGATATTAATATCTTATCATTATAACTGTCTGCATCGTAATCTCTAACCTTCCACAGTCAATTACGGAAATCGAACTGGACAGGTAAATAAGAGAGCGAATGGCAGCCGCACCTTCTTAGCTAAATATCGTTAGGGATAGAAACGCACTTCATTGAAAAGAATCTTTTCATCATTGAATGTTTATTCTGACCTAATTTTTTTATTACACCCGCCGAAGCAACCGCAGAGTGAAAAGAAGAAAAACTCGGCATCACGTTGGACTGAGGTTGAGCGAGTCAAAAAGTCGGGCTGGGTTTGTTGATGGAAGACAGTAGGCTTTAAGTGTTGATAAATGGACTCGACATGCCACGAACGCTGTGATTAGTTCACCTTGTGTATCGTATTTTAATTTCTTTTCCTTCCTTCTCTTTGTGTTCGGCAATCGCTGCTATACGTAAATTACCCGTGCGGGAGTCAAGAGAATAAATATCCCTTTGGGAATGATGAATGGTTCTGCTCGTGAAATTTGTGAACATTTCGCCGTTTTCAGCAGTTTAGCGGAATGTTTCTTCTTTCTTTCTTTTTTTTATGAGGTGAACGTAACCTTTTTTTTTCTATGTTTCTGTATTCATCAATTATTCGTTGTGGTATTTCTAAAGTATTGGTTGTGTGAGAGTTTGAAATAATGAGAAGTTTTTTGATGTAGGAATATTTGTTTATATTGTAAAATATATTCATAAAGTAATTTATCTAGGGATTTATTTAAAACCAAATATGTATATCGGAACTAGGTTAATATTTCTTCCATGAAATGCTAGACGAGAATATAAGAATTTTTCAAAAGTATGGAAAAATTAGTACCCTTTTAACTTTTGAGGTAATTCTGAACTGATACTTCTTTATAACTCCTTCTGAACTGATGTTAGCACATTAAGGACCGCAATGAAATCTATAAGACATACGCCTGGTATAGCACATTTTTGGGCAAACATACATTCTAAAATCATCATTATGTAATCCTAATCCAACCGTAACAGACGGAATGCGCAATGCGAGAAAACTTGTTAGCGGTCCTTAATTTGTTAATTTCGTTTGTGATTATTCTGTATTAGTTAACTGCACTAATTAATAAAGAACAACAAAAATATCCCGTAAATGTGTTACATATTGCATGAGTAGCTTTCTGATATGGATAAGACCAATTAAAATCATTAGTAGGTAGAGGATTGCATTCTTTATTTTATAGTATTAAATCGTCATTATTTGACCCTTTTCGTTTTTTTTTTTTTTTTTTTTTTTTTTTTTGTCGTTGAATGTGTCAGATGGAAAAGTTAACATGACTTTGTGCGGTATAATTTAACTTCCTTTATGCAGATTGACTACTTTCATTTATTTATATATTCGATACCTAGTTTTGAACTTCTAAGCGATTTGCTGATGTAAAATTTTGTATATATATTATTATTGTTATTTTAAAGTGGCTGCTTTTCGTTTATCCCTAGTCTATTAATATGTAATTTGTATGTTAAAATTAATCATGAAAATAAAAACAGTTTTCCTGCCACAATCATTATAACGATTTCTCTAATTTTTATTTACTTAAAATTTCTACACGACCATTCATGATGCCTAAATGGTCGACTGTCTACATTCGCCTCCATTTATATTAGATATTGCAAAACTTTCCTCATCAATTGGACTGATTTTTACTATGAATTTCGCCACTTTGTGTGCAGTGATAGCTAATTAGAATGCTGCTCTATACTGTGTAAGTATAATTTTAAACAGTACTTTCATTTAGTATAATGAGATGTAATTCAACAAAGCTGGTTTACATTACTAAGTACTTTTAATATGAGGCATTCGATTCAATATATAACATCCCGAACCAATAATTTTTTTTTCCCTCCCAGAGTAATTTGCATGCCACAGATCATTCAATTAATGTTTAAAAAAAAAAACATCAGTGAAATTTTTGATTCGGTTTGTGCCATGGTTCATATTATATAAAGACTTATTTTTATATTTTTATGAGCATCATCAGTTCTGATGAATATACTACAATTTTTTTTTTATTTCGATCATGTAATTAAACTGCTGCAAATTGAAATCAATTACCAAATCTTTCTTGCTTTCCGAAAATCTAAATTCTGGCCAACATTTTCAACGCCTTTCTCAGTTCAGTCTACCGCAAAACATCCGCTTCTGCATTAACTGCTTATCATGCTGTTTCATTTGTGGTGGTGATGTCGTCGGGGATTATATTTTCAGTGGATGGAAAACGAACCGTGCAGACAAGAATCTCTCCTCGGCCTCCCCTTTGTTCCCCTCCTTTGGCAGACGGTATCATGCTAATCATAGGGTTGTCAACTGGCGTGCTGGAGAGCCGTAAACGTTCGAAAAAATTATTTATTTCTCGGCGATTGTCGGCCCGAAAGGGGGGGAAGGGCAGGGTCTTGATAAATAACCGACGTGTGCCAAGAGGTTAAGGTTAAGATCTTGATGCTATGCTTCGAATCGAAACGGTAGCGTCCTTGCAACTATCAGGTAAAAAAGTAATTTTTCACTTGGCAAACAGCGCCTGTTAGCGTGACGTGTTGAGGATAGCCAGTAGAATAATTTGCTTGCACATAATTTAAGATGAAATACTGAAATCTTTGAACAAGTGTTAATTTTATAAACATTTTTTGTATGGTAAATTAACAACTTTATTTTCCTCTATTCTTTATGGATAATATTGCATTGTAATTGTTTTTGGATAATAGGAAATATATATCAGGTATATATATTGTAGCAGTTAAAAAAAAAGGAAGAGGGAATAAAATTTGAATGAATTAACCTTTTGCACTTGGATGGTGCCTCTCGCTCACCATTCAAGACGGTGCATCATTTTGATGTTTTATTTATTTATTTTTTCAATTTTGATTTTTTTTTAAAAAATATATAAAGAATGGTAAGAAGATGTACATTAATTTTTCGGTAAAATTGAACTTAAAACTGTAATAAATATTTTTTTCATACCAATAAGCCAGTCCTTTTGTTACCGAATAATATTGCATCGAATTACTTTTTCAAGTGCAAAGCTTTTTTATTTAACATTTTTAAATAAAACTCTTGCTAATTATATATCCTTTACTTCGCTTTAAAATAAGTGCGCGTTGTGCGATGATGCTTTGTACTTAAAAATCAGTGCAACTGTAATGACCATACTTATTGAGATAATTATTTGGCCTACAGATAGTAGTAATCAGCTAAATTCGTCTAAAAAAATATGTCTTTTTGTTCTGCTTGTTCAAAATTATTTACGAAGTGTATGTTTATTAATATTCCTTTTTTTATTATTACTTCGGTTATTTGCTTGTTTTTGATTTTCTATTTTTCATTTCAATGTTTTTACTGTTCTGCTATTTATTTTATTACCAGCTTATTTTCAGATCCAAACATTACGATTCGCTCTTTTTCTAAAACTCAGAATGACCTAAATTTTCTTTCGCATTCTCCTTCGAATATCAAATTTCTACAGAATTGTTTTATTATGCGAACTATGATGATTTATATTGTACTATATATCACAGTTTACATATACTGTATGTGTTGGCGAGTCCATTTTGAGAGGTGAATTTCTGCGTGTAGTGGTATTATGGATTACGTGCGTTCGGAAGAATCTAGGCTCGAGTTTACAATATTACTAAGCTTCAGTGACCGTTCATAATTAATTTACAGCATCCAGACTGTAGTATGGCGGACGTTAAATCTTCCAATCTGTAGACGGGCGCCTAGTTAATTATTTAATGCCGGACCCGTTGTCATTTATTTGATATATTTATAATCCAATGACGGCATTGAGTCTCCATGAACAAACCGGGAAACGGCCACTGCAAGGTCCAAAAACGAAACGATTTCGCCAAAGAATGAAATGGTTTTCTGTGGTGTTGATTGATTCTCTTTATTGGCTTAAGTCGAGACTTGGATAATTTGTGCTCATTAATATATTATTTTATTCCACTGTTTTTATCTTTTATCTTTTTATATCTTCTCAAATTTGAAACACATGTGGTTGGGAAACATCGATAAAAACAAGATTTATTTAGTTTTTTTTTAAAGTTTTTCATGGACAGATAATCTAGAAATGACTTTATCGCTAATTTTATGAATTCGGCTATTATAAATAATTGCTGTTAAGGGAGGGTTGGTATTTTCGGGGATTTAAGTTTGACTAATGTTTTATTTTCAAACAGTGCTTTTGTTAGGAGAAAGCGAAGTCAAAATGTTGATTAACTTGTGTATAATAGTATTGATTTGCACAGTTACGCTGAAAAGGAAGGGGAGAAAAAGTTTTTAATATCAGAAGCAAAACAAGTCTCATAAAAAAATACGTACAATTAATTAATCAAAATTTTGATTAACTTGTGTATAATAGTATTGATTTGCACAGTTACGCTGAAAAGGAAAGGGAGAAAAAGTTTTTAATATCAGAAGCAAAACAAGTCTCATAAAAAAATACGTACAATTAATTAACTTATCTGTGGATTCGTTTTATATTGTTGGTGGATCGTTTACTTATTATATTTGTCATTGAGAAATAAATATTCATTTAAATAAAATTTTGTAACTCTTTATTAAGTATTCAATGAGTGAGTTGTAAAACTAAATATTGCTGATTTGAGTTCAACGTTGTGTCTGTTGAATAGTTTGTAATGGCTATTCCATGTAAATAAAATAAATTTATACATGTATTTTTTTTTCTTTCTATTCTGGAAAAAAAGGGAACATTTATTAAAACTTTGAATATTTAGTACTCATATTATTGCAATCCAACAATCTTTCATCAGTTAGTTAACTCTACTTGAAAATTATATAGAGCAAAATAACAAATATTTACGTTGGATTATTAACCAATCGGCATTGCTAAAGGCAGTGGACTCGTCTCCAGGCTTTTTTATTTTTTTCCCAACCGCAAAAACTTACACCATTGTTTCTCGTTTCTCTCTGCCGTCAACATTTATCATTCTCGGGCGAACAGTGCGACTTGTGTTTTAAATTGTTCTCCTCGAAGTGAAGAACGATTTCATACCGCAAACTTGCACAATCGCGGATTTTATGACATTAGTCTTGGCTCCCGTCGTGTGAAGGTGTGTCACTGTATTAATCCGCTTCCCCCATCCAACATCGGCACATAAAAATAACCCTCACGCAAAAGCAAGTGCATGAGTACCTTTTTTTAGAAGCCATAAAGTTTTTACGATCGAATTATTATCTGTTATTTTTCGCTTTTTGCTGCCATTTTTTTTGCTGCCGCATCGTTGCTCCTGTTGTTCTTTGGCGTCTGCTGTGTGTGTGTATCGAATTAGGTCTTTAGGCTAGCGGGTCGCTGAAAATTTGCATCTAGAAGGAGGAAAGAGAAGGGGATAATATTTTTTTTTTGAAATTATATTTTTTGTTTCTATTTGTCCCTAGATTTTTGTGGCGTAAGTCGTAAACAAAGATGATATTGAGTATTGTTTTCATTTTATCTTGTTTTGATGTACAGTACACTCCCGACTATCCGGCTTTGTTTTCATTTATCATAATTAAAGGAAAAAGGCAAGGATTCTACTAAGTCAATCTGTTAGACTTTTTCAAAGGCTAAAAACTGTTAAGTTTTGACTTTTATAGTCGAGTTACCCCTTTATTATCTGTGTAATCATTTATCAGCGAAAAATACAATCAGTTTGAGCCAGTTTTCTTAAGAATTAGGCCTATGACTTAAATGAAGGTTTTGTTTATGTTTCCTGCATTCAAATTGGGCATTACAGAATTTTTGTTTAAATGTAAACAGTTTATATACTTTAACTTACTTTTTCTCTAATAAATTCTTGAAACATATATAAACTGCCAGTGCAGAGAATTCTATTTTAACTCGACACGTTACCGTCAACTGCTTCTATGATTACGGGCCGTGGCTGCATTCACATTGAGATAAATGGGGGGCTTTGTAAGGAATGAGATATGTATTATAACAGTGAGTTTTGGTATAAAAACTTTGTCTTCTGCTATTGGTGGGCAAAGAAATGAATCCATGGAACTCCGACATATCCGGCTTTTTTGTTATCCGTCCTGCCTTCCACCACATTAGACCGAATACTTAAGATTTTACTTTATTGTTTTTAAGAGAACATTTAAGTAAATATATGTAATTTAAAATCTGAAATATTTTTTTTAATAATTCTCTGTTCCTTGCATATTTCTAAATTCAACAGGCTTATTTAAAAACCTACACAAATCGTTAATAATAATTTATTATTTAACGATTTGAGTGCTATATTTATCGATTTTTTTATATATAATAAACCTTTCATACGACTGCCAGTAAGAAATATACGTCTATTATATATAATATTGTTCATGGCTTTTGAGAATCTTAATGCATTAAATAATGTTAAATATTTATATCAAATCTCTCTTCTGTCATTTCGTCTGCATCATATTCCATGGAAATTAGGCAAATGAATTCTATTTGTATTCATTCAGTAATGTTAGATTGTTTATCTAATCATTGATTTTTGAAAATGCATTTTACTAGGCTTATAGTGCTTTCATAATTAAAAAAAAAAAAAAAAAAGAATGAAAAAATCGGCAGAGAAAGAGCCTAAAATGATTATTTGTTGTGAAAGGCGTTTCAGAAAATGCGTTTCTCAGACCGGTCATCAAAATTGCACACCTGAAAATCTGTTATTGAACTCGATTGCGAGATGGAAATCAACTTGAGCGCCCTTTGTGCTGCAGCCAATGAGGAAAGTGGCCTTAGCGTGACGTCACGCATGACGTAACACCGTACTCTTACCGCCTTTTCCTGCCATATGGCCCCGCCTACTCATCAAATATGTGACGTTCGTCAAAAAAAGTTAGCTTTTTTTTTTCCGCCTCACATTTTTTTTGTAAGCCTTTTCCCCTATGCTTTTATATAAAGCAAACTTTCATTGTATTGTGTTTCCAGTGTTTTCGTGCTATTTACGCTTTGTGAGAGGTAGCGTAAAAAATGTGTTCTTCAGAGAGTTTACATCATGTGAAATGTTAATTAAAATAATGCGGTGCTTTTGTCTTGCATTTGTTTGTGTTTAAGGACTCTTTTGTTTATTGCAGCTATGTAATGAAAATTATTTGTATAATTATGCCTTCTAATCTAATGCATACATAATTATACGTAAATATGAATAGATTTATCGGCTTTTTTTTTAATTTTTTAATATCAAATCTTCATAGATTAGATGCTTATTCGTTTCAGGATTAGTTTTATAAGCTGAAATATTAAAAATCGAAACAAATCAGAGGAAAAAATATTTTTATTTTATATTAAAAAATTATTTCATTCAATATTTATTTATTGATTATATAAATATGGAAGCATTAATTCTTAATAGATTTGAAATTCAAAAATTATTTCAAGTGGGTGCATTTTATTGTAAATCACTTTCTCCTTACTATTTTACCTTATTTTTCCTTCTTTAAATACTTTTTTTGTGAATGTTGATATATTATATTATATTTGATAATATACTCATTAGCGGTAAATATCTTTTTCTTCTCTGATAATAGCATTAAATAAACAAAGATAAAATAAGATATATTTTTATAGCGCAAAATTGTTGTTTCTCTTGTATTTTTAAATAATCCTGTTAGAAGATTTTTATAAATTTAATATATCAAAGTTACTTGCTTTTCGTGTAAACATTTTATACGAAGGAAAATTACTGATTATGAGAATTTTTGATTTGTCAAATTATTACGACCAGAGATGAACGCTTAGATTATTAAAATTAAAAGAAATGAAAGTTGCATACCTTGAAGCGAAAAATATTAAAGTATTCTTAAAAGTGGAACCAGCAGCGTAGTGTAGATAAGTAACTGCAAATTCACACATGTTTTTTTCCCCACTTTGTTTACATTTACAGCGACATGATTACAAAGTCTGGGACATCACATGCACCTAATGCCATGAAGTAACACAAGTTTGTACGTTTAGAATTATTAATATTTTTAACAATACTGATCTTAAAAATTACATGTTACTGCGGTAAGTAAATTTTTTCTCATTAATTACCAGCATTGATAGAAAATTCCCTGCTTGTTTTCTCATCTAACTCAATGCAGCAGAATTAAGCGGTGGAGGGGTGGTGGTCTAATAGTGTGAACCGAAACGGAAGTTCAGGAACACACCTTCGAAGGCACTCCCCAAAGAGCACGGAATTAACCACCTGTCCTTTCGACTGTCCTATACACTCCCCCTTTTCTAAGCCGTAATTAAAAGTTCTGCCCACCTCTAGAAAGTCGCCTATCCTAATCAAGTTTTACACAATAGCATCAAAGGAAGTGTCAGAGCAGCATTTTCACTCTATACACTCGTTTTTTAGTGAAATAGTTTTAAATTAGAGTAAATCAGAGAAAATAACATGAATAATAGAACTGGAATTTATGAAATTTAAGATGGTTAATTGTCAAATATCCTTTTCATTTTATGCTTTTTTTTTGAGTTATGAAATATTGTTTAGAGAATTATTTGTTACAACATGCTATGAATCAACTTTTACCTAATTTAATTTTTTTTAAGAAAAAGCAAATTCTTTAATAAAAATTATAATTTTGTCTTAGATTAAATAAATAAATTCGCTGTAATTCCATTAAACGAGTGTAATTGAGAGAAAATAATTTGCAATTCAGATTATCACTACATTTATTGATCTTAATTATGTCAATACCTATGCATGAGTTTGTTTTAAATACGTTTTTAAAAGCATACTCATTGCATTTTGCTTTGTGTATTCTTATTGAAATTACTCCATTTTTATTTTCGCGTATACGTAGTTTAGAGAAAGTATAGTAATCGTCCAAAAAAAAAAAAAAAATGGGGACTGGAGATCTCCGAATTTATCGCAATCTCCACGTTTTAGACCTCACGTATTACAAAAAACACATATTTGGAAAATATCAGTCTTTCTGTGACAAAGATAACTCAAAAATGCCGTGAGCTAGACGGTTGAAAATGGGTTTATGGCCTTTACACCAAATTTGCTGACTTCCATCAAATATGTAAAATCTGTTCAGGAGTCCAGCTGTTGGAATATAAATTAACACGATAACTACAAAACGAAGAAGTCTAGGTAAAAAACATTTCGTACACAGATTGAATATGTATACTGTAGATATCTGTCAAATATTGAGCCAAATCCAGCTATAGGTTGATTGTCTGTCTGTCAGTAACTTTCAAAAACATGTGAGTGCAATAATTCAAATATATAATATTAAATATGATATGGGATTTTGTGACTGCAATAGCAGTTTTGCTTCAAATTTTTCAGTCGGTTGTGAAAAACGCATCTAAAATACAAATTCGATTTTTGGATATTATTAACGCATGCCAGGGATGACGTGATGGATTCAGTAAAAATGCTAAATTCATGCCAAACATTAATGCTTCTTCACTGTTTTATGCCTATGTCATATAAGGCTTTCTATGATCTGACTAGTTTATTCGAGAGTACGCTAAAAAGTTTTGTTGAGACGACTCCCGCTGATTTTAAAACAGAAATTATTAAATGTGACTTTTTTAATACTAAAAAGTAAATTAACATTTCTTGTGGCTTATTGTGAAAATGAATACTAAAATTCTTTTTAGAAATTTCTGATTTTCGTAAAATTCTACATTATGAATAAGGTGTATTTCAGTCTTCTCAAAGCACCACTCGAAATGCTCCGAGCTTCTCTCTCGTATGTCGACTAGTCGTCGCTCATCCATCATGTAGCTTGCGACAAAATGGTAATTACAGTCGGCGTTTCCCTACGAGCACCTTACATCTCTACTAGTCTGCAAAGGTGTGCCTCTTGGCTTTTGTTTCCACAAGGCATTCCCTGGCCGTCCACCCCTTGATTGTCATTTGAATGATTTGGCCGTCCGTCATCATATGATGACATGCAAATTTTTCTTTTACCGAATATAGTACGCGAATCTTAGTAATTAGTTATGAAACCAGTGAAAGTGCCTTTCATAAGTGGTTTTGTTATATTTAAAAAGCGTCCGTTTATTATTCGCATATTTAAATAGCATTGATTTGAACTTCGTTATCATATTTCGCCATTCATACATCACATTTATCAGGATTCATTTCTTTTTAATTTTATTTCTCCATTTTTTATGTATTAATAACATTGAGACATCTCATGATTATTTCATTTATCAAACAAAACAATCACTCAATATGTTTTAGAATTCAATAAATGTGTTATTCCAAATTTTTTTATTACATACAAGATTTTGATAAGGTATTATTAATGAAATTAACCATTACTTTTGTTAATCATTGCATAATCATTCATTAGAACTAAAAATTATCGTATATGTGTTTTTAATCAGTATTTTTCAATAACTGCTATTTTATTTGTTTTAATACCATTTTCAGAATTCTTTGAACCTGAAAACAAAAATGACACGATTTTTGGACAATAATTCGTAACTTTCGTTACCGACATTGAAATTGGTGATTTTGATATGTACTTTATGGAAAAAATGAAATAATGCTAAAATTATTGTCAAATATAAAAATGTGAATTTACGCCTTTCGAGTAATCTAGGAATTGGGTGTATAAAAATTTGGATTGATTAAAAAAATTTTTGATTAAATCAATTTTTATTAATGTATTACTATTTATGTACTATGTGACTATTTGTATGGGTAATTTTCCGTTTCTTTTTTTTTCTAGGTGAGTGATTACTTATCTATATATATGTAAGGGTAAATGACGAGTATACATATGCAGATATATATAGCGGTATGCAATTGTAAGTAAGTCTTTTTAAGCATATGCTAAATAATTTATTATTCTAACTATGGAAATTTTTTGCACAACATTGGTTGAACAAAAATGACCTAAAATCTAGATATAGTATTTTCCATTGAAAATGCACTTTTGTTTAGAAGAGAAACCAAAAACACCATGCATCAATTCAATAACTAGTATATTTAAACTCTACAGGTAGCAAGCAGCTGTCTATCCTATTACTTTGCTTTTCTTCAATCACGTGATTTCTTTCCCCAATCCCCTGTTCTCCCCATCTGGAAGAGCAGGTGACCCGGATTTTGACCGGTAAATAAAATTGTGGATTGGCATTAAAAATTCTCTCATTACCTATGTAGCAGCATTGGTAAAATTTTCGCTTCTACTTTTAATTCTCTAGTATTGAGTATAGGTACTAACATCACGATTCTTTTTAAATATAAATTACCACACGGAAGATAATTTCCCTAGTGTATCAAAGAATTTTACTGCAATGTAATTTATAATTTAAACAGTGTCATATTGATTTCTGTATTTGGAGAAATGTCCTATTTATTAAATGTTGTTTATTTCTAAAACTAAGAAAACAAAGTCTTTCCTGTGATTTATCGGAAAGTAATAATTTTTTATACGATTTTAGTTTATTTTTTCTGTGATATTTCATGTAATGAGATTAAGCCTACTTACTGCATTTTTTGAAGCTGCAAAGGCGAAATTACATCATTTTTGTAATGCACCTTTTGGAAACGCATCAGAATAAACATAAATACGTTGTAACTTAATCGTAGACGTTTTAATATTGTCCATTATCACTTTTTTTGACACAATTATCATCTGTTGCTAATAGCAGTGGCTTTAATTTCCGTTAATTTTAGAAACTTTTTTCGCTCGTTATTGGCTTCCTACGGATTATATAACATATAAATTCACTCAAAAGTATTTTCGATTGGTTGCTTTTTAATCAAAATGACTGTGTCCGAATCATCTATCTGGTTCACCATTATTGAATCTCGTTATTTTACATTTCCATGGAACATTTACTGCCTTTGTTATTTTTATGGCGATTTTTCTCTTTCTGCATCACTTAAGTTGCCCCCCTTTAAACTGAATTCCAGCTGCTAAAGTTAACAATTATTGAAACGAAATGACCTGATATTGTTGCGTTGATTCTCGTGTTTTTGGCCCACATGTTCTCTCCTTCTTTGTTGCACCTCTCACCTTGTTGGTGAGGTTTTGTTTTGCTGGAAGTGGAGGGGAAGATGGCGGCGGGACGGGTCACGATAGAAATCTTTGAATGAGGGGTTTGAGGAACGCGAGATAGACACCGATACATCGAAGTCTGTAATTAAGCCCTGACAGATAAAACCACCACTTTGGGCACGTCAAATGGGAAGGAAGAAAGGAGGGGGGGGGGAGAGAGAAATCACCTGAAAAGAAATGTAGAAAAAAATATATAGGAATAAAATAAAACCAGGAAAGAGAAGAGAAAAATAAGCGAATAAAATTCGCATGAATGACAACGTCTGTAAGGGTCGGAAAACTGTTTTTACTGTTCTACGGCAATTCACCTTCCATTTCATCCCCCCCCTTTTCAGATGTCTTTTCTTATCCTATATATTGTTATTCCAGCCGCTTTTAAGTATACCTGTGACGTTGAATTTTTTTCTTCCGTAAGCCTCCCTTATTTATCTTTTTTTTTCCCCGAAAATGTTTTTTTTTTTTTATTTTAAACCTCAGTTTTAATGCCTTGTGTTTAAGCAAAGAAATAAGTGAAATAAAAACTGTAGTGATGAAAACAGGATAAAAAGATCGAGAGACAAGCAGTCGCTTTAAAAATTTAGAACATTATGGATTTGCTGTTTAGAAAATGAAATATCGCATGATCCATTTGAGAGAGAAATCATCGTATCTATTTTTTCACCCTCCCCCCTCGTAGAATTAAGATTGAAACTTTTTACTTACTTGTTCATCATTCAGAATTTATTTAGCTGCTCCACTTTTAAATATTAAATATGTATTGTTAGTTTCGTTCAGTCCAAAATTATCCAAACAACTTTGCTGGTTTTTTAAATTTTTTTTATTGAAAAATTCCAGTCGATGCAAATTTGTGATTGAGTTTTTAAACTAAACGAATGTGTAATATCTTCTCTACGTTTTCCTTATTTATTAATTTTTTCAATTGTTTTTTAAGGAAATTTTCTATTTATACTTTTTTATTTTTACCTTTTGTTATTATAAAGATTTATATATATAAAATTGTGCTGCCCACTAATGAAATTACTCATTTAAATTCGTAATATAAAATTGAATTCAGTTATTTTTTTAAGACAATTATTCTTTCATGTTCGAAATTTTAGCTGCAATTTTTTTACTGCTTTTTTCTGTTAGTTCTCAGAATAATTTTATAAAAGGTGATTTACGACAAAATCTCTGCTGTTTTATGTCTAATTTTTCCTGTTTAATATTTAAGTGCTAGATGTGGTCTTTATGCAGTAGCTTCTAGAATAGAATGAAAATAACACTAAGGCTCTAATGTCTATTGTTATCTATAAAATAAATTCTAAAGTATGTTAAATCTATTTAGATCATGTGCATGGTTGTATAATTGCTGATTAATATAATAATAATCATAATAATAATTTTTATCTATGATTTCAACTTTTTATTTTGTTGATATGGTTGAAAATATATGTATTCTGCTCTGTTGACTATAACTCCCAACTTTTCTCAAGTATTTAAATTAATATTTATTACAGTTCACATTTTTCACCCTTTTTCAAAACATTTTTTACATAATTTATTTAAAAGATGAAAGTTAAAAAAATTAAGCATTTAAAAGTTAATATCTTGAAATTTAGTGTTTATTCTGCTGTCGAAATTGCATTTTATTTATTTATTTTTCAATTCTTGTCATATTTAAAGCCATAAAATTTTGAAAACTGGTGCTTGCCACTTTTATTTTACATTCAATATGATTTATTTTCTTCTTAGAATTGATGTGCCACAATTCTATACATTTCTCATTATTCTTACAGCTCAAATATATTTCACAGCTTTCCTTGCATGTATATGAAATTTCCCTTTTTAATTTTCAGTTGATCGTTTCGCACTCCAGAAAAGCTCTTTTTATTTTCATTATTTTATATATATTTGAGAACATTAATATGATAACCATAGGTTAAGAAATTCGATTAAATCTGAAAAAATTGTTACATTGTCCAAAGCAGCATTTAGTAGTTTTCGAAAGAAGTTTCAAGACACTTCGGTTTGATATCGTCTGATAGGAATGTTTGTATTTAATATTATATTCAAGAATTAGTTTATGGTTCTTTTTAATAGAATAAATGTAATTATTTCATAATTTCATTGATATTTTTGTAAATATTTAGTTTTTTTAAAATTGATTACAATTAAGGTACAGGCACATTCAGAATTTGTTTTGCTACGATGCGAGGAAATTTAAATATTTTATAATCATATTTAAAAGTTTAATCAGAGTAGAAAAAAATGATCGTAGAATTATGTCCAGATTATTCCCATTTGGTTATAAAGGTCTTAAATTAAACTTATAAAACTTTAGGGAAATATTTGAAAATTTCCCAGTATACACGTTTCAATACTCATACATATCTGTTAGAAAGTTTGGACTTGTAGAACGTAGCTTTTAAGTGAGATAATTCTGATCTCGCATGTCTTCTGAAGTCCTTTTGAGATCTTCTATTAAACAGTGTGATTTGATTTTTCACTCTACCTTCTCTTAGGAGCCAGGTTTCTCGAGCGAATACCGTTCCCCATTTTAATATCCTAACTTGTTGACAAAGGGTTCATCCATCGCCAGGTAGAAGAGTTTGTTGAGACGCTTTGCCACAAATTTGTTTCCATGAGTCATGACATGTGCTTCTACAGAACTTTTCAGAAGAGTTTACGTGACCAGTTCGTTGAAGTGTTGAAATGAAGTTTGTGATTTCTCGACATTCAGAGCAAATTAAAACCGTGACGTCCCCCCATCTGCCGGGTAATCTCGAAGACAACTGGAAACTGGGCACGCGATCTTCCACCCCGGTTGAACCTTCTCCACCATCCTTTTACTGGAGAGTCTCATCTTTTAAAATGCTTCCGGAATTTCAACGGGTTTTAGAATCTTCCATTACTTAAGTCTGTGGACAACCATACAGTTTTGACCTCGGCACTCTTTGAAGGTAGCAATGATATGAGTCACGACGTGGGGCCGATAGGCTCTCTGCCCTCTGAGTGCTGTGAATCAACCATCTGGGAATATGTGCAATATCGATTTAGTGATATTTTAAGTAGTTATGAAGGATAACCATTGTTTAATGTGTAATTTTAGTGCATATTCCAATACTAAAACTCGCATTTTAGATATTGTTTAATAAAAATGGAAAGATGATTTGGTCTATCATATGAGGGTTAGATAAATTTTACTCATTTATTTGAATGTAGAAAAACAGGATTTTATATTTATGAAATTATATTAAGAGTTTTAGGAAATTTCCTAAAATAACTATTGATTTAAAACTTCTGTGAATATCCGAAATTTTCCATGTAATTGCTTCTAAAGCATTGTGTTAAAATTTACTTAAGGATTTAAGTTAGTTCTAGGTAACCACTATTCGCTAGAACATATTACGGCTTTTTTTGTTAGTTTGAAGTTAGTACTAAATTTTCCGTCTCAGTTTGTATAAATGATTATATCCAAAATATTTATACTTTTCTTAGTTGCTTAATTTTTTTTCTAGAAATAATTATTCATTTAGTTACATTAACCTTATTCGACATTTGTGAATATTTTTTATTCTCCATCGTACAATTCTGTTGGCATAAAATAAAACACTGTCTAATATACAGGGGAGGGAAGGATTCTGAATTATGATTATTATTGTGATCAATTTTCAGATAGTAAAATAATTTCTTTTGACTTGAGTCATTTGGGCAGAGTATCAAAACTAATCCATCTTTGAATTTATGCAAAGCTTTGAAATAACTTGAAATGTTAATTCAGCATTCATAATCTCTAAAAACAAAAGAAAGTTTTCGTCCTTCAATCTGTCAAAGTACATGTCTTTTTTTAAATTTTTCTTTTAAATCAATGCATATCCAAGCTATCAAGCACATTCAATAACAATATAAAAATCATGTATAAATTATATCGTCTTCCTAGGAAACGCTAATGCCCGGGGAAAATTCGTTAGATATCACATTCCGAACACTGATACTTTTCCTTGGCAAAGAAAGCATCTCATAAGTTAGGTTTACACCGCTGTTCTTCGCAATTCCTTTCCACGTATCCAGAATACCACAGCTTCTCGCTTGGCTCACTGACTTGAAGTGAAATGGGTTCAAGCGGTTGAGAGTAATTAATCCATCGTTAATTATGGCTCTGAACACATGCTCCTTGACATGGGTCGTGGCAGGGAGCTGGGGCAGCGTCTGGTGCAGGAGGCAGGTCACACAGTTATTCATTGCAAAAGGGAAAAGTCCGGCTCCAAATGACGAATCTGTTCATCCGTGTCTGCACGTGAGAGTAGGGAAGATCTTTTACAAGGAAGGGTTATGGTTTCTCGGGTCGTTGCTGGCACCTCTGGGAATTAGCTTTGCAGTTCAAAAGTCTCGACTGTTAATGTTCCCGAATTTGAATAATGAATAAGTGTGGGAGCTCTTAATGTGCAAATGGATGCCTTTTCAAAGTCGTACGACCAGCACTTTTAGGATGGAGTAACGAGCCGGGAGAGTTGGGACTTTTCTGCCACTTCCTCGATCTGCCTGGTGTCGTATTTGTGTTGTCTCATCGGACTGCTCACTTTCCTCCGTACACCACGACGATAACCGTGAAATTCATTTATTGGAATTTTGATTAACATCTTTAAAAACGATTTTATTTAAATTGTTTTTCGGCACTTTAAAATAATTAATGGATTATGGTTGGGTATCTGTAAGAGCATCCTGGTATTTATTTATTTATGTCTCTGTCAGTTCAGTATCATTTCGATTCAAATAAAAAATTTCTGCAAATGGTATTACTAGCTGGAAGATAGGTATTGTGATTTACGCAGGACTAAAATGTTTTACTTATAAAATTGCCTTTAAACAAACGATACATATTCTTAATATATTCTTCAGGGACATGCAGTTTTATGGTAAGAGTGTTGTGCATCCCGCCTTTCATTAAAACATTGAATTATTATATAACATTGACTTAATAAATTTATGTTACTTACGATTGATTAATTTCCACGAAACTCAATTCTTACATCAAAGTATACCTTTTTTAAGCATATAAATTAAAATTGTAGAGTTCACAAATGTTGCTAATTTTTTTATCGAATAAACAATTGACGTGTTCTGTGAAAACGGTACACGTTTGCAAAACGTGCCGATCTGAGAAAACTGGTCATCAAGACTTTAGTATATGTTTCCCCATGTTTCGGTGGTATGGTGTGACCAAATATATACTCTTTTACGAAGAAAGTTAGTTTCGAAAAATTTCTATACCGCTATAAATTTATTTAGTTTTTTTGTTGCTATTCTGATTAATTCATACCTTACCATTCCGTGAAAGATGTCATTATACTCCTTTTTAGAAGCTACATGTTCGAAAGAGCCGTATCAGATTTCATTTGTGGGATTTGAAGTAATTTAGTTCGTTAACAGCCTTTCTCTGGGGAAGCTTATAGAGAGCTATCACTTTCTGCTCGTGCCTTTAACCATTTAAATCGGGGAATCGCAGACATGCGACTTCTTTATTTAAAAAAAAGGGGGGGGGAATCTCCCCTTCCACTAAGCTTGCTTCTCACAAAGAGAAAGAATTAAATTAAATTCGCACGCGGGGGTAGATAGTTGGCAGAGTTGTCACGAAGCCTGTCACGCAGACAAGTGAAATGAAGAGGGAACTGCGAATGAAACGTGATTTTTCTTCAGTTGGAGAGCACGATCACGTGACATGGACCGCGTTGTCAGTCCCTCGAACAGAGGTGGAGGGAGGGTGCTCTAACGTAACACGTCACATTTCAATCAATTACTGTTCGCCTTGTGAGAACAGAATTCAGATGATCCTGGTTTCACTGCCTGGTGCCCTTCTCTCAGATTTGAGGATTTGCTACTTGTTAATGGGTAATGCCATCTGCAGCACGTAATTTTAAAATCTAATTTTTAACATCTGAGTTTCGTTAAGGAACTTTATCGCTTAACTTTATTAATTCAGGCATAATTCTTTAATGCATTTTACTGCCGTAAAATGTCTCTTCACTCAATATAAATTGATTCCAAGTTAATTTAATGAATGAACTTTAGTAGTTGTGTTTTTTAAAATCGGAATTTAAAATGATTTTTATAGCATCATTCTTAATTTTGCTACTTCCAGGTTTCTATTATTCGATGACATATAATAGCTGTCTATTTTTCAATTGTATCTGCATTTCATGTGAAATTATATCATTTAACCATTTTTTGTTGAAAGTTAAGTTGCTTCCCATTATTGCAGCTTTTCTTCCTTGGTTTTTAATTTTGATCAAGGGTAGATTTCCTGCAGCTTAGAAATTGGTGATATCTGCTTTCACTGATAGAATTCACCTCATAGAATTGGTGCAATTAAATTGGAATAGAAGAAATACGAGAATATATTAAATTGTTTGATTTAAAGAGCGAGAAAAATTAAACATTTTGAATTATTCAGTAGATATTTAGTGCTGATTCAACGATATGAATCATAGTCTCCCCCCCCCCTAGTAACGTCATCTATTCTGTCCACAATGTTCAATGCTATACTTTAATTGATTTTGTATCTCTATTTGCAAATTTTTCTTTCTGTACCTGAATTCATAAACCATAGAACACATTAGCCCCCATGAAATGAAATATTTATTCCTACAAATTATTACTTGCATTCCAAATTATTACTTGCATTCCAAATTATTACATTACCAAATTTTTACTCCATATTACTTACATTTAAATATTTATGAAAAATTCATTTTTATTATTAAATGCAAAAGAAAATTTTTAATGCCACCATGTTTATACCCCTCCCCCTCTCTCTCACACCTAGATGTTGGTTAAACGTTATTAGAAGAAAGTATGTTATTACTTAACGGAATAAAATTTCATATGACATGACTCTTCTCAAGAATCTCTCTGAAATATTGATGCTCAAAAATAGCCTGACACCGGTTTTAATTCGTTCGACGCAAGCTGCCTTTCGTCTCAAGAGATTCTGTCCGGAAAGGTGCTGACACGTAGTGCGATAGGGATAAACCACTTGAAAAGTCTTCCTTTTTTACCATTTCTCTTATCCTGGAGGGATGGATGGCAGAAATGGAAAGCGATGGGAGATAAGGGAGGTTCCTCTTCGATAACGAAAAATATGGAACAAATTTTTTTTTTTGAGGCTCCTCTGTTCATCTACTTTTCTTCACTTTCGACATTTTGAATTGTTTCGTTAATTGCCTGATAATATTTGAATTAGTGTTTTATATCATTTAGGCACGTAATCTTTTGTTGGGAGAATATTATGGTTTTATTGTATATTGGTTTTAAAGTTTTGGTTATGTGGAGAAAAATATGCGATTCCCAAAACATGACCTATAGGATCAAGTTGTAAATTTATTAACAATTCTTTTTAGTGTCGGAATTTAAGTCATATTTCTGGAGCGTTTGAAGGTTTAAATTTCGGATATAATAAACCAATGAAAAATTATAAATGATTTGATTTAGTGATTTTCGATCCTCTCTCGCCTTCTTTTCTTTTAATCACATAGATATCGTAAAAAAATTCGCTGACACCAACCATAAAGAGGGAAAGAACTGTTGAAACAACTAATTCTTACCCAATTTCTTAAGTTGATTAATACAATTTATAAATAAAATGATTAAATTGAAGTGTTTGTGGAAATGAAGAACCCTTTGGAGAAAAAAGTGTCCTTAGCAAGTTACATCGTAATCATGTTTCATCGACTGATGACTGATAACTCAAAGTATTAAAAGGGAAAGTTCTGTGAAAAGCACTTCATGTTATCAAAAAGCTTCGTTGTATGTTGAAAGTACTGAACTTTTCAGTTAAATCTCTTCACGAATTTAAAATGTATTTTGTTTCTACCTAAATTTCATAAATAGAAAATAATTAGAAAAAAATGTTTTTAGGTATCATTTTAATTGGACTAAAGATGCTATGTGCATAGTTTTGCTTCGAAAACTTTTAAAAATTCGAAAATATTACTTTGTTTTATTTTATCTTGGAGATCCTATTCGTAAATTTTGGTACTGAGACTACCTAATCGTTTTATAATACTGAAATAAAAGTATATTAAAACATGTTGTGTATTTCTTTCTTTATAATATTATTGTTCTCTACTTCGCATTTTTTCAAGTAAATATTTTTATATGATGCAAAAGTAGACCCACCACCACCGTTTAATTAAATCTTTTTTAAAATTTGTTATGAATTAGCTATTACCTTTCCTAAAAATGCTATACTTGGTAAATATTAATATATACTAAATTTTCTAAAAATTATCCCCAACGTTCGTTCTTGGCAGATTTAGACATTTTCGCTCCAGGCAGTCATGTTATAAGACTTTTTTAATAATTGCTCAGCATATTATGGTTAATGAAATTTGTCTGGAAATAAAGGAAAAAATTAAAATAATATAATTCTTGAAAAATAAATCATAATTATTTGTTAATGATTTCTATACTTATAAATGCAAATATTTAATTATTATTAAAATTCTAATGAAATAGCAAATTTTAAACAAATATAACATTAAAAGTTATTATTTCATGAGACCTTTCAAATGGAATATAAAATATCCAGTTAATGAATGATTAGTAATATATAATAAAAATAATTATTTGTACTTGAATTGTATAATTCTGTAATTCTAAAATTTAACGGTTAAAAAAATTATTTGCCATTAATTTATATACATAACTAGACTAATAATATTTTTTTATCTGCCATCCTGCGTCCTTCTTTCTTTTAGTCCAGTGGTTCTAGGCAGCATCTGAGCAAGGAATACGCTACTGATTTTCGTTATACAATGGCGGAGTGCTGTATAATTCTTTTACTTTTTAATTTCATTTGAGTGCCTCAATATCTGGAAACATTTTGTATTTATGACTGAAACTCTTAATTTTTAAAAAATCTAATCTATTCTTCCTTCTTGCTCTGACTACTTGACAGATTGTGACATTTATTGGAAATTCTTCTTACCTTGCAAGGTTAGTGAAAGGAGGATACGCACGCATTTTTCTCCCGTTTCTCCAGTACAAGAAATTTTCTCTTTCGGAAATCGCCTTCTCGATTTCAGTGAAGACTCTTTACTCTCTTTTCCTGATCTAAAACGGGAATTTAACCTCCCAGCCGTAGGAAATGTGCTTGCACGTAAAGAGACACGAAAAACCACTCCGGTTTTTGTGACAAACAGCTCCCTCGATCCTAGCCTCTCGATTACCTTTAATGAAAGTTGATGGCCGGAGTACATTTCTGTAGTGATGTTGCCAGCCTGATTTCGCTTCTTTATCGTCTCGTAGACCCCCCCCCCCCAACGAACTATATACAGTGAGTGGATCAGTTCAATACCAATTTTTTCCCTCTATCTCTCTCGCTCTCTATATTTTTGTCTTCTGGAAGTTGCTGATTTAATTTAGATTATTTTTATGTGTTTTCACTAACGAATATTAGGCATTGCAGGGTTTTTTCCCGCCCTCATTTGCGCCCTTTAATTAGAGGCAGTGGTCTCTTTAAAATTTTCTCGCACACACTTTAATAGGCTTGTTATGCCAGACAGCAAATTGTATAGCATTGGCGTGCAATAGTTACGAAATATTAACTTTTTGAGTGAATTTAGTGTTTTTACTGGATCTATTCTGTCATCTTTGGCAAGTTATTTTGCAATTGATTAAACCCTGGCATGCATTAATAGTGTCCAAAAATTGAATTTGTGTTTTAGACACGTTTTTCTCATTCGATCGAAAAAAAATTTGACACGAAACTTGTGGTCACAAAATCCCATACCAAATTTGATAAATTTAAATCATTGTATTTTGAAATTATCGCGTTTGCATGTTTCTGAAAGTACAGACCGATAAACAGTCAACCGTATTTGGAATTGACACAAAATTTGACATATATCTACATCATAGATGTTAAATCTGTGTACCGAATTTTATCTATCTAGCTCTCTTCGTTTTGTAATTGTCGTGTGAACTTATATTCGAACATTCAAACTTCTTCTGAAGAGATTTTACTCAAAATTTGATAGAAATCTGCACATTTGTTGTAAAGATCGTATATCAAATTTCAACTGTCTAACTCAAAGTTTTCTTTGTCACAGACAGAAGGACATTTTCCAAAAAATGTTTCCCGAACTCAGAATGGACTAAAATGTACAAATTATCATTATTATACTTTCTCTATATTACGTATATGAGAAAGTAAAAACATCGAATAATTTTGAGTGCTGTAGTTTGCGACAAAAATAGTGATCAGTGTCGAGACCTCAGTAGCCTTAATTTATTTCATGTTATCTTTCAACTTTAGAATTCTGTTGAGTTTAGAAAGGTGGAATCATCTGGCGCATTGTCTTTACAATCGGATTGAATCCGGACGTACCATAACATTGAGAAAAATGATTCTTAAAATTTCTTCATGTTTAAAATTCAATAAGCCGACTGAGTTTGAGTTGGCAGTAGCTTAAGAAATATCCTGACTGTGATTCCGAAATTCCAAATCAACTGTGAATATTCCACATTGAATTGAACAAACATTGAATGACCTTGCCTTTTTTCAGGGACGAATAAAAATAACCATCAGTTTAAGTTCGCTAT
The DNA here is from genome assembly GCA_026543865.1 of Argiope aurantia. Lineage (NCBI taxonomy): Eukaryota > Metazoa > Arthropoda > Arachnida > Araneae > Araneidae > Argiope > Argiope aurantia. The sequence continues at coordinate 502,915 of JAPMOR010010919.1, read as the reverse complement.
TTTCTGTCTTTAGCTTTGTAATTAACGAGAACCTGAGGAGAATATTCTTTGTATATGTTCTGTTTTATCAATTCAGAGTTTCTGTAATGATTGCGGATAAATGATGGCATGGAAATCTTCCACTCTTAAGTGTTTGGTATTTCAAGAAAGGTATGTCCTAATTTTATATAATATGAAACGAACTTAAAATCCTTGTGTGTGAAACTATAGTGTGAAATCAGTTAATTCTTTTCTGCCCCCCCCCCTCCTTCCTTTTTATAGAAAATGTGGTATGTGTTATTACAAAAAGACGAGAAACGCAGGGGCAATTAAAATTTTAAAAATGTTTTATTAGTAATCCCAGCTATAAAAGTTTTCTATTTTATCCGTTTTAATTATTGGATAGCTTTAATTGTGCTGGTATTTATTGCTTATAATTTTTTTAAAAAAAATTCTGATGGTGGTGTTTTTTAAAATATCGATGTTGATCTTGTAAAAAAATATTTCTTCTTCCCTTTATTCAGTTCAAGTACAAAATGCTGGCGATTTTATTGCTGAAGTTTAATATATATATATATATCTTTTTCGATTCGTTCTACTGAATTTGTTCTTTTCGATTTTGTTTTTCTGAACTCTGCTTTTCTTGTTGTGAGTTTCGCAGAACCTAATAAACAGAGACGGACCCTAATGTAAACAGCATTTGGTACCTAACCAGCTGTATTCCTTGCTTGTCTTCCACGATATCCCGGAAAAGAAAAGATAAATAAATAAAACAGAATCACGTAAATATGTATGTTTGTATATATATGGGGGAAAAAAAATTGCTCGACTTTTGCAATGAAGCCAGAAAATATAAAATTCGATTTACTTCCGACTTGATCCTATTTTTTATAGTTATTTTCTATATTTTTTAGAGAATTTTTTCCCTTCCATTTCTCTTATCTCCTAGTGGCTACGAATTCATTGAACCGCAACTATGGGATCTTGTTTTTGGATATCTTAAAAAAAGTCGGGGGGGGGATGGGGAAAAGCAGAAAAAAATGGCGTTTTCATGCTCTTTCTTTAAACTACGTAGAATGTTTTTGATGAATTATTTATATTGTGCGGCAGTGGATGTAATTCTACCGTCGACGATTTTTACCTTTTATTAGAAGACTTCTTTAAATTTGAATTCATGATTGGTTGCTGTAACAACTCACATATACACATGCACAAATTTGCAAACTTATTTTAACTATATTGATTAAAATAATTTACGGAGTCACTTTTTTATTAATGATATAAATATGTATTCATTTATAAAAGTTGATTTTCAGCCGCATTAATAATTATTTGGTAATTTGACGCATGCAGATAAAATGCTAAGGTGTTTTTTCATCCATGCTTCTTTTATAATATTAGTAATTTAAATTATACCAATGTATTTTGATATCTCTTCATTTGAAGATTCCGAAAATATATATTTCTTCGAGAAACAATGTTTCAATTTCGGTGTTTTATCACTGTTGAGCAATCATGCCAGTCTTGCATAGTGCAGTGTCAGCGTTATGTTATCATTGGGATTGATAAGCTTAAATAGGGAAATTTTAACCCTTTGCGCTCGAAAAAGTAATTCGATGAAAAATTATTCATTTATTACAAGGGCTTATTGATTGTTCCGGAAAAAAGTATGTATAATTGTTTCAAGTTGAATTTCCCCGAAAAGTTAGTTTACATCTTTTTACCATTCTGTAGTCATTCCTGACAATAAAAATTGAAACATAAATAAAACGTCATAATGATGCACAGTCTTGAATGTTGACCATGAGTCACCTCTCGAGTGCTAACGGTTAAACGCTTTACTTGAAATATTCCAGCTCTTTATATTGCACCGTTCTTTTAAGTGAATAATATATATTTACAAATATGTATTTGCACTTAATTTATCTGTTTCGTGAAGTTAAATAGGTTCTGTTGCAAGGGATTAAAAATGCTATTATAATTTTTTGGTTTTGTTAGCTTATAATTAATGATGAAAGCCAGTGATTGAACATTATTTTAATAATAAAAGGAACAATGGATAAATGGATCATTGATATGCTGATTAAATCCTCACTTAAAAAAATTTATTTAAATGGAATATCTTAATTTTCACATGGGATAACGTATGATCAAAATTAGAAAAATTGGGAGAAGAAAGAGTTAAAACGAATAAAATTTTAAATGCTTAATTGAAGGAAAATATTGTTCTTCTTTGTGTGTTTATAAATTCCTTCTGTTGTGTGTCATCTCCTGGCACTATATATTTCTTTCTCTTCCTTCAGCCTTATCTTCCCTTGGTATATATAATATATTATAATATAATTTGTCTAGTTAAAATGTTTCCTACAAATTATTCTCATTATACTTTGTATATATTAACAATTATTAAACAAAGTATAATATAAGCATGTCGCTCTTTACTATAGGAATTTTATCGGTTAATATAGAAAACCTACTTCGTATATCTTTTCTAGTGTATTAGTGTTTAGTTTATTATTCTCCCTTTCGTAACGTATGCCGCCGCCGGCCACTGGTATTTCCTCCACCGTGTAAGCTTCCAGTTCATCAGCAATTCTAAACCGAAAACTGCCCATTGCTGATTCACATCCTGGCCTAACGATAGAGATTACGATTCCGAATATAATGATAGAGAACGCCCGCCTATATATGTATATGCAACTGCATGTGTGTTCGGACTTCTGTGCTTCATATATGCGAGTGCTTGTGTAAAGGGGTTAACAGGTAACGCTTTGTGGGGGGGGGGGGTTCCACCGACGGACGTTGAGGGCCTGTGATTTATGATAAAACGGAGGTGAGTTGGGAGAGGGGGGATGATGGCCAGAGAAGGCGGTTCCATTCCCGGAGTGCGGTCATTCGTGGCAACTGGCCATTGGGGTTGAGCTCTCACGTCAGACGGTAATCAGGGCATACTGACCGCAATCCCTGATCTTGATGATGTTCGAGCGCCAGGGATGGATGTCCGTATTTAACGCACATAGCCTGCAGGCACGCTAAATGCACGCTGGATTTCCTGAACAACATCCTGCCCCTCACCCCCTCCCGGTGTCCATGGTCAGTTCTGTGTAGGTGGTGAATATAAGACCCTTTCTTGTTCATAGAGATCTTGACCATCACATTATTCATTTTTTTTGTGTATATTTGATGCATATACATATCGAATTTGGCTTTCTAAATGCTCTTTTGTAAAATATTGAGGTTGTTATCTTTAATAAGCATACAATTGAGTGAACTAGGTTCTGTCTTGCAATTCTTTCATAGAAATATCTTTTCTCGCATTAACCAGTTTCTAGAGAATTATATTATGAAGGACACATTTTTCTTCAATTTATAACTTCAGAATCAAGTTGATGACATTAATGAATGGATTGGAAATTCTATAAATTTGTCTCATTCCATCAATTAAAAATTTAACTTTGAAGGTTTATATATATATATAATATAAAAGTCTATAAAACGTAAGTTAAATGTGACGTCCTGTTTGATATACAACAATGCTTTTATTATATTATATAAGAAGGGATATTGAGAAAAAATTGATTTTTTGATTCTACTTACCCGATTAAGAATTATTAATAAGACTACCATCTTTGAGAAAACAGTTTGATTGCTTTTCTTCTGAGAGCCACACAGATTGACCCGTGCACAAGCGACTGCTGCAGGAAAGGAGGATCACCATTTCTAGATTTTATATTTTCTGAAACAGCAGCCACGTTTTCTGGTAATGATATTAGATGACTTGGAGAGCGAAAATCCTTAGGAAATCGCCGCAAGTATCCCCCTTCTGGCGAAAATTATCCGGCTGACAATCCTCGAAAGTAAGTGCTCTTTCCCGTCTGAGAGCACGTAAAAGGGACCTGTTGCCTTGAAAACTTCCAATCTCTTTAACACATCCGAGGAAATGGGTGGACGAAGCCGAACTTTTAGGCCGCATCAAAATCCAATAAAACAATTTTGCGGCAAGGAGAAATATATAAAAGCTTTGCTGAAGGGAGGTAAAAGATTCGAGAGAGTACGTGCCTCGGCCGAATTTGCGGTTCTTGAGTTTTTGGGAATGGAAGCGAATCGAACCAATTCTGGAATTCTCTTGGGCTGTGAGAGTGGGAATGGCCTTCAAAGGCCAGTTTAATAATAACGCCCAGGAATAGGGAGGTAAGTCATCCGTCTGTGTGATTTCAATTCTATTTGTTGGGGGTGCCGAAATAATAAAAAATGTGTTCGGAGAAAAAGGCTCGAGAATAATTTGATCTGCTACCGCCAGTAAAAAAAACCGTGTGGCGATTATTTTTTTGTTGGCAGATCGTATATAGACTAATCGCAAAAAAAAAAAAAAAAAAAAAAAAGCCATCTTAGATTTATTTAAAGGCATTCTTCTGAAATGTCTGATATTTTATTTAAAAAATGGAATTAAATTAATACTAGGATTTTGCAAAAAAATATTGTCGCATTAATTTTTTCTAATAACAATGTATAAATTAAAGTCAAAAAAGACATGTACGAGTGTTACGCAAAATTGGAAGCAAAGTTATGGAACTGAGAAGCATTCCCTCCCCACTCAGTCTGTGCCTACTAATGTCACATCGGCTGAGATAATTTAATTTGCAATACATGTACTCTTTTTATAAAAAATATAGATATTGGAATCATATTCGTAAAATAACGTGTTTTGATTAATAATTCTTGAAAATTTATTACACTGTAATTTAAATGAAATCTTATCTAGTTCTGTTTGAAAGATAGATATTCCTGATACGTTTACGAAACCTTAACTTACAATTCTAAAATTAATAAAATTTAATTATTTAAAAATAAATTCTGTATGT
>JAPMOR010010919.1:445758-498064 GCA_026543865.1 Argiope aurantia | reverse complement strand
AGAGAGGATGATATATGTTGAATTAGTATTGCGTCTTTTGACTATAGAAAATGTATAATTCTGGAATATCTGGTTTAAAAGATCTTTTCCGATGTTTGGATTCTTATATATTTGATACAGAATGAGGGTTTAACATACTTGACATGTAACCTTTTGCTATTAACCTGATGCATATAATTTCTAACTTTACTTCTATTATAACACATGTCTTGAAATTACTTTTTACTCTTAATTTCTTATTTTCGTAGGAGTTAAATCAACGAAACAGATTTTATGTTTTAATAATACAAGATGCTTGTTTTGAAACGTGTTTGTCTTTCTACGTTGTCTATGCTTGAAATTAGCTTTAAGGGGTGGAATGATGTAAAAACGACTTTCAGGTGCTTAATACCGGGCGCTATTACAACACTTTGTGCCTTGTCAATTTTTTATGCTCGCACGTGACCACCAGCAACGAGAGCGAGTGTTGAAGGCTCATTTCCTCTATTATGGAGCAGTACTGATGCCCAGGACCACAATTGCCGTTTTGATAAGATTAGAAACTGTATAGTTCCATCAGCACCTGGGCACGTGCTGGCTTACCTGGAGCCTGTACCGGGAGGGGTGTTAATGGTGCACTGGGGATCTCTTCCACCCTCCCCAGAATGGTGCATGTCCATTAAGGGTAATGTCCGAACAGGAAGAGTCAGAGGTTGCGGAAGCACGGGGATGGTGCGGAGTAGCGGATGGTGATGAAAATCTCTGGTGGTATGATGGTTCTAGTTTTGCACTCCTTTTAATTGATTGTCTCTTTCTGGACTCGCATCTCTTGTTCGCAAGATTTATGAGGCCCTAAGGCAAGCTGGCTGTCTCTGGATGTCATCTTTCAATAATTACTAGTAGCACGGCTCTTTGTTCGCTCTTCCTTGATTTTCATCTACCTCTTTATATCTGTTCCATTTTTATTTTATTTACACTCTATTATTCTGCTTTCTATTTTAAAAAAGAAAAAAAAAAACACCGATTTAAAAAAAAAATTGAAATTGTACAATGATTTCTATATTAATGTCCTTAAGCGGCATTTTATTTAAAAGGAAGTTGCTAAATAATATTTAAATTAATATAATACTTGAATCAGTGCTTTTTTATTGGATATTTTTATTAATAATTTTGGTTTGTCCACGAACTTTCTATTTTTATACTCTTAATTCCTTTTAAATCAAACAAAAATTCGGATTACAAAAGAAGATAATGAATTATTATTATTGTTTTGTAGAGGGACGTGATTCTTTATAACTTCATTATGAAGTCGATGAAAAAAACAGAACGAGTTTCAGGAACAGTTATTTATTTTCTAAGTTTCACAAGACAAAAACACGAATACAAAAGTACACGACACTCACTTAAAATACAATCAAATAATGACCCCAAGAAGAATCATGGGAAATATGCCTTGATATTAATAAGGTAACACCATAACACCATCTGTTGTATTAAAGGAGAATGTAGTAGAGTTATGTAACCGCTATAGTTTGTCATTTAAAAGTAAGCATCTATTAGCCTAATTTTGCATTTTCAATAATTACTCCCTCCCCCCTTTTTTTTTTTTGGATTCTGTTTTGTGAGAAAATTTGTCAGTGTATAAATTTATTTAGTTAGTGTTCAGTTCGAAGAAATATAAAACTATGTGCAAAATAAAAATAATTTAAGATAATCTATTTTAGAGGATGCGTTCTTTCTAAAAACCATCTCGATAGCTAAATAAATAAATAAATAAAAAACACACACACAACCGATAGCGTGTACAACGATCCTATGCTTTAAATTGACTTTGGGATTATCTGAAATCTTATTTGGTAATATGATAATCCGAAGTTTTTCTGATATATAAAATGGAAGATTACACACACACACACACACACACACAAACAAAAAGAAAAAAAAAGTGTCTAAGAAATTTTTTAGAATTATTCAATAGGAATTAATGTTTCCTAACAATGGTAAATAGTTTCTATTTTTTTCATGTAATAAACATGTTTTAAATTTCCATTAGGTAATTTTAAGAGATATTATAAAATTATCTTGGTATTTAAAAATACTAAGAAAAGAAAAAGAATGTACTGAATCTAATATAAACTCAAATTTGCTTGATTGTATCTTATGATGGGTAAAAAGATAGTTGGTTTTCTAAATTTTTTATGTTTTGTTTGGGATTTATTTTATTTTATTTTTATCTATTTGTTTATTTTTATTAGGTATTCAGTTGGATTCTAATAATAATTTTAAAAAAATGGAAGCTTAACTATATATTATGTTTTAGAATCATTCATTTAGTTCAGTTTTGCATGAACTGCTATTCAGAATTATAAGCAGCTTTCTTCTTCGACTTAATTATTATATGCACACATAATATCCTGTAATTCTGTTGTTGGCATTGTATCTGCTTTCATGGTTTTCTTTATCTTTAAATTGGTTAAATTAGTTGCCTTCACCTAGGGAGTATTTCGCTAACGAAGCCACAAAGTCTACACAATAGGAACCTTTATCCATCTCTCTTTCTCCGGCATTGAATCGTCTTTCGAAAAGCGAAAAATGTAATCAAAAGTCGTCAGTACGTGTGTACCCATCGTCGGCGTACACTCACGTAGCGATTGAGTTTTCTCTAAAGATTCCAATCAAATAGGCTGCCGAAAAGCGGAACAACACGTTTCTCTTTCACACAGCTCCTGGCAAAGGAAGTTAAATAAATCAACCATTGACCAAGCCGAGTTATTGTTTAAAAGCCATTCCGTGTAGTCGGAGACCCTGGGCCTTGTTGGAGGGCCTCTATTCTGGGGAGAATAAAGACCTCTTTTCGGTTGGAGATGTTTGTGGGGGGAGATGGAGTGGGGTATGGATACACTAAGTGGTTTATCCACGATAACCGTGTCAGAAAAATCTGGTTCCCGATACGCATTTTGCTTCAAATTCTCCGGGGATGATGGTTTTCTGGAGTTGGTAACTACCGATCATAGATATAGAGAGGCATAAAATGATTCTCAGTGTATCATACACACTTGGGAATTTTGAAATGAGATCCTTGTCACGCCATTCAATAAAGGAATGTTCTTGTACGTTGAATTAGGTTGTTCTCACTGGTAATAGAAATGCAATCATATTTATATAACTGTAATAGGCTAATTAAACAATATAATTTAATATCCAATTAAACGAGGTTAATAATAAATTCCAAAGAAAATAGTTGTTCAGAATTGCACTGTCCTGGTTAATCATTAAATATTGATTACCAAGTATTACTTTCAACTGCATTAGCACTTGAAAATTATGATATACTACTTGCAAATAATATTTATTTTATATGATTTCTAATTCTTTTTTTATATACTTGATGAAAATTGATTTGTTGATTTCAGTAGATAATTTTTTACGGCATTGTAAACTTGAATGGATCAGTAGACAATTTTCTGTTAAATAATTTCATATTGAAGTACGAGACATGTTCTAAATCAGTGTGGTTGAAACCGTTTTATCTATTTTCACTCGATAGCAACATTTGCCAAATTGTCCTTTTTTAGTATTTATAAAGTACAATTCTTAGCACAATTAAGCAAAAATATTGTGTTGGTCCAATCTGGGTTTATATGCCTCAACTTTATGACTATAAATTACTGTATTAGCTTATTGTATATGTTTTTCTTCTCTTTTTTTAGGTAAGCTTTTTGCGGAACTAAAGTGTGTTCCCATTTCTGACTGAGTGATGTAAGAGCGTTTTTGCTTATTTATTTTTAACTGTAATTTCCATATCAATTTAATTTAAATGAACAACTTCAAAATAGCAATTGCGTATTAGATATGGCAATTGCCTATAAATATTTATCAATTATTCTTTTTTAGTTTCAATTTTTTTTAAAAAAATTTTAATGAGAAGTTAAAAGTTATTTTATAATTTTGTAGGTATAGAAAGTTTTGAGCGCCTTATTTTTTAAAATAAAATTAAAAAAAAAAAAACTTTCCACCCGCATTTCTTTGAATGCCAATCTATTGTTCGATACTATAGTAGATCTCGAAAAATTTTGTTTTATCGATTTTTGTATAAAACACTCATTTTGTGTTAAATGTGTAATTTTCTTGGAATTTTTTTTTATTATTATTATTTCCTTCCTCAAAAGAGGAAAAAACATCAAAATAAACACACAAAAAAAATCATTTTGCAGATTCTTGCAAACTTTGCACATGCGAGAAAGCCCTTTCCTGAATGTGTGTGTGTATGTGTATGTATATATATATATTCATTTGTGTATGAAAGAATTCCTGCTCTCTTTCAAACCTCCCCTTATCGATGCTGGACGTATCGATTTCTCAATCAGTATCGGGAATCGTTTAAACGGTTGCTAACGATATTTTGAAACTGAGTCTCCGGATCTTTGCGATAAAAGCTTCAACAACATAGCTCCTGAATTGCATCCGAAATCCCGAGCCACTTTTATCCTTCTGCTTTCCCTTGTTCACTCTATACAACCTTTTTTGTGCATTATCTTCCTTCTCCCCTTTTAAATGAAATCGCTGACTAGAACCGGTGGAGGGCCGTTATAAAGAAGTTCATATTTTCTATGATTAACACCAAATTATGCTGGAGGGGGCATAAGTTCTTAAAAAAACCCTTTTCAATTTCTTTGATTGATGTTACATATTAATAATGCATATGTAGTCTTATTTATGTTCATTAATCATTCATAGCCTTTAACTAAAATTATAAAATGCACTCTTTGAATATTATTTTCACGCATTATACTGATTTAATTTAGTATTTTAAGTTATTGACATTGCATATTGACTCTGATTCTATAATATAATAGATGATATGCTGAATAATATTGTTTTCAATTAGCCGCTTTAATCTTTTATTTTTCATATTAAAGTATTCATCTTAAAGTATTAAATTATGGTGCGTTTAATTCTTAAAACTAAAATCATTCACGCACATTTTTAATTAGAAATAGAATTTATTAAATCTCAGTTCAGTCTCTATTTCAGCCATATGCGTACAACAGTAACCGAAGCAGATTAGACAGAAGAAACAAAATTGTTTACTCATTTATGAAAAAAATTGTTATCGATGTGGATTTTCAAAAAGACATCTAGATGCATATCGACTTAATGTTTCGTCGCGTTCCGTTCATATAGCATTTATTATAATAATATAAAAGTTTCATGTAAATAACTTTACGGCATCATGCACCATCAAACATTTCGTTTAATCATAGACGTATGGATTGCGGTCACTGTATCGTACAACATTTAACGTTTTATAATCTACTCATAAATAATGTTTTAACTGTCTATGTATGGCAAATTAATTTGGTAATTAAGAGATCTGTACATAAATTAATCGATTAATAAGTTTCACCAAATTTTTAAAAATTTTCTTAGCGGTATTTCTGTTAAATTTTCGAGGTGCTATGTCTTTGTAATTTAGTACAGTAACAATGTCCAGGAAAACCCCGAAAAACTTTCATATCATTCAGGATAATGTATTGTTATTGAATAATTCATTGAATATATCTATTCAGTAATAATCTAATTCTTTTTTCATGATTTACATGATCAATCATTAAGGAAGTCTTTTTAAGATTGCCGCTAATTAATGAAATATTAAAATTCGACATGAAATTGGTTCATTGAGAAAATTAAGCTTTATTATAATTCGGTAATATTTATGGTTTAATAATGTTTAGAATAAAATTGTTGCTAGACTTTTGATTCTAGAAGAATGAAAGGCTTCCATTTGTTGGAGAAATGATGTTTTAAAACTGAATTCTCAATTCATTCTCAATACGGATTTTCTTTTGAACTGCTGGGCGGGTAAAACCGCTGTGACCCCCTTCCGCGCGTCATAAAATCTTGTCAGTTTTGAGAGAAAACTGCAATTTTCCATCAAAACTGCTATTTTTCCCATGCTGCCCTGTCTCCTCCCTTTTACTTTTAATCGCCCGTGCAACCCCCTTCTCCCCCATCGCATTTATATGAATTCCCTTCTTTTGTGCACAAGAGAAATAAATTAGCCTTCACCGCGGCTGCCGAAAAAGGAGGAGACAAATGGCCAGTTTCGTCGCCAAATTAAGTAATTAAAACAATATCTTCGGTTTTTATTGTTACACGGGGTCCGCCTGAATGAAAAGCGGGGGAACAATTAATAATTTTGCCGATTTTTCCCCTTTTGGCATTATCGAAGGAACAAAAGAGAATCTCTCTCTCTTTTGAATCCCCCCTCTCTACATCCCAATTCCGACAAAGAGCTAATAAAAGCGACTTCACTTCCTCCCCCCCCACCACACTCTTTCGTTTTCGGAATTCCACCTCCACCCCCCACCACTTTCCCATTGCCGCTTTAAATAAATGACGACGATAAGACTCCGAATGGGGGATGGTGGGCCGAGGAGTGGTAGCAGGGAGTGAAACTTTAAAAATCTGTTACTTTATCGACTCTCCCGGTTGTATTAAAGGCACAAATGAATTGTGACTGTGTCGCGCTGATTAAAACGTTAAAACTTTTCAACGAAATTCCTCTCACCCCTTCTGTCATTTTCTGCTATCTTCTTTGCCTTTTTCCTGCTTTTTATTGGCTGGAGCACTTGTTCCCTGTGTTATTAGTAAGTGGACGAGCATTAAAATACTGCTTATCTATAAGGGGGAAAACGCAGTCGGAACGACCAGACACTTTTCAAGCACTGTGCCCGCCAAAACTGCCAGGAACGATATTTTTTTCCCTACGCGCCCTGACTTGTGTATAGCATTATCTTCTCCGCACTTTGTCACACACACAGTCCTCCCTCCCCTCCCCCCGACATCCAAACCTTAATCGATTCCTTCGCGTCATGATTAATTCATCGACTGGTGACGTATTAACGATTATTGGATCATTTTAAAAAGTCATTTCTTATTTTAAAAGCGACATTCCATAACTCGCGGGGTGGGAGGCAGGGGAGTACACTTTTAGGAACGTCTAAATTATTCCTTTATGAGTCGTTAACATTACGTTAAATGTCACCGTTCATTCATTTTTCCCCATTCATGCCTTTTCTTGACATTATTTAAGCCAAGTCCCCTCCTGTCTTTGGCGAATGCCATTATCTGTGAACTTAATAAACCGTGCTCTGATCTATTTATCAATAAATGTTTTAAGGCGGTCCCCGACTAATTCCTTATTAGGATTATTATTGTTTGTTATTATCGCCCAGTTTCGATGAAGATGAGAAATAATTCATTCACCGCCATCGATTTGGCATAGAATCGATTCTTCTTTATTATTTACCTTGTCCAATTTTTATTGTCTCTTCCCTTTTCGCTGGAGTATCCAGGCTTTCCCCCGATTTTTTCCCCTTAAGATTTTGGGCTAAAATTCTTTGAACTATTCTCTACCCACAGTGCATCAGTATATTAACTTCTCTTTGTCTGATGGTTGAGCAGTTTCACAATTAACGTCGTATCGGTTTTCTATCCGCCTCTTCTATCTCTAAGATGCTTCCTGCCGAGGAAATTACTTGTCCAGGACCGGGAAGAGGAAAGGATTATCGGCCTCTTTTCTTATTCCGCGCGCGACTTTATCGCATTAAAAACAAACGGAAGGGGGGGGATGTGGTTTTAATTGATCCGGATTCTCGTTGCGGCGAATTAATTTTTGCCCCTCGATTAATATGCCGAAAGTTATCGGTCTTGTTTATCGGCGGGTGATTACGGAGAATCGATTTTGGATGCGATTTTGATGTCTGTTCGATATCTCGGCGCCATTTCTTCTGTTGTAACAAAAAAAAATCCTTTATTGAATTTTTTTTGAGTATATGTAGTGATATTTATTATTTATTAATATAGAACTGATAAGTTCGTTCTCTAAGATCATGAAGTTATTATACTTATATTCAGATTTTTTTTTCCTTCTCCCCTACTCTAAATATTACGAATTTCGTTTGCATTTGCGTCTTCCTGGGCGTCTCGGATTTGAGTCCTGGTTCGTTCATGGTTGTTCTCTACCCTGTGTTCTATCTGTGAGGTGTGTGAAAGAGCCCCTTTATAAAAAGAGGTTGTGCAAGCGTGCGTGTGAGTGTCATTTTCATATGAGCTAAAGTCAGACTTCAGCCCTCGGGTGCTTAGGGGTCCTTACCCTCAGAAGCTACTGCACCCTTCTTATCCCGATATCTTACTTGGCTTGAATTGGAGCTCAAAGGGGATGCGCAACAACAACATATTAAAGCAATGTTTTTATCATAAAAACTGGAATATTACATGTTTATTGTGTGGAAGGGAAGAAAGAAGGAGAGAGAAAGTAATATCGGATAACTTGTTTCAAAATTTAAACTGCGTTACCAGCGATTTCGTTTAATCATATTTCATACCTTATTAAAATTTAATTAGCAGTTTGTATTGAGATTATTTGCAGAACTCACTGATGTCTACAAATTCTCATAGATGTTTCCATTAAGTGCGTATCTGTTATTTTGCTGTCTTTAATAGAATTGGTAAAATGTTAAGAAAATAAAAATATGTAAATATGATTGGCGCTTTACTTTGGAAATTTCCTCTTTATTCATATTTTGATTTTTTTTTTCAAACTGAATTTGCTTTGTACAGCTTTAAAAATTATAGCTTTTTTAAAATTGCTATGGAACTGTTTTGGATAATCATTGGATAATCCAAAACCTGTTTTTATTTAACTTGATTTTTTCTTTTAATTGACAGAAAAAAATTTAAGGGTTGAGGAGGACGAATGCTTAAGAAATCTTCCTTTAATAAGAAATCAGATCCTCTGGATTCCCCCCCCCACACACACACACATGCAGTGGACTTTCCACCTAATTAAAAAAAAATCGGATATAAATGTATTTTGAAAAAAAAAATATTGACTTTTATTTAATTTTTAATAGTATTTAACTTTTTTTATCGATTAAAAAAACTGTGTTGAAAAAAATGGACCACAGTAATTCAGAACTTGATGGAATTAAAATTTAAAACTAGTAATCGTGTTTTACTCTTAAACCAAATTTGTACCGATTAGAATTGGAATTACTAGATTCTAAAAGTTTTCATTTTACTGATAGTATTTGCTTTACAGAGAGAAAGAAAAAGAAAAATGCTTTTTTGTACTTATTGGTCATTAAATCAGCATTGGAGAAAACTTTCGGTGATTTTGTTAGACATACTTTTCCAATAGTTATACGTCCTGATTCAACTTTAGTATACAAATGTCGATGCATTTGCTCCTGCATTATGTAAATGCTGTGTGTTGTCCAACATCATTTGATCCTTTGTTCTTTTTCTCATCGATCGTCCGTTTACATTCACTCTACTCGAAAGTACTTCAAGTACTTCAAATTCTGCAATGTAAACCCTGTGGTGTCATACAACCCCTCTCCCCCTTCCATTGGCGGAAGGAAAAGAGAACCCTTTCCCTTTCCTCCTTCAAGAAAAGTTGGTACTTTTCTCCCACTCAGCTGCAACTGCCCTTGTTTCGTGAATTATATTTTTTTACTTATCGCATTGGCGTATTGATCTCTTCTAATATCGACCCCAAAAGGAGATGCGAATGCATAAGGGTATATTCGTATCAAAATTAAAGGGAATGTCCGCAAATTGCGAAATCGGTGCCAAAGTAGAGGATGCATTATGGTGGATATGTTTCTCCGTTGATACCAGTTTAATCCATCAACTTGCGATTAAATTAAAGAATATTATACTTATCTTCAAATATAATTGTGATGCGATGAAATAGTTCCGTACTATGTAAGAAGAAGAATAAGACAAGACAAGCCATTAACGCCACCATCTCTTACAGAACAGCTTCTCATCTCATTCTAATAACAATCGCAATGCATTATGGGATATGTACCTAATCAGGCATCGCCATCTATTATCCAGAAGAGAAGACAAAATAATGCAACTGCTAAAGTCTTTATATTGCAAAATATCAGGACTCGAAGTTTTTCAAAGAAATTTGTTATGAATATTTATCTAGTTGTCGCGAGTAAGTATTATTTTTCAGTGGTGTATTTATTAAAATCCTAAACATATAGGAAATAGTTCATTATCTTTTCAAACGCCTATAAAATCTTCATATTTTATTATGAAAGTAAATCATTTATGTAACTGGCAATTTTATAAACTTGTATTTTATATTAATTAACTACAACTGTTTTATACTTTTTATTGTAAATAAAAATATGTTACATGCAAATTTCTTTTAATATGACAGCTCGATTTAAGAAATATATTAATCATTCTGTAATTTTTTTTTTGTGGGGTGGGGGGGGGGGGGGGAGTTCTTGTGCGTTCAATTCGTCATGTTTATTTTTCAAAAGTATTTTAGAAAGGGAGGAATATTTACATCATTATATTATGGTTAAATTGTTAATATTTCGTTTTTTTTTTTGTTTTTTTTTATTGCTCAATCAGCAAAATCTCTGTTCTTTGTGTAGGAATCTCCAATTTTATCAACCCTCTGATTTTTAAGTTCTTCTAGGCGAATATTTAATTTAAAAAAGAAAAGAAAAAGTTCAATTTCTCCATATTTTGCTTAATTGTTGGCTGCAAATGTATAAAAAAATATTGCGATGTATTCAGTGCATAGTGAACAACTTACAGCGATGTATTCAGATACCTTATATAACATCGGAGCATTCAATCTTTATATAAGCGTAAATACACAGTATGAGATAAAAGCAAAATTTTATTGAACATATTATTTTGCCATTCATCCGTTTGCTGTTTCGCTATGATGATACGATCCCCCATATGTCCCGCCGGTGACGCTTTGAATGCGTAATTCGAAGACATTCCGGACATTGGAATGCGTCCCTCGCATGTGTATACATAAAAAGTGTAGAAATGAAATGAAATAAGCTAAAAGAAACGCACCGGAATATGGTAGTGACGACGTTCTCGGATATATACATATACGAGGCAAAATGCGGGGGGGGGATCGAAATATTTTAGTGATACACGCATACATACGCAAGTCATCAAGCGAGGCCAAAGATAAGGTATGAAACAAAAAAAAAAAAAAGTAAAAATGAGGGGACGCCACCTCTCTGCAGAAAGGGATTCTTAAAAGGATGCGGTGGAGCATTTTCTGTTTCCTCCCTCAGCATCCCTCTTTCTCTCAATCCTATTTGAAATGTTTGTGCTTCGATCTCTGTTGGTTCCGTGTGTTGTTGAAAATCCATTCATAAAACACTCAACATTAGGGGCTAGTGAGTTCACATTTTGAGCACTGTTTAGGCGCCAATTCAGTCGCCAAATATCTTTCTTTTTCTAGTTCCGGATTTAATCTGAATGTTTCTAGATTTCCTAAGGGTTGTTTTATGAGTTTATGAGTGATTTTTAATGCTTGATTATCGTTTAACAAATCTATTATAATGAAAAACAATTAAATTTCTGGGGAGATTTATACTTAACATTTTAAATTCATTTTTTTTTTTTTTTTTTTTTTTTTTTGATGAGAAAAATATAGCAGAGAAGTTTATTTATAGTCAATGTTCATACAATTGGATTTTGTTTTAGTTTGTTTTGTTTCATGTTTCGCATAAATTCAGACTATTTTCCATTTAGAATTGTGTGAAGAAAGTGTTTCTTAAGCATTAAATCCAATTAAAAATTGTTTGAGTATTGCTAAAAAGTTTTATTGGGGCAAAATTAAAATTTAATTGAATGGTTACAATTTTTTAAAATCGTTTTTGATATTTTTAAATGTTAATTAAATGTAGCATAAATACTCTAAATATTACTCTTGTATTACTAGATCTCTTCTTTTTCAGTGAAAATCTAAATTTTATTTCATATACTTGTTTCGGATAAGACTCAATTTATAATCAATTAACGCTCAGAATTTTTCTTTATTGAGGATCGTGATTATTATTACATTTCCGTGGCTAAACTGATTGTAATTCATTATTTTATTTTTACTTCATCTTACAATCTTTGCATTCTCAAACTCCTAAGCAAATTCCGATAGAACTATAACACCATTAGGCATGTCAGTGACATCATTTTGAATTTTTTCTCTTTAATTTCATTTAATCTATTTTCTGAATTATGTTACTAATTTTAATTAATTTACAGACTTATACTAATAAATCAAAAGTAAATTTGAGTTTATATTTTATATGGTTTAAATATGTATTTATTAAAACAAGAAGAGCATTTTCTACTTATTTTTTTATTTAAAAAATTAATTTCGGCGGTAAAAACGTGACAGTGTTGCATTATTATGGGGTCAGAATTTTAAAATGTCATCGGTATAATAATAATCGGTAATCGATCATAATAATGTGTAAAAATGTTTTGGAATTTTATAGTTCGTGCTTCATGTGTGAATTGTTGTCCTTGAAAATTTCCTTGAATTTTCATTTTCACTCCCTAAATATCAAAATTTATACTTAAAAATCAAAGACATAAGAAGAAAAAAACTATGCCCTTTTAGTATATGATTATTGCGGTTTTTATATAAAAACCAATTCATATTTGAACTAAACAATTTATAATGTATATAATTTATCTTTTTCCCTTTTGTGAATGAAATTGTTCCTGTTTATTTTAAATAATATAAAATCAACCTTAACTTGTATATAAAAAAATATCCGTACTTTATGATGTTTGATTTAATAAATTAAACACTGTGATATATTCTGCCATGGAATTCTGCATTAGAATTTTTCTTTTAGAGGTTATGCATTATTATTTCGGATAATTTTTTAAAATAATAATTGCATAGCAGCTAATTGATGAACCTGGGTCATTTGTTGAAAGATAAAAGATAGCTACTCGAATTTTACACATAGGTTGATGATTTTCTTTTATATTGGCATACAAGTAAAAGCATTGTCATTACTATTATTGTTAACTTTCAAAACATTTTTGAATTCTACTTCCTATTTCCTGTCTTCCAGTGAAATAGCTGTTAATTTTTCCCTTTGTGAAAAATCATAAAAGGAGCCGCCGCCGGACGCTCCATCGCCAAACTCGGTTCTCTCTCCGCTCACGGGTGATTGTCGCTTTACCTAAGATGCGGAAAAGTATTCTCAAGAAAGCGCTCCGTCTCCTACTCCGGGTGCCGTAAACCGCTTTTTTACGGGGCATAAAGTTTTTATTTGCGAAGCTGGGAGTACCCGTTGGAGAGGTTAAAAAGACCACTAGGCAGCCAGCCCCTCCTTTTCGGTAATTTTTCTTTTATTCGGGATTTTGTTTCCGCCAGCCCAACACGTCTCCCGCTCCCGAATATTGGGATTTTATTACTGTTACCTGAACAATTTCATTTCGTTTTATGTCCGTCCCATTGTTTAGAAAAGACCCCCCCCCCTTCATCCTGTGTGTTTGTGTGTGCTGACTGTTTTCACTTCTGCGTAATGTAATTGTGTTGCTTCTCCGATCTTTGCGTGTGTGTAATCGAAAGGAATACTTGTGCGTGCCGAAGTTTTTCTCATAAATGTCTTCCATTAATTCGGTTTTGGACTGATATTTAAGTTTTCTCTTCATCACTTGGAAATGGTGAGGGAGAGATGAGAATTGCCACTACTTTCTTCCCGTTACTTCTCGAAGAATATTTTTATTTTTGTGATAGGCCTTTAGTCCTATGGCCAAATTCCAAATTATCACTGATTTTTAGAATGGGTCCTTATGCCTTTTTTAGAATGATTTTTAAGTTGATATTTAATAACTGTTTTTATGAAATGTATTAATTTGATACTAAGTTTAAAAAGTGTTAACTGTTCTATTTGGAAGTACTTCATTTGAATTTACGTTTCCTCGCTTGTTTTCTCAGTCAGTTGTATGTATATGGAATTTGTTGCTAATGGTCATTGTATGGTTCGAATTTAGTTAACTGAAATTAGTATTCAAAGTTGCGAACCAATTCTTGAATAAAGATTTTCTTCGAACACAAAACATTAGTGTAGCCATTTCCTGTAATGGCATCTGATTTATGGAATAGGCTCTTTTAGCTTTTTTTAGCATAATGTTTTTGTAGGTTTTCTTTTTTCTCATTTCAATTTTTAGAATAATTTTTATGTTGATAAGGTAATATTAATTTTTATGAAATGTATTCTTAATTTCGTAAAAAAATTAAAAAAATTGTTAACTATTGTATTCAAAAGTACTTTTTTTTTTTCATTCTACATTTGATAAGCTCGCTTGTTTCTTCAGTCAGTTGCCTGTATTTGGAATTAGTCATGCGCATGGTATGATTTGAATTCAGTTTAGTGAAATTAGTAATCAAACTTGCAAATCATTTCTTGAATAAAGATTTTCACTGAACACATAATATTAATGTAGCCATTAGTGTAAAGACATCAGAGAACCGTCCTCATGTTAACTGGTATTATAAGCACCACTTTCAACTTGCATTTCTGCAAATTTCTCAAAATTTACTTAAATTCCTGTCTCCCATTGCTAATTTTTCTTTCTTGTGCTGATGCCTAGAAGTTTATAACAAAAAAAAAAAAAAAAAAAAAAAAAAAAAACTAAGAAGACTGGTTTCTCTCTTCTATATTAAAAAAAATAACCAAGGAAATAAAAAATTGTCTCATAACCTTTTGTAAGTGGTATGAAAATTCTATTGGCCGTTTGCCAATGCCTGGAAAACTACCTTTGTGGCAAATGATTTCTGGTTGAGTTTTTTCTCCGTCCATTTTCTGGCTTTCTTCCAGCGGGTCCCGTAGAGCTCTAAGAAGACGTCAGTGGGCGAAGATGTTGCGGAAGGTTGACAACCCCCACTCTTCGAGTCGGTTAGGTGTTAAGCGGCGGTTGATACGGCGCGCTAATAGATGGCAAGCGTTTTAATTTATGGTCATAGAAGAAGCGACCGAGTTATAATTCAATCGGTGGCATCGTGTCACTCGCTTTTGTGCGAGTGAAAGAGGTGGCTTATTCTGCCTGAGGAAAGTTGCGAAAGAGTCCTGCACCAACAGCGTTACTTAATACACAGCACTCTCGACGCGTATCTATCAACCTAGTAGGAAGATACCTTAGATTATTCCGCCTGTATTTATTTCACCAGCAGTGAGGACTATTTCGTATCCAACATCTTTTTCGTGGATGTATGAGTCATAAACGAACTCGTTTTGTTGATGTTGTATATTTTGAGCAGCTTCTTTTTTATAAAATTTCAACGCTTTCTTTTAAATATAAAAGTTAGTGTCGTTTTTATTTCCGCTTTTATAAAATAATTTTTTTTCCAATTTTTATTCTGTATAATATGTAACGTGCTGTTTCACTTGTCAGGCTATTTGGCACACGTAAGTGTTAATTTCTATTCCAATAGACTTGTGAATCTAAAAACTACTGCTCCTTTCTAAAAGCATGTATTTTTTTAAAAATCAGAATAATAACAAAACAAAAATTAAATATATGGCAATGATTATCATTTATTATATTTTCACATTCCTTTCCCATTTTGATTTAAAAAATATTTGTATTTTATCCATGAATTAATAAAAAATATATTATTAAACCTATAATAAATGAGAGAGGCCGGAATATTGAGTTTAAAATTAAATAAGTATTGGTTATTAGAAAGGAAAAGTTCAATGGAAAGGGGACGGGGCGAATAAAAGTGGCTTGTTTATTAATTGTTTTTTAATTAATTAATCGAAATAGCACATGAACAGTCAGTAAAATGTTTCGGAACTAAATCCATGTGCATAGAAGATCAAAAAATAATTTTCATTAGCCTTGTGTTTAGTTGGTTTGTTCCGATTCTTTTTTTAGATTTCTTCTTTCATTTTTTTTAAACTTTTTATTTTATTTTTAATTTCATGTAAATATATCTTCAGCCTGTTTCAAAGCATTTTTATGCTAACAACGAAAATAGAGTATTCGGCATCTCTAATCTTTCAGAGCTTTGCCAATTTTTATATAGTAGCAAAAAAATTGATTTTTATGCATTCTTTCTCGTTGAATGGAATTCTTTCTCTTCATTACGAAATTAGTTGGCAGAGAAGTTTTACATCATTTTTTCCCTCTAATCTTACTCCTAGAAAAACTAGAAATGTGTGATCTGCATTCTTTATCCGCCTTGAGATGTTGAGAGTGAGATTTATTTTCCACAGGAAATAGTATCAGCAATCCTCACGCAAGCGTTTCATTATCTAGGATTTTTGTACCATCCCACAATTATCACCCTACCCCGTGCTCACGTGAAACTCAAATCCCAGCCCTTGGCGAAGTGAGATTTTGTGTGTTGTGTGTAATATATACGTTTATAAAAGTGAAAAGACCTCACATAAAAAAAAAGAGGAACGTCTTTTTTCCTCCCCCCCTTTTTTTTTCTTTTATTGTTCCGTATTATTCAACGAAAAGTAGCCCGGATGTATGAAATAAGGCT
The DNA here is from genome assembly GCA_026543865.1 of Argiope aurantia. Taxonomy (NCBI): domain Eukaryota; kingdom Metazoa; phylum Arthropoda; class Arachnida; order Araneae; family Araneidae; genus Argiope; species Argiope aurantia. Next base: position 481,719 of record JAPMOR010010919.1, on the reverse strand, counting down.
GGCGACCTCCCTCCCCCCCCCATATTCACTGTTTTTCTTCTCTTTTCGAGCATAGTGACCTTGAGGTGCATTTGAAACGTCGGAGAAAAAAAAATAATCGGAAGAATTTTATTTTTAAAAAATCAATAGGGGATCATTGGCATATTAAAATTCAGTCCAGTTTTGAAGTTAGTGAATTACTTTCTAAACATTTATTAATACAATTTTTATTTATTTTGCATATGTAGGCTGCTTCTAACCTTTTTGAATTACATTAGACAGAAGTGACCCAAAAATCCTAATATCTGAGCACCTTCGAAAACATTTTAATAATTTTTGGTGTATAAAAAATTCAGTCATATATGCAGTATTTCATGATACTCATATTAATAGGGGAATCTCCCATATTTCACTGATTATTTTATTTGTAGCTCATTATTTATTTATTTATTGCATTACTACTTCTTTGAATCAGATTATAACTGATGATTTGAATGGATCTTTTGTATTGCAATTAAATTGAACACTTTCGTAAATTTTCACTCTTTTTCATGTTTTGTGATAAATATGAAACTGAAATGCTATGTAGACATGTTGTAAATGATTTGCTACATAACAAACACTTTTGCTGTATATGATTGTATCTAGAATCAATCCTTCATAGTGTATTACTATGTGCCATTATCAACAATATAAAAATCAAATTGAAATCTATTCTAGACTTGGGTGTGAGGCATAATTATCAGTAATTCTTTTATTCGTTTATGCATATAAACGAGTCGTTTTCAGATCGTAGTTAAAAATTTCAATAAATGCAATATAGATAATTTTATTATGCTAGTGTGTCCAGTTCCATTTGTTTAAATGGAATGTTTACGTATAAAATATAATGCACCCCGATTCTTGCTTAATTCATTGAGTATTTAAGAATTCTTGTAATTTAAATGATTTAGCAGAACTTTTTTTATGAAGAATAACTCATCTGACAACTTTCTTTTCGCTAGATGTGCGCAAGAAAGCTAACATTTGCCATTAACCAATTCGTCTTGTATCTCTCCATCGAAGACACGCCTGTCTCCGAGATCCATCCCCACGCAGCTGCTGTTGTATCTTTCCGTCTCGTCTGCAATTGGTGGTGGCGTTACTAGAAGAGAAACCTGATTACCATAAAAAACGAATATATAACCAATTCGGAAAGGTGTAATTTCCGAAGCAACACTGATCATCCGACTGTCAGTCGGGACTAATAGGAAAATTCGCAGACCCCTATAATTAAGGCACTCACTGAAGACAGGGCTTTCAACAGGCGGGCGGGCGTCGGTCATTGCTCAAGAAAAGGGATATTTCAATAAAGGAACTGTGAAAAACATTGTGTATTAATTAATCATTCTTCTGTGTAAGAGAAAGAGAGGCCTCTTGTAAGAAAGTGTGTTAAGTGGATGCAGGTAGAGTTCAGGTGCAATCCGACCTTTGCGCTACCTGGTTTACGCCCGGCTAGGGACAATCTCTGGCCCCTCCCCTCACCCGATTTCTTTTTTATCCCCGCCGGAACCTGTTCTCGCGGTTGTTGTTGACAGTTAGTAGCAGTACTTGTCACTCGTTTGATATGGAAGCTTTTTGTCTGGCGGGTGTTTTGTTGCCCGTTTAAAGCGTCAACGATAGGATTATGCAATGCCGTTTTGTGGGGTTGCTGCTTAAAGAGTATGATGGTAGTTGTAGTGATTTATGGTGGGCTTGGAAATGAACTCGGAGGAAGGTTGACAGGACTGCTAATGGAAATAGAATTTTTTTCCCTTCTGATGATTTTTTCGTTCTGTAGGATCGTGTAAAAATAATGTGTTTGAAACATTTTTTTATATCTAATAGCAAAAATATAAAGTATGAATAATATATCATAACCTGAAATATGGTGTAAGTAATTATTCAGAAATTATATAATTGATCATTGAAATTAAATATTTTCATTAATTAAAGTGGAAACGTGGGATTAAGAATGACTATTGACATTTTGATTTGGGAGTCCAGGATATTGTTAAAATTGCTAGACACATTGTAATATTTCTTATTGTTATTGTTTCCTAACCTCCATTTATAGACGAGCAAAATCCTTGACTTTTCTGTTAGATTTGTTTTTATATGAAAGAATTTGTCTCGTGTCTATTGTGATTCAAATTAAAAGGTAGTAGAATGGTATAAATTTTCAAACTATATATGTATTATACTTCTGAAAACAGTTTGATTATTTTTTATGATATTTTTATATTCTTAAACTGACAGACAGTATCAATATTCATGTGAATGCAAACAAAACTAATTTATTTAAACTGTTAACTGAAAAACACATTTAAGTTTATTTCAGAAAAATGTGCCCAGAAATATGTATATCATACAGAAATACATATATCATGATACTCTCTAAATTGTTTTGTTTGATTTTCAATTTTGTATGCAAGCAGTTTTAAAAGTTATTTGAAATATGCTACATTTCATGTTTCGCTTTCACTAAATTCTAAACAAATTTTTAAGTTATAAAAATTAATTGATAATTTTCTCTGGAATTTCCCTTAAAACTATTCTAAGCCGTTTTTTTTTTTTTTTTTTTTGCATAAAAAGCAACATATATATTAAATACGAAGTATTTCAATTAGAAATAAATTTCATATAAATTAAACATTTTTACTAAGTTAAGCTGCTTGTGTTCTGCTAGTTGTTAAATGCTACACAGCATTATTTTTATTTTTTAATTATTATGTAAATCTATTAAATAAATTTGAAGAACAAGTAAAAAATATTTTAAAAAATGAATTTTTTACATATGTTTGCTTATCAGTAACTTCTGTTTCTAGTTTAATTATGGTAATTTTTTATAAATACATTTTTCGAAATAAAATTTTAGGCAAAAATGCGTGATGTGATGTGTATTTTTTGCTATGTGTAAGATTAGCGAAACGTTCTTATAATCCAGAATTTTGTTGCAGAAGTCTTTTTATTTCCTGTTTTTATGCCATGCATTTATTAGTAATTATAGAGTCATGGTTTGATACAATTTTAATTAATTAAATTTTAATTCATTTTGTGCTGTTTTTCTGATTCTTCTTGATTATGCAGATAAATTTGAAACATCGCAAAATTTATCCTAAATATGCATTCTGAATGCATGTAAATTAGAAAAAAAAAATCAAAAATTATTTTATCTAGTTATCTCTATAGTTTTGTGAATGTGGCCTAGCTTCTCGTTTTTGACTTGAAATATTGTTTCAGAATACGGACTGGAAACTACAGGACATTCTTTAAATTGTTAATTATTTCCAGTTTGGCCGCCAGTGTTATTCACAATAAAATTCTTATTGCGTCATTTATATTGATTTTATTCAAATTCTCGTGAAATTGGCATGCATTTCCTTGTGCAACAATTGCAGTTTTTTGGATTTCTGCTGTAGGACTCTCTTTCCCTCGAGTCTGGATAACTAATATTGTGCCATGATTTGTACATTTATAACAAGCAGCTTTGGCAAGACCTGAAACTTCATTGCAAAATTCTCTTTCCCGCTTTCTGGGCGGTAGAAAATAAAACGAAAATCTGCTGCGAGTATAAAATGAAAGGAGCATTATTCTAGGAATCAACTTCGCTAAAACCGGTCTTGACCAAACCGGTGAGTTAGGAAGAAAAATTCCTCTTTAGAAGGGGAGGGGAAAAGTGGATGTCCAATTCATGTACGTGAATTACATACCATTTTGGCGACATTTCTCTTCTGTGCATGGGATGTGTGATTTAATGCGCATGTGTCACTTTTATTATTCCGTGTAAATTATCCAATATATTTAATGAGATTTAACTTGTTCCTCATATTTTCAATACGAATTTTGCTAGACAGTTTGTCTTTCTCAATTGCTTGATATGAATGTAAAAGCCGTAACACACTGCATATTTGTTTTGTCCTATCTTTTAAATTATTCCCTAGCACTACATATACGAAGTAAATGGGTTTTTTAAAAATAAAGAACTATTTCTTTATCATTTCCGTATTTCACGATATGTTACAATGCCAGTTTAAAGTTTTTTTAAAAAATAATATTAACACAAAGAAAAATGCCTGAAATTTCTGATTTTGGAGCAGGGCAAGTGGCGACTATGAATCTATTTTAATTTTAACTTAACTTCTTACTGGCTAAACATTATCAATAAATATCATGATGTCAAAATAAGGCATTGAAGGTGCAAAAGTTTTTCAAACTGCGGACAAGATTTACTAAATTTGAAATGTAGTTACATCTTGGATAGAATAGAGCTCCCTGCAAAAGCATTAGTTAAGGTTTTAACTAAATTAATTAAATTAGTTAAGGTTTTAATAAATGAAGAAATTTACAATTGTAGCATTTTTTGTCAAATTTCGGAGCTTAGCGCAAGAAGCCTTCGAACAATTTCTTAGAGTAATAAAATTCAGCATTTCAATGAAACCGGTTTTGTTTTCGCATTCCCTCCCCCCCCCCTTAAAGTTTTAATGATTTTAAACATATTTAAGTATATTTTTTACAACACTTGTGTTAGTCACTGTACTTACTGTGTGATAGTAAATATGTATTTTGTTTTCATGTTGGTACAAATTCTGTAATTATATTTTTACAAAAAAGAAAATCTTTTAAGATGGATTAATCGAGCTTAAAACTTTATCGTGTTTTGGAATGAGATCCAAATTTCTTTTAATTCGTGTCTTTTTTTTTTTTTTTTTTTTTCCATCCCACTTCATGCATAAATTTCTGCTTTAGTTTAAAAATTTAATAAAAAGGTCTGAATGGTGAAAATTCTTTAAGTTCTAATGTTCTATAAATAATACTGTTCATATATGTTTTAAAAAAATATGTTTGGAAGATTGAGATTATAGCGATGTAATGAGAGAAATCCAACTTTATCAATGATCTTCTATTTTAGGTGCATTTTACATAGAATTGCTAAATTTCAAACATTCTGGTAGTACCATTTATTTTATTTTGTTTGTTAATGTTTAGGCAGAAAGAGAAAGAAAGTGTCAGATCTATTCTTTTGATAACTTTTAAATTACGGGTGGGGGAATGTTTGAATTTATTTCTGTTTTTGCTTAAAATTTATATATAAAAAAAACTTCTAAGAAATATCTTTGGAAAACGAGTAATTTTTATACTTATTTTGACTTTTTCAGAGATCAGTTTTCTTTGTCAATTATTAAATATGGTGAATCATTTTGCTTTTAGTTTGTCACGCAGCATACATATTTCACTGGAGAAAAACATTTAAACCTTCAACTATTACGATTTCGAACTGTTTTGATTTTAACGTAATTTAAGCGAAAATAAAAATATATATTAAATTGTCCGCCAGTACCAATAACATGTTTACTTTCTTTTCCATTTTGGAAATATATCTAACATATTTTTCTTTATGCAGCAACAAATGGGTAAAAGGTTTTGTACAAGTGGAATCTCAAAATCATGATTGCCAGATCATAAAAATAAAATAAAAACAAACTTTTTTTTAAATTTGAATTTAAAAATGTATTGTGTTAAATTAATTTTTCATGGAAGCATAAGGTCGTATGTGATGATAACCTAATTCATCCACTTATGAATAATAACATTAATGAAAATATATTAAATTATATATTAATTGCGTTAAATTTGTTGCTTTTTAAATGCTTCGATAAATTTTGTATTCATAATAAATGGCTAAGAACCAAATAAACTTGATTGACATGGTTCAAATGGATTCCAGGCTCACAATAAACTGCCAAGTGTTTTTCAAACACTTTAAAAAATGATATTTTATTAGTTTCAATATTATTTATAGCATTCAACTAATAACAATCGAAACAATGGCCTTGCTATTTACAGCATGGCCCTAAAACTTTCCCTTCTTTGTATGGAGAAATCTGTAATGAAACAGAAAAACTAAATAAAACCAAATTTCATATGCAGACTGTGTAAGGCCTAAAGAGATAAATTCTGCAAAATAAATTAATAAATTAAGTAAAATAAAGATAAAAATTCATCGATTCAAAGACAATGAATTATCTTGTGCTTAGTGAAAGTCAGCACGTTGAAAATTTTATACGTGGGCCAAGAGATTCTTATTGAATGAATGAGGTTTCCTGTAAGTGTTCTATTGAATACCAGTCGTTTCTCAATGCGTTTTTATCAGTCGAATATCAATGATACTCTGTTTAATCCTAGCATTAAAAAAGAAATTATGAAATTCAATTTCTGTATTTGAAATGCGATTTCATTTGATTCATGTGTTTCATCTGCCTGCAAGATGCCTCCAAACACGGATTTTTCTATTATACAAACCCTATATTATTTTTGAATTTTTCCTAATGCTTTTACTGGTTATGTGTGCACAGACATGAACATAATTAATTCATCTTGGAGACCTTTGCTATCCAGGTCGAGTTCTAACCAGTTGACTACTGCGATATGAAATGTTCATTGGAAAATGGGGATTAATTTTAAAAGGTTAATTGTTATAAGTTTTAATGAAAATGAAGTCAGAATTAGTTTAGTAATTATGTTGAAAATTTTATGCTAGGTAATTAGAAAGAAGAAAGCCTAAATTGTTAAATTTGTCCCCAAAAATGGAGTCTGATAATTTTACGGAATTTTACTCCAATGAATTTAAAAATTGTAATTTTAAAGAATTATTATGAAATGTTACTTCATTTATTATAATCTGTATGTATGCATTTCCATGCGGCATGTTAAATTATTCTTAATTTAGAAGTGATAGCTGTATGTGGCGGAATCAAGTGTAGGCGGAATTTATCTTTTGTGTAGATGTGCCAATCTCGCCTCCGTTATTTATTTCCCTGTAGATTTAAATGGCGGTAAGTTTTCTAATTGAAAAATGTTTTTTACTTGTTAATTTCTTTCTGTTACCATTCTATTAATGTATCTATTTCTCAAATAAACAAAAATTCATTTTAAAAATTTCTAAATGAAATTATGATCTCCTCTCATTTTAGAGTCTGAAAATATGAACTAGTTCATTGAAACAATAAGGCAGAAACCATAATAAATACTTAAATACAAATTTAATAGTAGTAAAAGGTTTTGTTTAGTTTTTTCGTGATTTATATCTAAAACATATGCTTTAAGTTTTCGGATTTTTGCTTTTTGGAGATGGTTGGACCGTTTTTTTTTTTTTTTTTTTTTTTTTTTTTTTTACATTAGATTTAAATGCATCCACATTAATAAGACTGAAACGTTTCATTTTTGTACCATATAAATATCCAGACTACTCAAGAAAAATTCTTCACTCTTCGCTGATAAATATTTTGTAGCATAAAAAATGTCAGTGGAGATGTCGTAAAAATTATTTTAATAATTTGTTATTAATTAAAAACTGTTTTTATTGTGCAAACAAACAACGTGGCGACACCCAATGCTTGTTTAGTTGATTGAATTCAAAATAACCAAAACACGAAAAAGGAATGGTATTTAAAATTTATTAATAAATTAAGAAAAATTATACCCCCCCCCCCCCTCACTCTGTGCCTGTGTGTGTGTAAGATTTGAAAATTCTTTAATGCTTTTTAATATTTTAATAAAAATTTCTTATTTTAATTAAGTTTTTAAAAAATTGAAATATTTTGTGCATTATAATAATTTATATGAAATAATAATTTGTACAAATCTGTAAATTAAACACTTATATCTGTGATATTTTTAATCTTTAATATAAGCATTTATTTTCTAAGCACATTAAATGTTGGCTGCGATTTCTAAGTATAAAACAGTTTTTTTAAATAGAAGTTTAGTGGAAAATAGTTAATTTTTCAATAGTTAAAAATTAGAAAATAATATCAATTCTAGAAATGCTAGGTATTAATGTTTTATAAAACGCATTTTGTTATATTTTGAAGCGAGCTTTAACTGCTTTTGCACGATAAGTCTTGTAATTTCCAAGTCTTCTCTTCAGTCTTCCTAAGTCTTATTTATTCCCACTGTTAATTATAGAATAGTTTCCGAGTAAATAAATTGCTGTCTTGAGGTTAAGCTGTTGCTTTCGAAAAGGATCCCGCCTAATGTAAATCGTATTTTTCTCATAAATTTCGCATAGTTTTCACAATATCCAAACCTCGATAGAGGAACAGCAACAAAATCATCGTTGGAAAAAGAGCGAAATGGCAACACATCAATGTGCTTCTTATGTGTGTTTATATATCTTGGTCCCATACAACTCCTTGCGCAAGTACTCTGTCAACAATCTTTGCAGACAAAGTGGATGTGTTGGAAGCCAATTCAAACAAAGTTAAGGGAGGTCTTTGCTCTGCGATTTGTGTGTGTTGGGGGGGGGGGGCAAGGATAAAAGTTTTAGAAACTGGAGATCTTTTTGTTTGATTTTTGGTGTTGATTAATTTATTATGTCTGGCTGTTAAGTTTTTGTTAAAAGATTTATATGACAGGACGCTTATGATGTTTTCCTATGTAATAGAATGTTATTAAAGTATTACATGTCTAAATTTATGTTTGAGATTGCAGTGCTGTCCCTCCCCTTCAGATGTTTTCTCTTTTATTTTTGTTTGTTTAGAAGCAAAGCATTTATAGTTTTAAACTTTAAAGAAAGAAATTTAATTATTCTGCTGTTTAAATTTGCTTATAGTGTTTATAACCATGCATTTATGTTGGTATTTGTTAACTTTAAAGAGCCTTTTAATAAGGAATAATTAAATATGTGAAGAGCAAGGGTTGAGATTTGAAAACATTAAATCTTGTTTTGTAAATTGAAAGGCCTTTGTCGATAGAGGCAAGGGTTTTTTCCCCCTCTCCAGTAAAGTTAGTTTTAGCTTAGATTTTTAGTTAAAGTTTTTTAGTACGCCAGAAAATCGAATGAAATATTAAATTCAAAGGGATTTTAATCTTTATTGCGGTATTTTCTATAAATATTCGCGTAAGATCAACGTGCTTTTTCAGTAGGCTGTCGGTTTGCTTAAGTAATAAATATTTTGTTGTTTTAATACTAAATTTTTGGTACTTTATTTCTATCCAGTACGCTCTTCGATTTGCTGGACTTTTTTCGCAAACCTAAAGAAACAGAGTTATCGACTTAAAAAAGAAAAGAAAAATGTAATTTTAACCACTTGTGCTGCTAATCTTTCCTTCATTTACACTTCCGCAAATTTTCAGGAGATGCTCATCACAGGTTGGGAACTTCTGTTCGAGTAAATAACCTTCTAAATATTCTTTGTTCAGTTAAATAAGTTGTTGATGAATAGACACACTTTTTTCGTTAAATAAATAATAACAGTGTGATTGGCCGTTTTTATTTCTGAAAAAAAAATCTGTTTCATGTATGATATTGCTTTTTTGTGAACTATCAATGCTACTTAGTGCGCCTTGACTCGGTTGTTGTGTCTGAATCCCTAATCATAGATCTCCTATAATTTGGTTGTGCGCTAAATATTTAAGTGAGCAGTGTCTTTTATGAAATTTGATGGAATTAAATATCTCATTGGATTAATATCTGCAATATAATTATTTTGTAATTAAATGATTCTGATCATCATATAATGATAGTACAACTAATGCAAACTTGATTGGAGTAAGAAACATTATTAACTTACTTGCGCTGATTTCAAAAATTTGAATCGTTTCCGAAATTGATTGAAGCATGAACATTTCAACATGTACTAAGTATTTTAAGGTGAGCAAATTAGAAGCCGCACGAGGAAGTTGATGTGAGAAAAAGAAAATCACGCAAGTTCTGAAAAACTCAAAAATTACTATCGTAACGTCTCAGATGATGAGATGGACGCCTTGACCTGTGAACTTGTTGTGACTAGCGTAGGCAAGATGGTAGCAGATTGTGGCCGACATTTAAAGGAACTCGGATACCACTTAGAATTATTAAATAGCGAGCTGCTTTTTATCTAACTTCGTAGAGTGTCAAATTAAATTATTTTTATTGATTGTTTAGTATTAGTGAATTCATTGGCAACGTTTAATTTCATAATTTTCTTTTGAGTTATTTCAAACGTGTCCAAATCAAATAAAATAGCTTTTTACTTTCTCATATGCTTGGTGTAGAGAAAGTATAATAAACCTTAAAAAAATTCGAACTCCAGATTTTGACGAATCTTCACCTGTTAGACCTCTCTGAGTTCACAAAATACATTTTTTTTAAAAAAGTTCGTCTGTCTGTTAAAGAAACTCAAAAGTGCTTTGAGCTAGACGGTTGAAATTTGTTATATGATCTTTATGCCAAATTAGTAGGTTTCTATCAAATTTTCAGTAAAATCTGTTCAGAGAAATTCCGCCTGTCCTCTGTTCGAATGTATTTTAACATAATTACAAAACGAAGAGAGGTAGATCGATAAAATTCGGTACATAGAATTAACATCTCTAGTATAGACACCAATCAAATTGTGAGCCAAATCTAACAACGAGTTGACTCTCTGTCAGTCTGTATTTTCAGAAACATGTGAACGCGATAACTCAAACATACAGTGACTTAATTAGATCAAATTAGTCATTGAATTTTGTGACCAAAAGAGAAGTTTTGTGTGAAATCTTTATTTCAATCGATTGAGAAAAACGTATCTAAAGCAAGCACAAATTAAATTTTCAGATACTATTAATTGCATGCCAGGGATTAATCGCCAAGTAACTCACCAAGGATGACATGTTAGATTCAATAAAAATTCTAAATTCACGCCAAAGGTTAATATTTCGTAACTATTGTGCGCCCAATGTCATACAAAGCGTTCTCTGGCATGACAAGTATATTAGTTTGAGAGAAGGTTTTGGGGAGACCACTCCCGCTGATTTCATATATTAATTTGATTTTAGAATTAATAATAAATAATATTAAAACACGCATAAATAAAAGACTGGTATTATGCATATGTTTGGTTTATTGGCGAGATTTATATTATATAATCTTAAAGACCATGTCTTATCGTTAAGACTCTAAGCTTCAAAAACTAGTTCTTTGCCTTACTTTATGTTTATTATAAAGGAATGCAATCCTCATTTCTGTACACTATCCTATGTACTGAGTCGTTATCATCAAAATGACCATTCCAATATAACAATGGCTTTGCAGCTCGAACCAATTCATCCAAACTTCTTCAGATACTGATGATCTCTTTTCATAGATGAAGAGGAAACGGATTTCGTTTGTCCTTCTCGTGCATAAATCCAGTTGCTGCCTGATGTTTTGAAAGGCGCATGCCGAAAAGAAATTTCCTAAATGCCTGGTGCGTTATCACGCATCGCCATGTCCATTGTGCTGTTGTGGCCAGATCGTGTCTGCCTGCGAGCTATTTCTAGCTCGAGAAAGATATTTCTAATGAAATAATCCTCCCTGCTGATGCCCTTCCATATACAAACTAGTTTCTATGCATGCTTTTTTTTTCTCTCTCTTTTCGTTTATTTCTTTTTCCCATTGCGAAGATGCAGAACTGAAACAAATAATAATAAATGTAAAAAAATGAATGGGGGAAAAAAAGGGGAAGAGTGGGGGTGGGGGGCCAGGGATAGAAAGGAAAAACCAGCGCCTCTGCTTTTACCTGGCCCCTTCTCTGACGATAAGTGATAAAGACAAACGGCAATATGCAAAGTACTTCGTCAAGCCATCCTGTTTGGGCGCGAATTGGGGGTTGTGTTCCTCGCTTTTAGAAACGTCAACCCCTGTAATGGCCCACTCGTCAAATTCCTAATAAAACGATATGTTTAAAAAAAGGAATAACAGCGACTTGATAAAAAAGCAAAAGGAAAGAAATTTGAAAGCGGAATTTCTTTCTCGCCACTATGGAACTGAGTCGCAAATCGGTCTTGCTATAGAACTTCGCCATTTTGCAAAATTCTCTTCTTTTGCTTGCCATTCCTACCCCTTTTGTTTAGAACCCTCCCCTCGTAAAAACGCTCATCCGTCGGGTTTTCGGAATATTTTATTTCATTTACGTCTGTCTGTGAGTTGATTTAAGTGTGTATTTGTTTTTCTGTTTTTGGATTTTTTTCTGTGCCAATGCCTTTCTTTGCCTTGAACTGAAGAGAGGAGTATTAGGGAGGGAGGAAAAAAGTTCAGGTCGCGAAGTGTTCCTATCCATCTTCGCGAATTTGTGCACCCTTTCACGTTTCCTGATTGGTGTGACGGCTGCCTACTTTTTTTTTCCAACACTGGCGTTGTTATGGAATTTTGTGTACGAATACTCAATACGAATGGGAAATGCGCCCTTTATCTTTACGTTTTTTTGCTACTACCCGAAAAAGAGTACAAGAGAAGTCGTTTTGAATCCTCGTAAGTCTGCAATAAAAAGGGGGAATAAAATATTTGAAAATGCACGTCTCCCGAAATGGATTTCGAGTTTCTTCTGTTTTCCTAAATAGTCATTTCTCACCTCTCAAAATTCTTTTGTGATTTTTCTGTTTTCTGCACCTGTAAGTAACGATTTCTATAGCTGTTGAACTTTTAATTTTGTTCTTACCTCAATAACTATTTAATTTTTTAAAATTAATTTGGTGTAATAGGAACATATATGCTTCACATACAGAGTTGTGTTTAGTTTATTCAAATATTGTAATTATTTGCATCAAATTTTCAAATGATAAAATTCAGGCGATCGTGGAGGTTGGGCGAATTGTTTTCCTTAATGTAATATATTTGCATAAACATGTATTTTCATTATGTCAAATACAATTCTTATCGTTATATTTATTTTTAAAAAGTAAATGCAGGATAATATGTATATTTTATATACGCATTTTATATAGCTAAGCAATGTCGCAGCACAAAAACATTTCTATTTTTCATGATTTATTTATCCAAATCATTTACTAATATTTTAGCCTGCATTCATTAGAACATAACGCATAAAAAGGAATCTAATCGATGTTTTGCATTTATGAGGTGTTAAAATTTATGAGCATCATCATGGCTTGCTGAGACATAGAAAGAAAATTTGACGTCAATCATTGGTGACGAGTTTAGATCTAAACCACTCCAACAAAATTCTAACATTTTCAAACACCAACAGTGTCTGTCATCTCTTTTAACAATTAACTTGGTATCTTGCACATTAGAGATTACTTTTCAATGTTTAACCTTAATGGTTTGTTCTGGTTCTGAAAAGTTATTACAACTATGATTTTACTTAAATATAGAATTTTTAAATATTATTTATTATGCATTCTTTCACTTCCTATTCTTTATTCTTTTGGTTGTCTATTTATTAATATAAATTTTTAATAAAATTCATTAGCGTTTATGAACTATATTTGTTAGTAGCTGATAAATTCCGATTTAATATAAACAGATTAAATGAATTCAGATTTTTTTACAAACATAAATTCAAATTTTATGTTTATCGTATATACAAAAGAGGTATAGATTTATATATTCAGTTTTGTCTTTTCGAAAATTTGTTCATTGTATCCATCAAGGGCCGAAGCTATATTTAATCATTTGATTCCAGAACCTCCTCTTTTTTTGGGGGGGGATCCATTGATTTCCCTCCTCGACAAAGATACTGGCACAAGTCCGCCATCTCTCCTTTCGAAGCTATTTTTTCCGTGCGTGATACAGCGAGGGTTTCGCTGACAGACTGAGATATAAAGAACTCCCTCCCCCTATCATATAGCACCTTGGCTGACACCTTGCAGTGAGTCTGACCTGCTGGCGCAGGTTGTGCTGTGTAATTGAACCTTCGACGCTTCTGGAACTGCCACGGATTGTAACTGACGTCTTTAATAAGTATGACGCATCAGATGGCACGGAATTGCAAGGGGGTGGATTCCACTCCCCCAGTGCTGTTAAACTTGCTAGAAAGGCCGGGGTCGATAAGACGAAATTTGAGTTCTCTGTCTCGTGAAGAGCATTTGTTTTACTTAAAAATATTTACTATATATGTGTAGTTGGATTATAGCTATCCATTCGAATTTTAACACCTCATCCTATACCTCCATTCAAGTATCTCATCTTTGATAACTGCTGATATTGGAAGCTAGGAAGCAGGCGTTAATGTGTTCTACAAAAGCATATCCTTCATCAACTAAACACTTTTCAAAAAAAAAAAAAAAACTCTATAAAGTATTTTTTTTCTTTCCTCTTTTATTTATATATAAGAAGTTTCGTTTATGGCTTGTTTAGTTTATTTTTGATTGATTATAATAGAGTCCAAATAGCAAATAAATCAAAATTCCGATATTACTAACAGCGCAGGACTTTTTTCTACCTATTAATAAGCAATCAATATTTAAAAAAATATAATATTCTTTATTCAAAAAAATGTCATCTGAATTCAAGAAAATTGTAGGCTCATTATATTTTGGGAAATTAACACTTTGCACTCGATATTAATAAATAATTCGATGCATAATGCACCTAATACAAAGATTTATTTACTGCTTTGAAAAACAGATATATTTAATTGTTTTAAGTAGAATTTCTTTGACAACTAATTTATATCTTTTTACCATTCTGAAAGCGTTTTTAACAATCAAAATTGAAAAATAAATAAAATGTCAAAATGATGCACCGCTTTGAATGGTGAGTGAGAAGTACCATCCGAGTGCAAAGGGTTAAATTTTTGCCTTGTACTCCTAGACCAAAGATTATGATTTGTTGTATATTATATTTTATTTATGCTACTGGTATATTTTTAAATATTATTTTGAATGATATAAATTAAATAATAATATTTATTGAAAAGTTTTTTTAATTGACTTATTTACCGAATGGAAGGTTAATAATTTTTTCAATTCAAAGAGATAGTGGGAACTTACTAGTCAGGCTATTGGAAATTGATTTTTTTTTAAACTTACTTTTGTACTCAAAATTTCCACCTGCGAAATGCTTATTAACCGCCGCTTCCTTTCAAAGCCCCCGATTCTTATTGAAAATCGGCCTTTGATCGCTTAATGTAGATCTAACCACTCATTTCATCCTTTTTCTATAGATTGTTTTCCAGAAAATCTCCGCCGCGATTAATCATCTCCTATACACAATCGATCACTGCTGTCAATGATCAACTACTGACAATCGAAGTTACCTTTCAGCATTTTTGGTTATTAAAATGGTGGATTATTACGTTTAGACTCCAAAAAAGGCCCTATAGGAAACTAAGAAAAGCGCTCCTCATTTATTGATTTATATATATATATATATATATATATATATATATATATTGCATGAAGATCGCCAAACCTATTTGATTGGCCATAAATGCAGGTATTCGTTTCCTCCGCTTCTCTGCATATATGCTTTTTTTCTTTCTTTCCCTTTTGTTATTAGTGCTGCCGAACGCATTAAAGCATGACGTTATAGCCAGATAAATATCTTGTCTCGACTTTTATAATATCAGATATAGCTTTCCATATGCAATCACCTGCGAAACGGCGATTAACATTGAAGGAGGGGGGGGGGGGGGGAATATGATTGATGGCTGATGATCTGAAGACTCAGTTAATATGACCGGGATCTCTTTTGTTCTCTTGGGTAAGTCTATCTCCTGTGATTTCGAGCAATGGAATTAGATTGTTTAAACTTGTACCCGATTTGTTCTTTTGTGGTCTACGACTTCATGACTGGGAATCAACATTGGTAAAGCGAAATTTAATTTTAATGCCGCCGAGTTAAATTTTTTCGTCTTTCTTTTTCACGTTTTGGAGACTGGTCTAACGGACCAGTGATTTGAAATGGGATGTTTCGGTCTTGTACAAACATGCAGTTTAAGGGAATTGTTGTTGTCATTCCTTTAAACACAATTAACCCGATATTTTAACCTTTGTTTTGCTAGGAACACAATTCAACGCTAGGAATAAATCAAGGACATACTTTTTCGTTTATTTTAGGTTCTTTATTTTCCTCCACTCTGTTCCTTTCTTCTCTCACTGCTTTTATGATTTCACGGCTCAAATTTCTTTGGTTTGGAAATTACATCATTGCATCTGACGTTCAATGCTATAAGGAAGTTATTTCAAAATCTATAAAACTTCATTGTTATTTCAAAGCCTTCTTTTGTATTTTTTCCAAAAATAACTTTTTAAATAGATAAATAATTCGTTTATGGATACTTTAGATCACTTTTGGTGCATTTAATACTCTTTTTTCATTATTTTGCGATAGTACGATTGTTTTACGTTTTTTCATATTTTAAAACTCGTCCTTTTAATATATGTAATCGGATGATGAATGAATTTTCCTACGAAAGAGCACGGATATTGTATTCCAAAACACATTTTGACATTTGAACATTTTCGCGTTCGTAACCAGATTAAAGATGTTTAAGAATTCAGAATCAATTCGTTTAAACACCTTCCTCGAAGTGAGTTCAAAAGACTGGTAATTCACTGAATTGAGAAAAAGAAACCACAGCAACAAAGTGGGCAGTTTACTTTTGATGGATCGTATGTATAGTACATGTTAAAAAGAAAATTCGAGCGAAAAAGATACACTTGAAGCACTATTTTTAATTCGTTTATCATTTGTGAATCGCTCAATTTTACAATTGATTTTTTTTAGTTCAACTTTTTAGTTTTTATATCTTTAATAAGAATGTTAAGTTACACAAAAGATATTTGAAAAAGTTTTTAACCTTTGAGAATCATATTAAAAATTCGAGATATATTTCATTTTTAAGCAGTATAAACTTACTTCCGTTGACCAAAGAGTTCTTAGTTATTATTTCTTGAAACAATATAAGATTTATATTGTATATTACTCACTAGGTTTATTTTAAAATTTTTTATTAGAAATTGGTTTCAATACAAATCATAATCCCTGGAGGTGTTCGGTAAGTTTCATTCGCTTTTTGTATTATTGATTTGAAAGATATTTATTTCGATAATAGCATTTCTTTTAGCTATTCAAAAAAAAAAAAAAAAAAATTCTTTTCTTTCAAAGTATATATACTCAGGATAGTGTATCTGTTAGTGAAGAATAGACACAAACTCTAAATTTGCGGGGGGGGGGGGGTAAGGTATGAAATTTAAAACTTCTTTGAATTTTTGTCTCTCTGACGTCAACTGAAAATGTATCCTTTTACATGGTATAAATACATCACTTAGTAATACGTGAAATGAAATTTACATATCATTTACTGTTTTAACACGGAATTTCTAACAACTTATTTGTATATTCATTGTTTAATTTTGCTCAATTTTAAAATTCTTGGAAGTTTTAAGTACGAATCCATATGGTTTGTGTACAGTGAGAGACGAAGATTTCTCTTAAGTCAAAGTTTGATTTTGTTTTTCATCGGAAGGGCGGTGGGGAGAAGTGTAAAAAGAAACATTGCCGCATCTCTTGCACACCGGCGCGTTCTTGCTGAGTCCCGTAAATGCCCGTCGAGACGTTTTAATGGAATGCTCTTTGTCGCAGGCGCCTTTCGTGCTTCTCTTGCTGTGCCTGACCACCTCTGGCCTTCAAAAACAAAACCTTCTGGGAAGGAAAACTCTCGACTTGTGCACATTTTCCGGCAGAACTTAGAAACGGAAGCCCCGAACTCTTTTCAAACAGGCCTCAAGAATGAGCTCAGTGAAGCTGATATGAATTATTGCTAGAGGCTGGTTTATATTGCGAAGAGAAAAATTATCACTGCGAAAATTTTACACGTTTCTTAAGAAATCATTTGTCTTGGGCGAAACAACTCCGTAAAGGGAAGGAAAAGGGGAGGGAGACCTTTTATTACGTCGCAGGAAGTGTGCTCGGCGAGCAAATACCAAAAAGAAAGACTTGCCTTGGTGTCTGTTTGTCCCAACAGGGGGCGTTGGTGTCGCAGGAGACCTAAATGGCGGGATTTCTTTGTTGTCTTCGTATTTGCCAGGAAAATTTTCCTGCTGACAATGGAGCTTTTGGTTTACACTGTCAGCGCAATTATTGTTCCAAGGCATTGTTTTGCTGTGTAATTAAAGCAGATGCTTTTCGTTCTTTGTTTTTACTTCCCAGCCTGTGAGAGGGACGGGACGGGGGTAGAAAAGGATCTTTTGCGATTCTTTTAGAGAATTTTTCCCTCTTTGTGAAGCGTCTTGTTGACGCTGTTTTGAGTTGCTTGCTAATGGACACCCTCAACTTCTGGTTAGGACTATGTGGGAAACAATATTCTTATTTGTTGGTAGATGGTGATATTTGATTTAATATGTTTATGAGGAAAATTATAGAATATGGCATATATCGTAGGGGGGGTGATGATAAAATTTTATAATCTCTGAAATTTTATTTTGGAAATAATGTGCAAAATTAATGTTTAAACAAATTCTGAAGGGGGGAAAAATGTTTAGAACAATTGAGTGCACGTTAGATTAAGATAAATGTTTATGTTACGAGATAAATGAAGTAAATGATCTACTTCATCTAATGTTACTATGTTTTTGATATATTTACTAACTATAATTTTTAAATTTTAAAATAAAACGAATGCCCAGAAAACATCTTACCGGCTCATTTACGCTTTCTAACTAAAGCTTTTCTTCGGCATCAACATTTCTTAAATTAGCTATTTAAATAAGCTTTCGCAATTAAATAGAAATAGTATTCATACTTAGGCTATGACATGAAAGCTGATAAAAGTTGAAATGGCAGTTGTATTATAAAGGGGTAAAGGAGCTGGGTGTTTTTATAATTCGCAGAGAATACACACACGCACACACAGTACGGACTTGATTGAACCTTATCTGAGGCTTGAAATTTCAAAGGGTGCAAGTTTTCATTAAAACCATCTTTAAATTGGGAGAAAAATGAATAAAATGCATATTTGTTTTTCTTTCAGTTGAAAGGTTTTGTCTTATTAAAAGTAGTTCCTAGAAATATTTTTAATTGAAGAAAAAATTTAATATTGCTTTAAATCGTATAAAATATCCTAGAATAAATTTTCTCACTCAAAAATATTAAAATTGTTGTTTAAAATAATTTTTCATAGTTGGCTGACTTATATTTAATTATTAAATATTTAGTCTAAGTTTTGATGTAAATTAATAGTTACATTTTATTTATTTTTATCATCTTTCCTGGTATTTTATGAATTTTTGTAGTGCAGAAATACGATCGTGAAATTTCGTTCAAATGTTATTTATAATATTCAAACTTTATTCGAATAGATGAATAAAGCAATCAAGTCTGCAACAAGAAATTTTGCTTGAACGATAATTTACAATTTTGCTTAAAGATTTTTATTAAATGAACTGAACACATACGAATTTTGCTATAGCTAAGAGTAAGTTTATTTGCTAAATTAAGTAGAGAGAAAATGTTGTAAAAATATGTAACAAGAGTTCTTTTCTGCATAGTGGTTTTTATCATACAAGTACTTTTATCGTTCAAAAAAACGCCTATTATTTGGAGAGGGGGGAATGAAGAATAATCGTAGTCATTTTTCTTCAAAAATGTTTTTAACGTATTAAAATATGTTATCTTTATGCTTCATTTGCACGATTTGAGTTAGTTAAAAAGTGTGAAATACTTTCCCGAAAAGTATTATAAAATAATAAAATTTTTCTAGCATACCATGCTTTATATTTATTCATATGAATAATATTCCCCCGTTTCCGGATGTTAACGGAAAAATTAAAGGATTCTAATGCAATCCTTTAATTTTCATCCATTTTCTGCCACATTGCTTCACTTAAAACTTGAGGAAATGTTAACAAATTCTTTTAATTTCTTACGATCAATCTGTTTTAGCTTTACAAAACATATTTCATTAAGCAGAATTTATGTTGCAAATCAATTTTGCTAATTTAAGGACGAACTGATAGTGGGTTGATAAAAGGATATAAATATTTCGAATATAGAAAATTGGAACTATATATAACTTGCCTTGCTCATGTATCGTCTTCTAATAATAAATGATTGAAATACTATACTCTCCGAAACTGCATGCCTAATAGTCATTAAAACAAAATATTAGAATAAACCAGAAAGAAAGTAGTCATTTTTAAGAAATATTGGTGAAAGTTTGAATGATGAAAATGTAATCTTAAACTAAATCCAGAATTTTATTCATTATTCATTATTTTGCATGGCAGAAATTTTAGAGCATTAACTATAAATTTACTTCATTATTTCAAGAGACTAGTACTGTTTTGATTTCTTAGCTTGTAATACCTGCTCTCATATTTTGCTTCGATTGAAAATTACATCAGTAGCCTAAAACGACTATCTATTTGAAATCTGGTTCCGAGGTGTCTGAGTTTTTCTTTCCGAATGACGAGTAACAAGGTCGCCGTCGAGTCCCTTGTCCTTTTTTTTAATTATTATTTTTATTTAATGCACTCCTAATGTTGAGGCGCTCTTATCGGTTTTTTTTTATTATTTCTTAGGCACCGAGCGTGTTGACGAAATCGCCAACCTTGACACTGCGAATCCATTTCCTGATACTTTGATTCGTGTTCTTGTCGTCTAATGGCTATATTTAAAACATTGGTAGGCTCACTATTGAACTTCCATTAATTAGAGAACAATCGGGAATGTGTGTGGCGTCGGAGGTTTTATGACCTCTTCTCCCAGAAAGTGTAGATTAGCGTTGTCGCAAGCTGTTTCGGAAAAGGCAATGGGGTTTTTTCTTTGGCAACAATGTCCTCTTGTCTTCTAAATAATTAAAGGAAAAAAAGTTTGAAAAGATATACATATTAGCTACAGTTTTGAGATTTCTTCCTTTAGTTAAGGATGACTACCTGTTAATTCACGACGTTAGATTTAAAATCGAATATTGCTGGTAGTTTTTTTAATCAAAGTTCTTCGGAATCTTTAATTTGCATAATATTTTGTTTGTAATTGTAAAGCTTTTCTGCTTTCACTACTTCAGTTTTATATTTTTCAGTCGTAAAGGTTGAAATTTATCTTCGTATTTAATGGGGTTTTGATATTAGTTTGAGGAAGGACAAGATGAAATCTATTTCCCAGAAAATATATTCACTTTTCCATTAACAATATTGCAGTTTTTTACCGTTTCTACTTCAAGCTTAAATAATGGGATAATATATAAAATAACGTTCAGATTTCTAAAAATTGTTTCAATTCAGCAAAATAATTCAATTTTATCCATTATTAATTTTAACCACAATACGAAATTCTTCCTTCAAAAAATTATCTTTCATAAAGACATACCATTAAATTTGAGACTTTATAATAAAGATATAAGTATTTATTATATTTCATCTTTTTACATAAGTGTACTCCTCGTCTTTGTTTTCGTTTTTAACCCCTGAATGCGCAGCCTGCTGTATGCAAATTTAGCATTGACACTATTTATTTCATTATCTGGAGTATCACCCGTTCCGCTTAAATCAGTGTAACTATATTTCAAACATATAAAAGGTCTCTGATTATTCATGTAAGCGATATAGATTTGTCGATCGCTTGAAAAGTTAATCTCTTTTATGATTGTCAATTTTATACATGGCATTTTAGCAATAAAACGTACCCCATACTCTATATTCTGCCACATTCATACTTAATAGCGTCTTATGTTTCATATCCATGTTACAAGTTTTAAATCCATAGGAGAAATAATTCCTCTTTTTTTTTTGTTTGAAAAAAAAGGAAATACGGTGGAGCCACAGCAAGATCTGATGACTCCGTCTTCGGTTTTTCGTGACCGCTGTCTCCTGTGACATTTTGATAGGGCATGAATAAACAATAGGGAAGGCAATTGTTGGCATCCACTTTTTTTTACAACTCCCATTACGAACCAATTACTTTACACATACGATGCAACACGAAATACTTTCTTAACGTTCAATTGCCTATCACTGTTATTGTTATTGCTTATTTATAGACAAGAGACAGCGGTCGTTGTCACGAAGAATTTCTGCGACTCTAAATGAGTGCCACTCTTGCTAGACAGAGGGGCGGGCTTGAATAACGATTGCTAGTTTAAGAATCATTGTTATAGATAAATAGCATTTGTTAAGGGCACTTTCCTTTTGTTAATTACATCTATGTACTTGTAAATACATCGGCGCTGTAACACTGAAAGTTTTTAAAAGTTGGATTTATTCAATTACTATGTATATGGGGTGCGATGGAAAACCTGATTTAGAACTATAATGTTCGCTCATTGTCTACCTTTGTTTTCAGTCTTGTCAGAATAGCATCTTGTACAATAAACGTTTTTTCCACTTTACTCATCTTTTGTTACTTGCTGTTGGACTATAATAAATAAAAACTTAAGGCTGTTTTTCCAGTTTTGGAATTGGTAGCGCTCATTTTATTATTGATTTTAACTATACATTTCTGTGCAATAAATTAGAGTAAAACTAATCTCATTGTGTATCATCAGAATTATTTCGCAATTTTTTTTTTCTCTCTTGTACAGAATAGCATTCTGCAATTAAATTTCTAGAAATAGTTGCTCATCATCGGCTAATGCGGGTGCTTTCCCGAACTACTAGTAATTACACTTGCAGTCTGTTTAGCAGTTGTTCCGTCTCTCTTGAAGGAAGAGTCATCTTGCGTACCCTCTCGAAGATCTTGCTAAAGAGGGCAGCCAGACAGCGCGCGGAAGGCTGCAAATAGCACATACGTGTGAGGCTGCTGTCACCGACATGTGGGAGATGCATGATGGATTACTAACCCTTGTAACCAAGAGATCTCGTTAGCAGACCGAGGGGTAAAAATTCTGTGGCTTTTCGTCTTGGGTTAAGGAAAGGCCGTGGGATAGATGTAGAATGGGAGGCATGCTGGGAAGGAAAGAGGGGAACGCATGACACCAGTGGGACGGCTGTCCCACCGGATGGATTTACTTTGGATTTCTGAGCAATTCCACATTTCTTGCTTCTGGGCAGGATATGGTATGTTTTGAAGCAATTCGTTGGCTATGTTCTCGGCATTTAGGTTACTTTTTATTTATTCTGTTGTAACTGTATTCGGTGATGGATAACGGCTCACATTCAAAACAAATTTATTAAAATTATGACTTCATACAGAATGCAATTATTATTCTGCTGGTGAATATTTTTGTAAACTGTAAATTGTGTTTAAGTTTTCTTTCTTTTTTTCTTTCTTTTTTTTTAATATACAAACTTTGTCATGGGGTCAATTGCATCATAAAAGTATGAACTAAAATTTTAAATTCTTTTGATGTATAAAATTTTTTTAGGAATTTCTTCGAAAAATAATCATGCATTCTATTTGTTTTACGATTATTTATCGTCAGTTGAAATACGTTTCGAGAAGTTTTATTCGTTGCAGAGTCTGCACCTTCCGTAGAAGATAAAATGAAGCGTAAAAACACTCCATCTGCAAGGCAAAACTATTTCATTTAGTACTAGTTCTTGGAGAATCCTTTTTCCTACTCTGGATCTGAATGAACTTGGAAGATGTGGCTGTCTTTTTCTCCTTTAGTTCTTTCTTCTAGTTTCCTCGTTACACGATATGGTACACGTGCCTTATCTGAGAAGGAGATTGGCCAGTGCCGCGATTTGACTTTATAATAACTCTTCCCGTCGTTTCTCTCCTTTTTACTCCTCTCCTCCCCCGATGGAACTGTTCTCGGAGTGGCTGTTTAGACGGTTTACCCCGAGTATCTAGCGGATACAGAGAAGAAAAGAAAAGCCTTAGCAGGCAGGCACACAAAAAAATGCAAAACCACCCGTTCGCAATCAAAACTCGAAAATGCCTCCTTCCTCCCACCCAT
Source organism: Argiope aurantia (assembly GCA_026543865.1). Classification (NCBI taxonomy): domain Eukaryota; kingdom Metazoa; phylum Arthropoda; class Arachnida; order Araneae; family Araneidae; genus Argiope; species Argiope aurantia. The sequence goes on along the minus strand of JAPMOR010010919.1, from coordinate 458,137 downwards.
GCGAAGTTTCTTTGCGGTGTATGTTGAGGGCACGCGAAATAAGACAAGACGAAGGGAGGGAGAATAAGATAGAGAAGAAGAAAAGAAAGGAAAAATAAAGAATTCCACTCTCTATTATTTGCCTAGGAGGACAACAAGAGCCCTAGCTCGCGATAACATGCAAAACAGATGAACCAGTAGAAAATCCTAATGGGTTTTCACTACCCCCACGCATTACCCCCCTCTAAGTCCAATTCTGTGGGACTAGCATATCAATGAGAAAGGAAAGCTATTGTTTCCTATGTAAACACGAACGGGAAATCCAGCAACCTTATCTGGGACTTCTTGTTTGTGTTAGCTCTTCTGTAAGGTCCCTTAGATTTTCTGTATCCTTATAGACCCGCGGAAGTATGTTTTTTTATCCTTACCAACTCATCCTTTGTATCTTCTCTTTTTTTCCCTCTGGCATGCTTATATATATGTGTATATGCACCGGAGTATTAAACAGTTGATCTGTTTTTATCAGTAAATTACATTCAACCCTTTCTCCCTGCTCCGTCCGCCCTCTTATCGTGCCAGTCATTGCATTGATTGTCTAACCTTTACCTCTTCCCATAAAGGTGGGATTCTATCTCAAAAACGAACTGTTTTCAGATGTGCGGATAGTTTTTTAGAGTTTTTATTTCGTATTTTTGGTCGATTGGTGATAATATTACAGGAGATAGTTTTGTTTGAATGTTGTTGGCATTAAACTTATCAATTGTGTAAGTTTTCTGAATAATTTCCTTTGCAGTTGATCTGTAATTAATAGTAAAATATTGAATCCTTGTAATTCAGTATTTTTTTTTATTTTAAATGGATTTTTAGTTAAACGTCTATTCAAAACTTTCAAAATTTTTATTTATCAGATAGTATAAGTTTTAAAAGAATTGATTCTAAATTTATAGATATCTGTGTAATGTTCAACTATTACTGTCCTGTAAGGCCCATTAACCTAGTAAAATGGGACTATTATTATTTTCTGAGGTGCATTTGCAGATAGATTAATAATTTTTATTTATTATTATTTGAGACTGGGCGGAGTACAGTGTTCAAAGTCTTATATTTATGTACTTCCCATCTTACTATTATTATTTATTTAATATCAAAACGCCTAGTATCTTATCGCTTTTTTTTTATTTCCCTCATTGCATAACAAACACATAAGTTATTATTTGTTAAATGATATATCGGATTGTGCTTTGAACCTCGGAGGGGAGGGGGAGGGTCTTTCTTCATTTTCAGGCAGAATGTGTTATTTTTGAGATAATTTACAATTCTAGTAGATAACCATGATCAAAAACCTAAGTAAGCCTCCCCTTATCATCGATTCTGTGTCGGAAAAAAAAGAAACTTGCGAATGATGTTGGAGATTTAATACGGTCTTAGAAGAATTTCTCTTAAAATATAATTGTCCCAGCATATTTTCATTTGATTTTAATGTGATACGACATCTCAGATTTAAACTATTAAATTTACAGAAAGTTGACCCTAAGAGGCATGAAACGCTCTAAATGTCTATACTCCTCCGAAATAATAATGAATTTAAGATGATTAGAAAGGGATTTAATTTTTAAAAATGCTAATAATATGAAGTTTTTCATCTATATGAAATGTTTATACTGTAAAATTAAGCGACATTATTTATGTTGAAAACCCTTTGAAAAGTAAGCGATATTTGCAACTTTTGTAGACCGAAGAAAAACTCTTATTCTAAAAATGATTTTTTGTGATTTCAGCTGGCATTATAATAACATTTCTAGAAGAAAACGTTGAAAATAAAAATTTAAATTAACACTTTGTTTTAATTATTAAGTTTGAGCACATTTTCCGACACTCGGAAATGCTCATATTTAACGTTTTTCGAAAATCAACCGTCACAAAAAACTTTTTTTTTAATTTTATTTTCTCCAATTTTTTTTTTTTTTTTTTTTTTTTTTTTTTTTTTTTTTGCTAACTAAAATTTTTTTTTTTTTTGCTAATTAATCTAAAATAACAAAATATTTTTAGAATAAGAGGAATAGGTATTTATCCCCTTCCCAAGTCTCGGTGCGCGAATTCGGACTGATAGTTAAGTACTTAGTCATTTTTAGACAACTGTTTTTTTTGACAACGATGAATTTTTCAAAACTTAATGCAGATATCAATCTAAAATCTTTACCAAGCATTTACTTCTGTTTGTCACATCTTTGAGGCCGATTTTTGTAATTCCATTTAAATTGAATATATATATATAATATATATAATATTAATGTATTATTTGCATTTTTATATCTAAAGTACGTAATCTTATCGTCCTTGAAATTTTTAAAAGAGGTCCTTGAAAATCCTTGAATTTTTTCCTTCAATAAGAATGGAAACTCTTAAATTCTTGGTAATATTTATCGTAAAATTTTTTACACCGATATATATATATGTGGCCAAATAAATTAAGTGAAAATGAATGCATAGGAATCACTGATTTAAAAAAGAATATCGATGTAGAACTTTTTAATGGAATGCACTGAATTTTATTAACCCTCTCATCTTTTTTCCTCGTTTAATTTCTTTTAAAAGTTAAGTATTTTCTGATATATTCTTTTTTTCCTCTGTTTCAATTTGATCTAGATATGATATTAGATGAATAAAAATAAGTTGGAGGACGAAAGCTGTTGACTGTCAATAAATCTTGTGGAAATCCTATTTGTAAACTTCTATCGTTTTGTAGTCGTTTCAATTCATTCGTGTCGCGTTTGATGCTGCGCGGAGAATGCCCGAAGTCTCATTGGGATCCAAATCACGCGCACAGAAGAATTGATTCCTTCTCTGCATAATCTTCATTTTTTTTTTTCATTCGCTCTTTTCAGACACCGTTGATGATAAACAAGAATATGATAATATATCCTTTACAATGGCAGAGGGTTTTATTTTATTTGCCTGTGGTTTTGTTCTTCGTTCTCTCTCTCTTTTTTTTTTTTTTTTTTTTTTTTTCCCCTTTTTTTTTTTTTTCGTTTTTTTCGGTGAGGGCTCCCGCCCTCACCTCAAAACTGCACGATTCGCTCAAATGCATCGTAGCGTAATACGCAACTCTATGCCTAGAAACTTTTTTTTTTCTTCTTTACCTTCTCTTTAATCTTTAGCCTCCAAATATATTTATAAGTGTTTGTTGTTATATTTTTCTCGGGAATTTTTGGAAAGTTGATGATGCGCGGTCTTCCAAAAAGATGCGCTCTTTTGTGAGAGATTCCTCGTTTAACTGAAAAATTTTTAGAGGGGGGTATGAAACCAAAGGGGAAAACAATTTTTCCCTTAGTTTTTTTTTTCCCTTTTTTCAGAAGGGAACTTTAGATAGGGTGTTGGAAATTTTGTTTTATTGAATTGTTACCGTCTAGAAGTTTGCAGAAAGACATCACTGAAGTTTTTCATTTGAAACGACCAAATCACGCAATTATGTACCTGTATGATCCCTGGCTAAAATATAAGTTCTCTTTGTGTTTGTGTTAAGGTTGCTTTTTGTTTCAAAAGACTTCCAATGTTTCTGTCATTGTAGTGTTTACGTAATCGTAAAACAGTTTGGAGTAATGAATATAATTGTTTACTTTTAGACCATTCTTTAAATCTCGTTTTGTTTTATTATTTTATCGTGCTGTTCTTATGTTTCGATTTTATTATGGTGCAAGCATATCAAACCACACGACCGGCATTTGTGTTATTTGTTGAAAATCTAAATCATTGCAATTACAATGCTATTTTATTTACGATAATTATTATTATAGTTTTTATAGTGTTCCCCCTAATGTTTCTGTGAAAAGTAAAAGGAGGTATTTTATTTTTTAGAAGCCAATACATTTTTTTCTCTGTGAATTCTAACTGGCCAAAGTTAATGTACATGAAAACAAACGGGAATGGTCTCCTCGAAACTTTCTCGCGTACTCTCTGATAAACTTGTCGTGCTACAGAACGCCTTGCATGATACTGACGTACAATAGTTAAGAAATATTAACTTTTGGTGGGAATTTAGCATTTTTACTGAACTTATAGTGTCATTCTTGCCGAGTTATTTGGTGATTATTAACCGGCATGCGGTTAGTAGTATCCGGAAATCGAAATTCTCTTTTACACGCATTTTGCCCAACAAATTGAAATAAAAATTTAATGCAAAACTACTCTTGTAATCACAAAATCCCATACCAGATTTGATATCTTTAAGTCATTGTAACTTTGAGTTATCATATTTACATGTTTTTGAAAGTACAAACTACAGACGTTCAATCCTTTGTTGGATTTGGCTGAAAATTTTTCTGGTGTCTATAGTGTATAGATATAAAATCTGTGTACTGAATCTTATTTGTCCAGCTGTTTTCATTTTGTAATTATCGTGTTAACTTATATTCGAACAGACGGACATCCTCTGAACAGGTTTTACTCAAAATTTAATAAAAACCTGCAAATTTGGTGTAAAGATCGTATACCAATTTTCAACTATTTAGCTGAAAGCATTTTTAACAGCTTGTCTATTGTTTTTGATATAGCATTTCTGCCTGTTTGTCACAGACAGATAGATGGACATTTTCTAAAAATGGGTTTTTTCGAGCTCAGGGAGGTCTAAAATGTGGTGATTTATAAAAATCTCTTGTAATTTTTGGACGTTTACTGTACCTTATTTATGCTAAGTACACGAGAATGTAAAAATGCACATTAATTTTTGAAAATCATAATTAATATATCATTAACATTTTTTGTTACTTAATTCATTTTGTGTTATTACGTATTAAGAAAGTTCCATTCTATTCTTACTTAAAGCAGCTTCGATTCTATATTTGCTGAAGAGGCAAGAAATCTTTCAGGAACCCCGAAATATCACTGTTATACACTAACTTTCAAAATGGGAAAGTTTTCTAAAATCTTTTTGGAAATGTTGAATTCTGGATGGCAAATATATGGATGGGAGAGGCTGGAAGTGTGTTCCCAGTATCGAACGAAGCACCCAGATGCTGATGTATCATGCAAGCGAAACCCGGGGTGTTTTCGGTGCAGTCGTGGAAATTTCCAAATTCCGCAGGCCTCCTGGTGAAAAATAGCTCGCGGATCTCCTTGGCTGCGAAAAATGTTCTCAGTTTTGTGGTAAAATGGAACATGTCGTTTCGAAGTTATAATTTTTACTCAAATCTTGCCATCTCCACTGTCGTATTTATTTTGTTTGGTATTATGGATTTGCTTTTTTTTTTTTTTTTTTTTTTTTTTTTTGAAAATTATTTCAGATTTTGCTTTGAAACTTGAGACCTGTCAACGAATATCGTCATTCCATGTAACAATGTAAATTTTTCTGATGTTTCTTGTATAATAAAACTAATATTCAAGTCAATGATTATTTTATAAAATTAGGATGAGATCAAATTTGTCTTGTTTAAAAATGTTCTTTTTAATGTTAATATTCTTTTTTAAATTCTTTGCGGTTAGGGATGATTTTTAAAACCTTCCTTTAAGCCGTATTTTCATATATAATGTAACCAAACAATAAACTACGCCTTACATACTCGCAAAATGCTGGTTGACGCTGGATCTAGCTGCGATATTCGTTATTAGAAAAAAGTATCCTCTTAGCATATCTAAGATGGTATTTCTTAAATATTTTATTTTCATTACAAATAGCAACATCTTAGCGCGGACTGTTAAAATGAAAGACAACGTGTTAAATAAGACTTGAACGTTATCAATGTGCAGAAGAAATCTCGGTAGAAATTGCTTGATTTAGAGGACATTTATGTAAATGGATCTCGTTTGTCTTTATCTTATAAGCACTTTATTTTCGCATGAAATTGCATAAAAAACAGATAGGATAGTTCTATTTGCACTTTATTTTCATATTCTGTCTCTTCATTATTCATTTTTTATTTCTTTTAACGAAATCTTCATAAGAATGATAGCTTCCTTTAATCATTATCTACATGCATAATTTTAGCGGCTTTATATTTTCTTTTGAAACTTCCGTTTATGAAAGGAATAGGAATCGGTTATTTCCATTTTACCACTTATCTGACCAAACATTTCGAAAGAATGAAAAATTTCTCCTTCTTATTAGTATTTTAAATGCTTATGGTGTAATTGTAATTTTATTTTGTGCTATGTTTCTAAATTGCTTATTTAAATAATAAAAATGCGCATAAATCTTTTCCTGGTAACTGTGGAACTTAGAATGCTTTATTCATTTCACTATCATTTTTTAACTTTGTTTCAAAATAACTCATTTAAAAATTCATTGCAATGACTGGAAAAGTACGTTAACGATTAATGATTTTATTTTATGAAAGAGTTTCAATGATTTTTTTATTGATGTTAGTAAAAATTTCAAAGGATTTGAATGATGATTGATTTTTTAAATTTTAATAATTTTCTTAGAATATTTTATTGATTATCAGGTTGCGAAACATAATTGTACATTTAAGCTTATAAATATGTATGAGGAATTCAGCTTGTGGTCAGTCTTCTTATATCGTTGTCATAATCATAAATTTTTTTATGATCTAAATTCGCTAATTAAATTGTTGATTAATAAATTATTTTAGATGAGTGTACTTTTTGCTGCTACTAGGGTATTTTCAATATTGTTTGGAACACGTGTCCTGTTGGATTAAAAAAAAATAAAGCATATGCCATTGTTTATATAGAAAATTCGTGTTCGTATCGCTCGCCTTGTTTTAGACCCCTTTTCTCCCAAATGTCTAGTGCATATCGAATAAGCGAGGAATTTTAAAACTCGGTTAAAAATCTTCTACTGTCTGCTAATCGTGCGGGAATCTTTTCCTGTTGCCACAGAGCGAGTTTTGTATTATATTGTGCAACTATCTTTCCCGTATGTTGTGGAATGCCATTTGTTAAACGCCTCCGTTGCTTCCTGCATTTTGCTGGAAATTATTTAATTCGAGAACTGCTTAGAAGAATGCGAGCATGCCAGCCCACTCTCGAATTTTTGAATGCGGATTGGCGAGGGTGCGGAATTCACCCCAACATTTCCAAAGGAGACACTGCTGCAGATTTTAGCTTTTTGATTCTGGAAAGCTGAGAGAGAATTTTAAAAATCTTGCGCTCCCTCCTCTCACTCTTTCCAGCATACCGAAAAGCCTGACATTATCGAGATTCAAATACAGACTCGGAAGAAAATATTGCTAGTTGTGATAATGCAATTCTTTGTTAGATCTTTCTAATATACTGTTTGGTGTGATTGTGTTTCGACATTGACGACTAAGATTAAAATGTCTTTATAAATAAAAATGCTTAATTGTTAAAAATGATTTAAATTATTAAACAATACAAAAAGTTTTTTAGATATTGTTTGCCAACGAATTCTAAAACCTTCTACGTTTGTGCGCATGCGTTAGGATGGGTTTAATTCTTCAAAACAGTGGTGAGAGGAAATTTGAAAGGAAGAGATTATTACATTTAAGAATGGAATTACTTGCGGGTTGAAACGACACGATATTCATATACACATGAAAAAAAAAATTGGACAAAAAAGTGTCTAATAAGGCGGAAATCAAGGTCAAAGAATTCCAGAAATGCGCTCATCCTTTCGCATGTGACTCCTTAGTGAAATGGAATCGTCGAAAAGTGGTCGTCTCGGAATACTGAAATGAACAGTAAATTCAAAGTTTTTTTTATTGTGCCAATTCAGTGACGAATAATTATTTATATGTTATATAAACGTGCGTCATTATCATGTGGGCAAGAGCGACAGAAAATAAAGTAACATTTAACAAAAGTTAATAATTAAAAAATGAACTGTTTTTAGAATTAAGAGGTGTGAATTATTTACTTCTTACTGTGTGTCTGGCACAATTTATAATAAGGAATAAGTTTTATCTAAAACTAATCATGATATTTTTTTGTGCTGATATTTAAAGATAGGGATTTATCATTTATGCCTTTAATAGGAAATTAATTCGGCGATGAATTTATTGAAGATATGATGTATAATGTAAATCTTTAATTAAAGTTTATCTTAACCCTTCTTTGCATGATGAGAGAAATTTCCATCATAACATTTAGTGCACAAAAAATTGTACTCAAAACAGGTGTACTCATTTTGCTGGCAACTTTTTTCACGACTTTTGCATACTAAGGTTCCAAGCTGTCAAAAAAAAAAAAAAAAAAAAAAAAAAAAATCAAATGTCACAATCATTATAGCGAGTTTGAATTTGTCATTCCGCTGTTTGTTGTGGTTGAAAGAAATGTACGATTTTTTGAATATTTTTTTTATAACTAATCTGAGATTTTGCTGATAAAAGCGATAATGAGTGGTGAAATTTAGAAGAGAGAGACATTGAAGATTTTGTTCTAAACTTAACATGTAAATTTGCATGGTGCTGGAAATTTCCATCTTACTGTCTTTTTTTATTATTATTTTATACTGTATAATTATACTAGGATTTTTTTAAACATTTTTTCTTTAATCTAGAGCATGAATTATATCACCCTGATTTACTTCACAAAAATAAAAATAAAAAATATAAATTTAAAATTAGTTCTAGATGTTTTATAGTCTAAAAATATTGCAAGAATGAGGTTTCATAAGATTTCTATAACATTCAACACCTGTTTAATATGTTGTATTTTTAAGTATGCCAATATATTTTTTAAATTTATTTGATGTGATTGATGTTTTTAGAATTGCACTTAAAATAGATTACATTTCGCAACTGTCTGCAATCCACGTGATTTTTGTTCTAATATACCCGTGGCTTTTTCGAAATCTGCATTTGAGGTCGCTTCTAACTTCCAGTAAAACACAAACGTAATCTAATCACGAAACGCACTGTTGAATGGAAATAGTGTGCGGGAGGGAGTGGAAAAGGAAATAAAAATTTTCCGATGGTGAAATCGTCTGAAAATGTGTTACCCCATTTCCCCCCTGCCCCTCCGCTCTCCAACCTGTCTCCATCATCCCTCTGCTCCCCATCCTCGAATAGAGACGATCTCGAGAAACGATGAGAGAGGGGTGGAGGCAGGATTCCATTGAAAAGAGAGACCAAAGCAGACGATAAAAGCGGAGGCCACAAACGATTTTTAAAAGCGAATTTGAAGCCGTGAAGTGGGAGCCATTATCGGGCCTGGCATTAATGTCTCAAAAATGACAATATACATACATGAAGCCCGCTCTGCGACAGAGATCAATAGGACGAGGCTGATTTTTCTCGTGTGCCTTTTTCCTTCATTTTATTTTCCTTTTCTTTCGCTCTTATCTCTCCTCCAAAAACCCCTTGACTCTCCTCCGCCTCCCGTCACGTGATCGCTTTCTTCGTCCATCCATGCAAGTGCGGTCGGGCATATTGAATAGAGTTCTTCCCTTCCCAATATCCTCCCTCTCATAGTCATCTCTGTTCATTAGGGGATTTGGAATTTCCTGCTATATCTCCATATGAATTTCTGCTAGAACTGTGCGTTACGCATTAATCGGAAGTGTGGAACGCTAAATCTGGATAAATAGTCATTTTGATAGAATTTGGGTGAGGGTACAACCAGTTAGCACCATTGGACACATTCTATGCGCTCTACATATGGCCTAGATTTTGTTACTGCTTCTGTGGAATTGAATCCATGTTGAGTGCGACCAAAATGATCTACATTTTGTTTGAAATCTACAAATGTTTGGTTTGGTTTTTAATCAAAGACATTAATTTATTTTCTTGGTATCTATGTGTTCCCCCTCCTCACTTCTGTTGCTCATTTGTCCAAAGATCGCGACATTCTGTTAATATTTGAATTTCCCAAACGGCTGTTGAAATAACCAATCTGAAATACTGCTTTTTATCAAATAGCTTGCATGGTCTTCAGTCTGGTCATGGTCTTCATGGTTAGATTCACTTTTTGGATAAAGAAAATTTTAAATACTGAAAAATCTTCGAATTTGTTAAAGCGAAATTGGTCAAAAGTTCTTCCCTTTTTTTCAGAAAATGCTCTTTTATTGCAGAATGCTGTTTATTGTATAGCTTTTTTTTTAATGCATTTGTTGTATCCGTTTACTCGATATTCCTTTTTATTTCAAAACTGAATTTTCATTTAAACGTAACGCCCAGCTCATTTTTGAGCATATTGTATATTAGAATATAATGAATTGTATGATAACGTACACATATTTTTTTAATATTTAAGTTTAAATCCAGATGCATAAATTTAATTTTCTAGGCTCCTTTAATTACCTCAGAATTAGGAAAGATGGAATGCAATTTAAACAGTAAAATTAAATTATTTTCTACTTTTAAAATATTTACATTTTTTGTTTTTGTAAATAAGTATTGGTTGTTTTCCAGCTATTCATTACAATGCGAAATTTAAAGCAGTTATGTTTTGATTGCACATTCAAGTTAATGTAGTACTTTCTTTTTCTCCCCACCCCCTCGAAATTTCAAAATTTTTCTCCTGTTGGGTGGAAATATGGAGACTGTGTATCGGCACAAGTGTCATCCTCTTTATTTAACCACAGCGCAAAATTATAAAGATCGTTTCGGAATTGGTCTTTAGTTTTACTCGGGATTAAAATTGAACTAAACTTAAACCATAAATCTTAATCTAAATGTTTATACTTCAACATCAAAATAATTTTCGTATTTATAAGTGAAATATGTACTGGTTGAGAATAGGAATTGTCGTTTTAAATTTTAATTTCGTGGCTATATGCGCAAATAAATATTTTTTGTTGGCATTAAAGTTATTATTTGCTTTCAAGGGATATTTTAGGGCATTTGCCGAATTCATTTAGTTTCCCCTCCTCCGAAACAATTATTCTTCACTCGCATATAATCATATTAGAAAAGTAAGTAAAGTTCTTAATTGTCGTCAGTTGACTGGGAAGAAATGGGATTTCATTTATTACCTTTCAATTTAAACTACATAAATGTTGCCACTTGAGAAAACACAGTTACAGTTACAATGTGTCGTTCCGGAAATAAAATATTTATGGCCTTCGAGTGACGAGAAACTGTTTCGCTTTTAACCTGCACACAATTGTGAGCACAGGAAATAACATTTTAAAGCAATTCACTCAGTCCCATTTTTATTACATTCCCTCTGAATGAAAAAGTCCGAATGTGGAAAAGACACCGCAATTACAAAAGTTTTTGAAAACCCATTATCACTTAAGAGAAATTCTTCATTTTTCCCGGGGTTTTCCTTTTCGGTCCACTCACTCTTAAAATCCACCCCGGAGCGTCTCTGTCTTTTCGGAATGGCATATTCATTTTCGGGAAAACTCATAACAGTTATGTTTTCCGCGAGAAAAATTCTTTTTAACGACTCTTGGGGTAGAAAATGGTTTTCCCTTCTCTGTGTCTCTTTTCTGGCCTTTTCTACCTAACAAAGTAATAAAACTCAATTATACCGTTCGTTTTGTGGGGGAAAACAAAACATCAAAATGCCACCGGGATAAACTTTTCCCTCTCCACCCCCCACCCCCAAAAAGTCGCGATCTGTGCGCTCGCGTTTTCTCTTTGCCCATTAAATGGGAAAAGAGCTCAAACCAGAAAAATCCGGAAGGATTGTTATAAGGGAGATCCATACAATTTGGGAGAAGGGGGATTTTTATTTAATTATGTTGCGTATTTCCGAGAAATTGTGGTCGTAAAGGGTTAAAGATTTTTCCTGCATCGCTTTTGAGGACTTGAGTGCTGCTTAATGCCGAAAGGAAAAGGGGAGGGGGGTGGAGGGTTAATCTTTGCTTTCTCCCTTTCTCGACTAAAGTATTGTTGTTTGCGTTTTTTTCACTTTTCCTTCAAGCTAGGTTAATGAGTGGCCATTTGGAACGTGCCCATACATATACGCTAGGGGAAGATAAAATTTGGTAAGATGGCGTAACTAGAGGGTTTCTTCTGTCGGATTCATCGATTGTCTCATCTTTTCATCTCTCTGCAATCACTGATTGTGCGATTGCAGCTTTAAAATTATTTACTGTATTTAAAAGAACTTATGGCATTTCAAATGTTTTACGGCTTAATAAATTTTCTTTCTCGAGCGGGGGTGGGGGAATACTGCGATACAACTGTTTCACGTAAAGTATATTTTTTATTGACATCAGTTATTCCTATAAATAATGAAATAAATTAATAAGGATATTATTTAACTCTAAATAAATAATTGCTTGGGTTTTTTTTAAGAGATTAATAATTTTATATTAAGGCAGTTCATTCTAAGATGAAATTTCCGAAGTCTTATTAAAGTACTACTGTTTACGTATTTATCTTTTTAAACACTTGTCATCTATTCAAAACTAGTAATAAAACATTTCTTCCAAAAATGTTTCTTTTGTAATTAAAGAATTTAGAACAAAGAAGCTAATGAAATTTTGGGTCCCCTTGCTTCCATACGTGATACTGTGTCTTGTATATTTAAG
>JAPMOR010010919.1:429235-445748 GCA_026543865.1 Argiope aurantia | reverse complement strand
TGGGTCCCCTTGCTTCCATACGTGATACTGTGTCTTGTATATTTAAGGAATGGACTAATCATTCTTTTCTTTCTTTCTTTTTTTTTTTTTTATAAAAATCATACGATTCCAAATGTTTTATGGTTTTTGGAAGTTTGCATATAGAAAATAATTAAGCTTTGAAGCTTAGCTATTCGACTACATTTTTAAACATCCTCTCGTTCGTTTGATATATATTTCGAGAACGAAATGCTATGGAAACGGCGTCCTCATCATCAGATTATATTTCAAAATCGCATTGTACTTTTATTCTTTCTTTCTAATTATTTTGTTTGAAACATTAAAAATCGATTACACGCTTGTTACCTCTTGACCTAAATTGCGACCTAATGCGATTTAAATGCGAAATTAGATTTGTTTTAAATTGCATTGTATGACAGATCTTACGACTTTTTTAGCATATTATCAAAAATATATTTTGCAAAAATGAATGAGATTTTTTGATTACCAAATCTTACACAATATCTACTCCATTAAATTCCGTTCCCCAGTCAATGAGCATCTTATGATGCGTACAAACTTGGAACTTTCGATAGCCCTAAAAATAACCTGTTCACTATACAAGTAAGGAAATATCAATTTATTAAAACTGAAAATAAAAGTGTCTGTAACTTCTGCGGAATATGTTAAAAAAAAAAAAAAAGGAATAGAGAGGGTGAAGCTATGGCGTCGAATGTGTCCTCGAATCGCATAAGGAATAGGCCGACAATTCCAATAAACAGCGTCGCACGATTCCAAAGAGCGGCGTCATCTGCATACATTTGTATGCATTGGCGCTCTCCCCGGGGGCTTTTATGCGGTAATAGCCAACCACCCCTATCTGCCTTTATGCAGGCACCCATTCCCTCCGGCTATGTAAAGTATATGCCGCCGAGTGTGAAAGAAAATACATAACTTGGCGAGTTGCGTTTGGCGACGACTCTAAAACCCCCATTGTTAGGAATTGGAGGGAGAGATTTAAATCCTCCCTCACACGTCGAAGTGAGCATAATTTTCGCATTTCTTTATGGAAATTATTTTAATATTTCGCATTCTCTGGAAATTCGTATTCATATAGAGAGGGCATCTATAGAGTGAGATTTGCATTTTCTTGTCTCCTCCGCTTTATCCTCCAACGACCATCTACTCTCTCTATCGGTATTATTGTTTATTTTTCTTTTTGGTGTTGCAGTTTTACGATTTTTTTTCCCCATTTGAAACAATAAGGAAATTAAATTCTTCTCGTTTTCATTCTCGCAGTCTCAATAGTTATATGAAAGCCAATTACCAATGTAGTTTTTATTTTGTAAGAAGTCTTCAATTTGTAAATTTAACCAGAAAGAAATTTTCATTTAAAAAATGAATGTTAGAAAATTAATTTTAAATTCCATATTTAGTGACAAAACAAAATATCTGTATTAAAATGCTTTTGTTACAATAAAAAAAAGTTATTTAAATATTGAAGTAAAAGTCAAATGCACACCACCTTCAGTTAATTTCCTGGAATATGTAATTGCCTAATTTTTTATTCATTTCTTAACATAAATTACTTTACCTACGAAAATCAAGCCTCGTTTAAATTATGAAATACGAATTATTAACCTAATTGCCATTTGCTCAAACTATTATATTGCCAAATTATTTGTAAAACATTAAATAACAAAGCAATTTGTTATATATCCTATATTGCAGGCACTTGTTTCCAATGGATAAATACTGCATTAACTGGAGAGGGGACCATTCAAACCCTGTCAGCAGTCATCTTTTCCCCTAGAAAAAAAAAGTGAAATTAACCCTTTAACTGCGTAATTTTTTAATATCACTATTGAGATACGATGTTTGCAAATAAATAACTATTTTTCAAACAAAGTGAACTGATACACTATAATATGTTACACGATAATAATACGATATAATAAAAATAAAGAACACACTAAAAAACACACACACACTAAGCTGCGAAATACGCAATATCCAATAGAAAATGAACTGATTGCCAACCCGCGGAAATCGCGAGATAAGCAGCTGGAGGGTTAATTGTTGAGTCTGATGCTGATTTATATAACTTTCTGAAACACAGCGTAATCTTGATATCCCAAGATCATAGCTTTTAAAGTTGGATAACTTCCTAAAAGAATGATTCTAGACTTTAATTGTTAGATATGAAATAACGCCGGTATAAAACATTTCATAAAAATATATTTATTCTCTTCTTGTAGAGTGTATGTACATTTTTGTTTGCAAGTATGGCATACTATTTATAAATGTAACTATCATTTATAATGCATAAGTTTATACACAATATAATTTCTCGGTATAGTTTTGCCTTTCGCTTTTTTTTATATAATATATTCACTTTTGTTATATAAAAAGACCTGATCAAGCGCTAAAGAAAGCGAAATGTATGTCTTATGTTATATTATTTTGAGTTAGCCTCATTACATGTAAAAACACACTGCATGAAATATCATTCGGGAATTAAAATGCAGGTAACAGTATATAGTCGAATTGCATTAAAAGGGAATTTTTATTGTAGAAGGCTTTTTGCGGTGGCTTAGCTGTTCCACCTGCTTTGGCTATCTCTAGATCTTTACCTTTTTCACGTGAGAGTTTATCTCGTGGGGAATTGGAGAGGAGTTTCTTGTCCAAAAGATATTCAATGGTTACTTTTTATTTTAAGGGGGAAATGAAAGTTTTTTACCGTTTTGTTTTGAGGTCAATAGGTATGAGTCTTCCTTTTCTTCTGAAATAGCTTCTTAATTTTCTTATTCCTTTTTATTTCAAAGATCTTACTCCGGAATCCATCTTCCATTTTTATGCAAATCAGTTCAAGTATTTTTTTTATACACTGATGTTTAATTCGCTTTCTGTGTTTAAAGGACCATTCAGTGATAAATATACTTATGGTTTATATAAATGGTTATGATATAATTTTTTACGCGTTCGTGAATTATGTTTTTATTCACATCGAATTAGGTTATGTTTAGAAAGAGTAGGCCTTTTCTTGTTTCTTTATTGCGCTAGATTTAACTGCCAATTATAAAATCAGCATATACCATTCTGCAAGGCGATTTTGTATTTATGCTCGTGGTGGTGGTTCTTAGTGTATATATCAAAAAACTTTTTCCCTTAAAGTTACAATACTTTTCTAATGAACATAGATTGAAGGCAAAACTAAGTACTAATAATATTTCCTTAATTATTTCTATTCCATTCCTTGGCCGCGGTGGCCTGGTGATAAGGTGTCTTCTTCGTTTCCGGAGGGTTTCAGGTTCGGGATTCTATTCCATCGAAGAACCGTCATGTACGCGGGCCTGGTGCACGTTAAATCTATCGGGCCCAAACGTCCTCCCGCTGGCGTGGTGTGGAAGTTTGGAGGAAGCTCAGGTATCGTCCTCGTCATCTGATCGCGGTTCAAAATTACGAGGTTCGTCCCAAAACAGTCCCAGTGTTGCTTTAAAACAGGTTGCTAATGTAACTAAACTAAATTATTCCATTCTTTATTTATTACTTATTGAAGAGATCTAGTTGTAGTGTAAGTTTATTTGTCTTCGAGATGTCAACTAATTATGGTAAATCTTCTGCGCTCGTTTTTGTATTAAGTTTCTGTTGTGGTGCACGGTAGTTTTAATTATAGAATTTGTCATAATCTTCGCAATAATTTTCCCTGTCGTAGAATTTCCTTCCAAGCCCCCACAGTCCACTGTACTTCTGAACGATAGAATGCATATACCCTGCTCTCTCTTCTCATCCTAATCCTGAAGAATTCCTTCTTTCTCTTATTTTTCTTTCCTTAGTTCTTACGCCGCACTTCTGTCACATGGGAAGCAAGGGGAGGAGAGTTTTTTGACCGGTGGTCAGTGTTCCCATCTCCTCTTTACCCCCTCCTCTAGAAAAGGAAAGGGAGAGGGTAGGGAAAAAAACGATCAAAAGATAAATGCGTTCCGAAAAACAACTTTTCTGACCGATCAGCAGAAAGAAAGGGCTTTCGGTCCCCTATCTCGTTATTTCGCTTGAGATGGTGCGAGATATCGTCAAGTTTCGTCTTCATGGAATTTCTGACCCCCCCCCCCCCACTTTTTTTTTTCTTTTGCTTTCCTACCTTTCTGTTTTATATATTTTTTATACAATGGTTTTCAGGATTTTTTTTTCTTCGCTATTTTCCATTTGAATTTTCGGTATCGAAGGCTTTTTATATAAAAGGAAGCCAAGAAATGTCATTCTATTTTATTAAATGCGAGTATGTTTAGAAATTTCGGTTGTAAAGTAGTCTTATATTAAATCATTTGTACTTAATTCTATATATTCTGTGTTTGTAACGATGAAATTTTGCAATCGATTTTTAATCTACTAGTATTTTGAAATGCTATGCTGTTAATGATTCCCGATAACAATAGAATATGTTGATAATTCGAATGTTTTTTAATAGATTTTTTTTCAAATAATACATTTAGTTTTTAAAAAAAATTATTTTATGGAAAGGGCGTTATGTGGAATACAACTATGAACATTTTAACTTTTAGTTTTCTTTGTATCTATGAGCATTACTCTATCATTTATTTAAAGAGTAAGTAAGAGAATAATAAAAATGAAATTTTAAAACATACAATATTTTTAGTCTATTAAAAAGAAAGAAATAATTAATTTTCATCGAAAATCTAGCAGTATTAATAAAATAGCATTAAAACATGAAAGAAAATTAAAACTTGTGAAAGAAATTTCGGATGCTTATTAATAGCCACGGAATGTTTTCATTCAGAATTTCAGTATTTTACGGATTTGTTTCGATATCCATGTTTTTATTAAAAAGATAATTAAATGTACGAATTAAAAAAGATTACAATAAAATAGAAATTAAAATGTTTATTCTTAGGATACGATTACTAAACCTTACTAGAATATTAAATGTATAGATTATGAAAAGAATATCAAGAGAAAATTTTCTTCAAGTTAGTCTTATAAAATTATTTAAAATATAAACTTCAGGAAATGCTTGATTGGTATGGTGGCTAACGTCTTTGCGTCATCAAAACGAACCGGTTCTGTTCTGGGTTTTAAAATTTTGGTATTATTTTAGTATTTAAAAAAAAAAAAAACTGCTAAGCGGCTTGGAAAAAGAAATCGCTATCACTTTCAGTTACTACTGTGATATACCCGCTTTGTAGGAGGTGAAATTATTTTCCTGTTTATTATTTAAGGCTATTGTCTACTACTTGTATCTAACTACTTGTCGTGCACTTTCATTTAAATTTTACTTATACTTCAGCATATACGGCCAAAATCTGAAACGCTTATGATATATCAAATATTTATAGTCTCGGGTAGTCATCATATCAGATTTATACATATGACATTTTCAATGTAAAAAATGCTTTTATCTAAAATATTGCAGTGCACGAAATCTTTCAATCGTTTGATAATTTATTTTCTTTAAAATGAGAAACTTGTTGCTCCAAAGAATTTTAGCGTTTGAAAATTATAAGATATTTTTTCTGAAAAGTTATAGAATATTCCAAACAATTTTTAAAAATCATAAAAAACATTTTTCCCCGTAAAATTTTGACTTGAAAAATTTTAAAGAACAAAATTTAGTTAAACTTTGCGAGTAGAAACTTTAGAACTTAAAATTTGAAGCCAGCTGTTTTAACCAATGAATTTCAATCTCTTCAGATCATTAAAAGCTATTAATCAAGTTTTCAATCAGTTTTTAAATATTGGAAACTTTAAAATAATTTTGAAATAAAAAAAAGTCATTTTGAACTATGGCTGGCAGATAACTCTTGTGTAAATACCTGTTATCCCCTATTTTGTTTATTTTAAATGTAATTTACGGAACAAATCCTTTGTGTTGTTATGCTGTTTGCTTGTGCAATACTGCGCATGCACATTGGAAGCATCAAATCAAACGAAGTAATTTTCGATATAGAGGCAAGAAATTATTTACATTTGTTAGTATTTACTGCTCTATGGAATTAGCATGGATAAATGCAGTTTAGTTAGAATTGAAGAAGGTAAAAAAGTAATGCTTTTTGCGGATGAATAAAAAGGGATTCTTCCACTTTTTTAAATATTTGCGACCTCATAACTGACTTATATGAAGGAAAAGCCGGTTTCATTTGGAAAATAATCTTCGATTGATACTCATGTCATGTTGGTCATTGAATGCTTTCTCTCGAATTTAATTGACAATCGAAT
Organism: Argiope aurantia; assembly: GCA_026543865.1. NCBI lineage: Eukaryota > Metazoa > Arthropoda > Arachnida > Araneae > Araneidae > Argiope > Argiope aurantia. Next base: position 439,535 of record JAPMOR010010919.1, on the reverse strand, counting down.
TGTTTTGTTAGTGATGACGCGACGACATCCTTTCTTCCAAGTATACACGGTTCGGGACTTTCGAGAATGGCGTTTCTCAGACGTCTGCTGTCATCCCCAAGAGCAGTCATCCGAGACCATCATTTGTCGGATGACAACCCACAATCCATCAAAAAAAGGGCCCTTTTTTGATGGTTGTGCATTTTTAAACTATGCGCAATCTCTTTACTGGCGAGTGTTTGTCTTTGTTGTCGCGGTGCCCCGTAGAAAAATAAAAGAATGGACGAGAAAACGATAAAAATCTCTGTAGCCCCTTGTTCCAGATGGATACGTATTGCTTTTGAGGCGTCTGTTCCCTGCTTTAGCCGTGAATACTTAATGCAGTTGTATAGTTCATATTGTGAAGGACAAGAACAGATATTAGATTCGAATGCAGTGATGATTTGGCATAATGGTACTAAGGGGGAATGACTGCCGTTTTGTCTGCGGTCATAAAAGCTTTTGTGTCTGTGGACAGAAAACTTTAATATATTTTAAATTTCTACATATGAGATTTTTTCCTATGTTCTGTTATCTCTTAAAAGTTTCTTCCTTTTTTCCTCCCTTTTTTCCATTTTAAATTTCTTTTTAGCGTAATATTCCTTTATATTAGTCGATAGTGGGCACTTGAAAAGTAGTTTTCGAATGTTTTATCATTTAATGTAACAAAGAATTTAATCCGTTTTGTTTACATTTATTTAAATAACTTCGCTATGATATTTTATGTAAAATGTGTGATTATTAAGTACAGCACACTCCCGAGTATCCTGTTCGCGATTATCCGTCTTCCGTACTATTCATCCTAGTTTGTCGAAAACTAAAAACTGTAAATTTTGACTCTTATCTTAGGGTTAACCTTTTTATATATTTCTATCATTTATCGGTGAAAAATAAAATATGTTTCACTCAATTTTCTTACGAACTAAGCCTACGATTTACGTTAATGTTTTGTTTGTTTCCTGCATTTAAGTTAGACATTACTGAATTTATATTAAGATGCAAACAGTTTATATCCGTTAATTTACTTTTTCTCTAATAAACTCTTGAAACATGCAATGCAGTATATAAACTATCAGTACAGAACCTTCTGTTTTAACTCTACACATTATAGTAACGGCTTCTATGATTCACCAGGCCGTTGCCACGTTTACATTCTACATGGCTAGAGATAAATGAAGCGCTTAGTACTCAATAAGAAGTGAGAAAATACATATGATAACAGTGATTTTTTTTCTTTTCTTTTTGATATAAAAAATTTGTCTTTTGGTATTGATGGGCAAAGAAATGAGTTCGTTGAACTCCGGCCTATCTGGCTTTTTTGTTATCCGCCCTTCCTGTCCTTCCGCCTGATTAGGCCGGATACTCGGTTGTCTACTGTATTTTAAATAAATGTTTTAATTTTTTGTTATTATTTAAATTGGTTTACAGATTTCCAACTATTATCTTCTTGTATTAAATGTAAAGAGTAAAATGTATTAAATAAACTTAATGATAATTTGTAGATCCATCACGAATTTTCTTCCTTCCATTCGGTGGCAGAGCTACGCTTAGCCCTTTCAATGAATTGTCTCCGAACTGTCATCTCAGGAGTGGACCACTTGGCTCGTGATTGAATCGAAAATTGCTAGCCTCTTCCTTGATCTCTGTAGTAAACGTCTCCCGCCAATTTCCTTTTCGACGAGAAGGAAATTGGTCGGAGATGTATCACATAGGTAACATCCGATAAAGCTTTGGAATTTTGCATCAATTTCGACTTAGGTCTCTTCTTCCCCCTCTGGAATGTATCAGCCGATAGCTAATTGGTAGAGATGCTGGTTTCTAAGGCGGAATGGAGGCATGGAGAGGAAGAGACCATACCTTCCCATGATTCCATGATTGCAACCCTCCATCTTGTGTACCCCCTCTCTTTCCATCTACCCCAAGACCTATGGAGCAAAAGAGGATTGGTCCAGGAAAGAGTGTTGGGAGAGGGGGATGGATGCATCCCGCTCTGCACTAATTACATCACCACTGACCCACACATCCAAATCGCTCCCTCACTCCCTTCTTTCCTCCCCCGCACAATCGCATCTCGGGAGCAGTGGTGCTTAAACCCTTTTCTGTTGTGCTGCTTCCCTCCGATGGACCCAGCAGCTGTGGGATTTCGATCAATTTTGCGGATAACCGCCGCACACTGCGTTTGCTGTTATTGTATTGTTGCCCGTATTGCTACACCCACCCCTGCCCCTTTCCTTCTGCTTTTCTGGAAAGAGAGGACCGGACGAACTAATAGTAGGCATAGCAGGTCGATATAGTTTAATCTTGTGGTCGGCAGTCCCCTTTCCCTGCGCCGCTGTCCCCCAGGGGCTGACTCCTTTCTTGGTGCGTGGGAAGATTAAGGTGGCATGAGCCCACCCCACTCCCTTTGCCGAAAGTAGGGCTGCCCTTCTGCACCCCATGTTGTCTTTTTCTTCCTGTTCTTCCAGAACCATTTCGATGTGTTTTGAAAGAAAGGTTTGGAAAACAAATGGATATTCTAGAATTCTTTTTTCATAGGCCTAGAAGATCACTCTGTAAGGTGGCAAAAAAGCTACCAGTTGCAAATATTGCAATTTGACTCTCATTTTATTATGCTCGTTTAGTGTTTCAGTTCATAGTTGCTTATCTGGCTCTTCTATTCTATTACCCAAATTTTCGTTTCAATTGATATTTGTGAAGTTATTCGCACTCGAATGTACATCAGCATACCGAATTTTATTTGTATCTTTTTTTCCCCCTTAGAGTTTGGTAGTATTTATTTCCATGTGCAAAATTTTACTTTTTGTATAGTGTGTGTTCAAAATATCACTTTTTATTTTGCATAATGAAATCAGTGACTGATTTGGAGGGAAAAAAGCACGTCTTTATTTATCCAGATACGGAAATTTTTCAACCTTTGTGTAACGACATACCGCCTTCTTCGCTGATATGTAAAACACTCGTTAAATAATGATTGTTTTAAGATTCGCCCATTACTTAACCCTTTCTCCTTTTTCAGGCGTAAATGCGACCGATAAAAATCTCACAAAACGTTATTTTTCTAATGTGTGTAAAAAAAAGCAACTAAAACGTGTGAATAAAAGTCGAAGAGAGGGAAAGAAAGAAAAAAAAATAGACCTTCTGTCTATCAATTGACTGTTGAGCGGGCCGTTTTCACTTGAGAAAACAGACGGGCATAAAATCTGCCTTTGCCCATCAACGGGAGCATAAAGAGCTGCTCCTAAGCACCCGTTCGAATCGGAGGGGTGATTTGCATGGCCAGACGGAGCTCTCTTCGCCGGAGCTTATTTTTATGGCCGCATGCAAATGACCAGGAAGTGAAATAACTTAAATGTGGGTTAGCGGGGAAAAGATGCGCCGCTTTCTCTATATTTTCATTCTTATTTTTTCCCCCTGATATTGCCTGCTTGCCTGTCGAAGTGTTTTGCCTGTTTTCAGAATCATCTCTTTCTCTTTCTCTCTCTCTCTTTTATTAAAAAAAAACATTATTGTTTTAATGAGTTTGTGAAATAGACGAATAACAAGTGTAAAGAACTATGCAGAAATTTTGATTGGTCTGTACCCTAGCTTTGCTAATAGTTTTATGTTGTGATGAGGAGGATTTTTTTTTTAATTTCTCAGGCCTATTAAATTGCTTTCCAATGAAATATAATGATAAATAGAGGCAATACTATCTCATTGAGAAACGAGTGAAGTGAAAATCATGGTTTTGCATTAGTGAGTAACAAGGTAAGGCAAGGTAATTCCTTTTCCTACCTTTTTTCAGTTTTTAAAATGAAAAGTCAATGAATGAAAAATATCGACTTCTTGGCACCGGTTCCCCCACCCCCTCCTTGGGGCATCCATAACCATAATTATCTACGCTACTTATGTGATACTTAACTCGATTGTAATAAATTTCTACACAGAAAGAGGAATTCGAGTACTTAACATTTTAAAAACTAATATGTCGAAATTAAACCTGTTTTATTTCGTAATAAAATATGTTTTTTTCAGTACTCGAATAGTTCTGAACAACCGATAAAGTTCGAATTTTTAAAAATTGGTCAGTTGCCTGTTAACTTTTGGCTTATACATGTAAAACGCATTTATTTACATTAAATTTGAATTGTGTTGGAGTTGCATATAAAATTTTGTTACTGATTTATACAAATAGTTAAAATATGTTTTCATATATATCTTTTTTTATATGTGTCATATCAAATATTCAGTTTTATTAATTTTTTTACTTGCAGTATTGAAATTTGTAGTAATTATTTTAACTGACTTTTCTAAAGTATCTACATAAATGAGTTATTTATAATATTTTTTTTCTCTCTTTTCTAGGTAAGGAACTTGACATCTCTCTGAATATTTTCTGGGTATTTATCTATAATGGTATGCTTTAAAATATTATTGAAATTTACGAATTTCACAAAAATTTGACAAGTGTTTATTACAATAAAGTTTGAACACAAATCTCATTCCAATTTAGATCCATTATTTGTAGAAGTAAGTGCCCGTTGGATTTGTAAATATTAAAAACTTTCTGATTGTATATTGCATGATATTATTTGAAATTGAGTCTTGGAAAATCCGTCCCCAGAATCTGCATGACGTAATATCAAGTGTAAGAGGGTGAATTACTGATTGAATTCATTATACGTCACGTATATATCTATCAGATTTGAATTCAATTACTTACAAAGAGGTTAAGCAATTTAATATTATGTTTTTCTTTTTAGAAAATTGTTTTTTTTTATAGACCAATAATAACGTATTGTATTTCTGCCAGATTAAAGTTTTAATTTCTATTTCATTTTGAATATTATTTTTCAAAACTATTAACTTCTATCTATGCTTCGTTAATACTTTTTCGTTTATAACAGCATCTATTAATGGTAGTGTTATATCTGGGAGGTGTAGATGAACATCCTGAAATTTATTGTTAAATGCACTTGGAATTTCTGACTCTCAACAAAAGAGTAGGAGAGAATGGAAGGAAAAAAAATTAAGTTCTTTACTGATTAGCCCCAAGATGAGGAGGGGGGGATAGGGAAAAGAAATGCTTCCAGTTCTGGATCAATCTCGTATCTGTCAAGTCCAGATGACGAACCAGAAAGAACCGGCGAACCCATTAACTGATCACTTTAGGAACCGGGAGGAAATGACGTGTTAAGCGGAACCGGCCACCACATCCGAAGGAACTTATCTTTTCTTTTACTTTTTCTCCCTTTCTTTCTTTATATTCTTCGTTATTTTTTCCCTCTTTTTTTCCTTCTAACTTTTCTTCCAGGAGTCCTTCTTAAAAACTCTTTCCTTGAAAACATGCTCCATTACTTGACCGTAGTTAAAGCCGTACACACTTGATCTTGGAAGGAGGCTCCTGAAAAAAGAAAAGATCCAGGGAGGGGAAGGTAGGGAGGCAAAGTGATTGTTAGGGATAGGAGGGGGGGGGGTAGACTAAAGAATCTGGATGTGAAATCGTTGGTCCAGAATGGATCCATGTCTCTGTTTATCTCTTTTTGAAGGAAGGAATTACTGAAACTGCTGCAGAACAGTTCCAAAAGTATATTTATACAGTAATGGTATTCAGGAGTAAGTAAATAATAATAATATTTTTTATTGTACAACGTATACATTAAAAACTTCCCGAAAACAATAAAAAAAAAGTAAACCGATTAATGAACTTTCAACATTACGAAAAAAATCTTTTCAATTTCAAAATGAAACACAATTGGGTTAAGTTTTTTGGTCATTTCCAAGATCCGGTTGAGTTTCATAACTGGTTTCATTTAGTTATTATTCGTTATAGATAGAAAGATACTTATGTTGCGTTGCTAATCGAAAGAAAGTGAGGTGGTGAACTGAAAATTCAGGAATCTTTTCTATTTTTTGTTTTGTTCTCGTTTAAGAAATCGAGGGAAAAACCGGCCATATCGGGTAAAATTCCAAAAATAATTCTATTTTCAGCTTAAAAAGATAATTAAAGATTTGTATCGAACTATCTTCCATAATTCACCAATTTCAGATTAATTTCTTTCAATTCTTAATCATCTCGTTTTTTATATTTTAATCTGAATCATGGAATTATTTTCTCTCTCTACCCCAAGTCAGCTCTGTTTTTATCCGTAGTTATATGTTCTCGCTCCTTTTCTATTCCTTTTTTTTCGTAATGGAAAGTTGCTTATCAGTTTTAAAAGTGACTATAAGAACGATAGTCTTTTGCGGAAGTGGTTGGAATTCTTTTTAATTTTGACATTCTTAATTTTTGTCACCATAAGAAATTCACATCATGCGTTCATTTCATTCCGCTAGAGACAGTGAGAGAAGGGTTTTACTATAAGGGAGGGGAAACGACTCCCAATATCGAATCTCATCCAAAAATCCTCTCGGTTTTCACCTCCTTTCGTTTCTCCGATATCTTTCCAATTAATCCTTACCCACTTCTCTTGCCGGATTTAAACCCATTTCGATGTTCGCTTTTTTTCCCTCCCGCACATCTCCCTCTCTACCTTCCACCCGTGGTTTATTTTTCAGAGTTAATTTTTTAGGGGGTTACCATCCTTTTCCATTTCTGCCGTACGAGATTACCAATTTCTGACTGGGGGGCTGGGAGTGAGGAGATATCTCGGGAAAGCCTCGTGCTCTCAACCCCTTCCTCCCCTCCACCTTTTCCAGCCAACCAGAGGACGCCAAACGATCAATGATAATTATCGGTAATCAGAGAGTGGAGGTGGGCGAGTAATTTGATTCCCCCCGCTTAAAGGGATGGATTGTGTGTTGGTAGGGGGGGTGTAGAGAATTCTCATGGCTGGAAGCGATGGAGGAACTATCGAGAGAGAATGCAGAGCAAAAGGGATGCGGGGCGAACAGATGCTGTCGTCCACACGCACAACTGTGCCCCAGTGCTACAACAGAAAGCACACGCAAGACTTTCTTTTCGGATTTCGGCTTCCTAAAATTGTCAAAAACGCTTGGATTCCTCTCTCTCTCGTTCTTACCCTGCTCTTTAGCGGAAAAATATTAAGTTATTTGACTGATTCTTTTCTCTCTCTCTCTCTCTCTCTCTCTCTCTCTCTCTCTCTCTCAAATATAAAGTGAGTAGCAATGAATGAAAAGTGCTTTATAGAAATAACCGATTTAATAACATTCTCAATATTATCTTTTTTTTTTTTTTCCTTCTTTTTTTTTGTGCTTTGTGTTTGGACTTCTTGCTTGTTTGCTGGACATGATTTTGTAGAGAATTTTCTCTATTTGTATGCATCAAATAAATTGCGCAGGCAGTTAAGATTTAATTATTGGTATTTTATTTCTATCATTTGACAGAATAGTCTTAGAGGAAATCGTTTTTAATTTTGTGCGCGTAACTGTTGCTACACATTTGCACTTTAGATTTCCCCCCCCCCCTATATTTGATGAAGGATATTTTAAAAATATGACTTAAGTGCTTAAACACAAAAGTATGAGAAATAATATTTATTAACCATAGTCCTTTTTTTTTAATCAATAGTTGGTCTCTTTTGCCTCTTTCTTTTAAGATTGTTTTCTATCTTAATATTAAGCATAACTACTTTATAATTATTCTTTTATTATGCATTTCCAATAATTAATGTATCTCTCTTGTCCCCTTCCGTGAGCTTCGTTTTCTGAAAAGAAAAAGGGGTTAATCTCCATAAATCTCCATCTGATGATGGAGGTCTATTAAACTAAATCATTTCCAGTACTCTGAATTTTTACGCAGTCGTTTTAATTTTACTCAGTCGCTTGTACTGTCTACCAAAACCACCGTCAAATATCATTTCAATGAATTCCAGTCGAGATGGATTTTGCTTCGTATGATCGGCTCAGAGTCAAAAGATACAACACTTGAGAACTTAATACTGACCTCTCTCGGCGTTTATTCGGAAACCCGCCTTATTTATCTTAGTCGTTTTTTTTTTTTTTTTTTTAATTTGTTGTTGTGGTTGAGATGGGAAGAAATCCTTTCCGAGAAATATTATTCATGTGTTCCGTGACTTAGCATAAGCTACGCCTTTCGGAAAGCAAATGGGGTGATTAATGGTCAACTGCGGAGGAACACTCATGGGATCGTTTAATGCTCTCATCATCTCTGCGAAGTGTTATTAATCCGAAGAGGTTTAACTCATAGTCACTGTGATAAGTGGAGTAATCACAGGATTCGATTCTGTATAAACAAACTGTTTAATAGCCACTGGCTGACAGGGTTTGATGCTTTCCAGATTCTTCACTTGTAATTCATTTAAGCAGTGTACAATTGAAAAACTGATTGCAGCTGGATATAAGTGTAGTATCCTGATAGCGTTGATGCACGCGTAAGTTATGCACTAGTCGGATTACCTTAATTGTAGTTCTGCATTTCGAGATCCATTTCTCATTATCTTTAAATCTTCTAAATTCATCTTAAATCTGACCTTAATATTTGAACACCTTGCGAACGATCTAAGTAGTGTTGTATTTTGATAATTTAATAGTATTAACTCTTCATGTTCATAATCTATAAATCTACAGTAAGTGCATTAATAAATTCAGTGCTAAGCACATTTGTACTGATTGACGCTTCTTAAATAAGAAATGAAATTTTTATCATTTTATTCGTCATCATTGTTAGTGCTTAGAATTTCCAGTACCAATCAACGTTAAATAAACGCTTTAAATATAGGCATAAAATTTCACCAATTTGAAAACATACTGAATTGCCAATAGTAGAATGCTTGCTATAGTAGTAGACTTTCCGAATTTGAGTTGAATACAATTATTATAGTCTGTTATATCGTATGTTATGACATACATTATATCATTACATGTCCATATAGACATAATGTCTGCTTCGAATAATCAATCTGTTACCATATAGTATAAATATAAGTAATAATGCATGTAGGATGCTTTGTTTACACATAATTGAAGGCAGAATTAACTACAAGATGTCCATACTCAAAACTTAGTTCAACTCTTGACGCAAATCCATATCATATATATGACCAATTATAGCATATCATCATGAGGTTGATTAGAAATTGTGGACTAACATTGGTCTTTCAATGAATTTTTGAAAAGATTATCTGATAAATCAATCATTCAACTGATTTTACTTTGTAAAAAAGTATAATTTTTTTTAATATTATCTGTTTGTGATTTATAGATACTTACTAGTTCAACAAAATCATTCATAATATAACTGCAGTACCCTAGTTTTAATGATTCACCATTTTATTCATTCAAAAAAAGTTATGACATATAATCAACATAAATTTCATTGAAGATATTAAAGACTTTTCATTTAACTGATGAAAGATCTTGGAGCTGACTGGGAGAGGAATTCTTCAAGCACATAAAGATCTCATGATATTCGAAACTGTACTCATTACAAAAAGTTACCCGCGAACAATGGGCAGTCGAATGATTACCGGGTGGTGAGCGTGCGGTCTACATCCTACTTGGACTTCTGATCAATCCCATACATCACCCCGGAGCACCTTCCTCCCTCCCACGCTCACAATACCCAAATACCTGCTCGATTTCCGATGTCCCCCCGACCCACCTCCCGATCGAACCGAAGGAGTGCCATAAATGAAGCCCTCAAAGGAAAAGGAGACATTTATTAAAAGGTTCTGACATTTATTGAGCAATTACAAGGACCATAACTGTCCTTCTCAGAGTTATAGGCGCAAGATCATTGAACACACATATAAACTCTCTCTCTCAATGCAATTACGCATTGAAGGACCCCCTTTTCTTTCTTTTCTCTCTATTTTATCCCCCTTCTTCCCCTATTATTACTATTAGTATTTTATTATTTTCGAGAAATCGACCTATTTTTTCGCTTATTTATGTGATTCCGCATGGTGTATCGGATGTATTGTTTCTGACGTATTGGATCGTTACCCGTGGAAACAAATAGTTGTTGGATAACCTCTTTCCGCCACCACTGCCATCCCCCCCCCACCACCCTCCTTTGATTATTTGTCGTATTTATACTTTTTTCTACGAATTCGGAAATGGTTTAGGAGAAGTCTTATATTCGATTTCGAATAAAAATTTTGACAAAAAATGGCGTTTCCTGGGGGGGGGGAGAAATGTTGATAGCTGCAGAGAAAATAATATTGTGGACGTAATGAATTACTTCTCCGTCCTTACGAGGCTTACAACTTCACGAAATTAGCATCGTTTCAATGTGTTTTTAACACTTGTGTTGAGTTTATGTTCTTGAAGATTTTAGTTGGTTTTGAATTATAGTTTTACATTGAAAGCCAACTAAAAG
>JAPMOR010010919.1:332070-429225 GCA_026543865.1 Argiope aurantia | reverse complement strand
TTTAGTTGGTTTTGAATTATAGTTTTACATTGAAAGCCAACTAAAAGAGCAAATGCCAATTTATAATACCATTCGTTCAATGTTTACTAATTTTATGAATTAAATTTGAAAGAATTTTGAACTATAAATTAATATATTTTCTCTTGGATCATATTCCTAAGAATGACGGATAAATGAAAAAATAAACAATTTTTTATTCGTTAGCCTACAACTGTAGGGGGACGATATTTAATATTTATCAAAACAATGAAACGCATTTAAATTTCATTGAAGTAATAGAAATTATTCTTGCAAATTATATGTAAAATTATTATTTTTTTTTAAATACTACTTTTCAACAAAATTTCCATGCGAAGACCAAATTGATTAAAAAAATTTTTTTAAGGTATATGCTATAAGAGTACTATACTATAAGTACTACAAGTACTATACTATAAGATAACGAGAAGTAAAGTTATTGTGATGTATGAGAGTTGTTATCAACGAAAAATACTAAATTTCCAAACACAAAACCATAGAAGTAGTGTACACAAAACCATAGAAGTCATTAATTATGATAAAAAGCACTTCTGTGTTTATCGGAAAGTAGAAAGTAATTTGTTAAAAATACTCAATGCTTAAAAAAAAAAAAAAAAGATGAAGCATATTAATCTTTGACATTTGGCAATAATCTCCTCTCTGCTGTCATTTTTCCTATTTCGAAAGATATTTTGCATACAGTGATTTATTTTGAAACTGTTCCGCAGTGAATGTTAATAGTTCGAGATTTAAAAGGAAGTTTATTTCGTTCATAAAATTATTTCCTAATTTCGATATGTACTTCCAAACATGGAAATAATTTTATATGTCAGTTGTCGAGTATAATGGTGGTGTAAAATTAAGCTGTGAAAATTAAATTTCAAAAATTAAGCTACAATATTTTTATTAAAATTTTGCTATATACTCTCTGTTTCTGAGCCAGAAAGATATTCATCGTTTACCCTATGTTATCCGCAGATTTGACATTCTTGTTATTATGGTTGTAAATCAGTAGGATATAATCCAGTCCATATTTTAATCCGCTGATATTTAATATATGATGCTTCTTAATTTTTTACCCCTCATATATGGAACAATTCAAGTTTTTTCTTCATTGACATGATATAAAATAAAGCTGTAAAGAAATCGTTTTAAGTGCAGTTATACCTTAGCAGTATGTATTACTTGTTAACTTTGGTATTAGACTTAGAAAGTAATCATTCAAATACTCTTTATTATTTTTTAAATATAATAATATTATATATTTTAAGCTTGCTAACTTGTAATACGTTTTGATAAATATAATTTTTGAACTATTTATTTTCTCTACAATGCGGTAGACTATAATTCTTGGAAAATTTTAGATGCTATCAGAAAATGATTAGAAAAGTCATGAAATTTGAATATATATAATTTCCTTTTAATTTAAAGAAAATGTAGCAGTATTTAGATTTAGTATTTTTTATTTTTTTATATTTTTCGAAATTTATATATGTGTTTATAAAGGAAACTGATTTGAAACATACTTCACAGATCTGTAGTATAGACAATTTAGATGGTTTAAATAATTACTTCAAGTAAGATCCACCATTCATTGACTGACACTTTCTCGAGATGCCGTTAATTAACTTCAAATAATAAAATTTTGTTTCATTTCTCAATCAATTTTAATAGTAGGAAATGCTTTGCTGTAAACATTCTATTTAAAATTAATAACTATTTTGCTAATTAATATTGACTGTTTTAATATCTACTTTGCTAAATGCGTCTAATAACACAAGATTTAATGAAAATTTAGAGAGTCTTTTTTTCAACAGTCTGTTTGCTAAATCAGATAACATAAAAAATATAGTTCCTTACATCATTTAATAATTAATCCAAATTATAGAAAAAAAATTATTCATTTATTCTAATTTTTATATTCTTATGCTAGGTTTACTTCCCTAAATTCCCTATCATTCGTGTTTTAATTAAAAAGTCGGAATATGTTACAAACTTTTTTAAAATTATTCATCCATTATCGAAATGACTGCACCGTTATATTATTTACGAAAATTACCAGATGCTTGAAGTGAGCGTGCTTTGAACCAATTCGAAGCAATTGAATTCGAGCTGTCTTGTAACAGCTTGACAATATATAATTAAAAAAAATTTTAATTTATCGAAATGTCTTTAAACTTTAAAGTCTAAAAGAAACCATTTGTCAACCAAAGCATCAAAAATAGCAAATATTTTTAATCATGAAAGCTTCCTTCGATTCTTTTATTGTATCCAATAGGTAGATAACATACTTATCGATATATTCTTTTCTTGCCTATTCTTTTTTTACAACGTAGATTAAGTTGCACATAGATTTGACTTCTTATAACATCGTATCTGACCCCCATCCGAAACACGATTCAGATCGACTCTTCGATTCTTCCTTTTTATACCTTTTTCTTGTTCGTACCGGTGAAGAGAAAGAACCCTTTCAATGCTTCATGGTGTTTTGAATCTTTCAAAACCTTTTAGACAACAATTTTTCATCCTCCGCTGAAAAGGGGGCTGATCCGACTTTTCGGGGCTGCTACGAGGGGGCGCGCCCTTCAGCGGTGGGTGTCAAAAGGGGTTGGCAGCCCCTGTTCGACCCGTAATTGGGGCCATTGCCGCTCTCTTCCCGAGAAAGCCGAATGATAAATTATCAAGATTTCGGGCGCGAAAATTTATCGCCTGTGACGTCATTAATTTGCATATTAATGAATGAATTCGCCCGCTCGTAGGATCGTTTTAAGTATTGGACCGGCGATATCCTGAGGTTAGCATCTAATCGATATTGTTATGGGGCCTCCGTCGTCTTTAAACTTTAATACCGGTGAGGGAGCGATTTTAAATGATTCGCCTCCAAATTACCTGTTCTGTTGCCTCTCGCAGAATCACAAATGGAACTGTTATATGCTTGCCTTTCATTAAATGCCTAAAATTATTTTAAGTACAAAAATGAATTCTCATTCAATATCCGATGATATATAGTCACTGTTTTGTTCTTGTTTCTTGATCTTTAACTTTTTCTTCGTTATAACTTTTGGGATTCGTTTGCGGATGTTAATAGATCCGGTTATTAATTTTAAATATGTTTATCAGTTTGCTATGGATCTTTGTTTATTTCACCTAAAGATGTAAATTAGAATTAAATGCTTTATCCTTTGATATATATCGATTTTTAGACGTAATATAAATAACTTATTTAAAAGTTGTCACTAAATTTTAAAAAAAAAAATCTAATGTATTCTAAATACTATTTTGTGGCATATACAGAGAATAAGAAAATTTGGCTTTAGTTTTAGAGAATGAAACCTTCATTGAAGTATGTCGTATTGCAAAGAAATGTTTCCATGGGACCATTTTATCCGACTAAAGAAATGTTTCCATTTTATCAGACTGAGAGATAATATTCCAAAAAAATACTTCAGGTTAATATGTATCAGCAAATATCATTGCTATGTCCGAAACGAATTATTAATTAAAGACAAACTTTAAAACTAATAATAGTGCTTTAATAAAATATTAAATAAATTTACAAACGTTTTGTAACTACTGTAAAATCTCTTTTTACATTTACCAAAAGTCTGAGTGTACCATCTACAAATTATCCATTCTATTCGTGATCCGTTAGTGAATTTCTAAGCAGAGGCGGACATATATTTCCATTTTTAAAGAAATGCTTAGTAATTACATTTAATGACGTAAGAAATTATATTTTATTTTGTTTGAGTTAATGAATGCACTTCTGAAGAAAGTATCGAGTCCTAATTTTTGAACATTATTCCAGTCTTGTTTGATCATATTTAGTAAAATTTTCTTGAGACACTTAAAGATGTTTTTTTTTTTTTCCTCCCCAAAAAATTCCTTTTTTTTTTTTTTTCTAGGATTGATTGATATTATACCAATCTGATACTTTGTATCAGGGTATATATGATGGATGCAGATTTAAGAGTATCAAGTACTCGGTATCAATTTTTGAATTTGATCGATACTAATTTGTGATCTCCTGGACCTCATTTGTTTTCAATCGGTTGATACTTTATCATTTTCATACAAAGTATTAAGGGGAAACAGTCTAGTTCTCCGTCTTGTTTCAGCGATGCTATAAGCATGCGTTATGTATATTCATCCTTAGCCGTAACTATCCGTTACCTTTGTATCAGTGAGCATACCACTAGAAAATCTCCGCTTTCTTCTAAGTTAACTATATCAGCAAGGACCTTCCTTTGCTTTTCTCGCACACCCACCAATCATATCCAAACCAAGGATACTGCACGTCATTATCAATATCTTCTTCAAAGAAGCGAAATCCCAATTTGGAAACATATTCGTATCAGTATCAGCTACCAATCTATGCTAGGTTTGCATGATAGGGTATCAATCTAGTAAAAAATATCAAAGTGATGCATTTATTAGCGTGGTACAAAGTATGAGGTGATATTTGTATTAACATGAAACAAAATATCGAATCGTTACAGAACAATCGTAGTTTGCCGTTGTCCTCGATGACATTATTCCTATGTATAATGCTTTCTATCTACGTGTATATATATATTATTTTTTAACATTATTTTAAATAAAAGTATTTCTAACATATTTGTTTATGTTTCTGGCGATATTTATTAAATATACAAAATAGACGTTATTTGAAATAATAAATAAATGTGTTTTGCTTTAAAAATTTTAAAATTCAGGATAAATAAGTAGCTTAGACAACAGTATTCTTATTGGTAAATTAGTTGAAAGAATGCAAAAATTTAGCCTTAAACATGAATAAATTTCTTTTCAATATAACTATTTAAAAATTACTTAAAATGTATTAATATATTTTAAGGAATTGAAATATATTAATATTTTTACTAATATATGTCTACAATATATTTTCTGAATAAAATATGGCAAAATACTTAAAAATAAAAAGAAAATTAAACTTTTTCCTATATCAAGATTTTAAGTTTTATTACGATACATCTTACGCAATATATTTTTAATTATTTCTGTCGTTTAACAAAATGTATGCTAAAAATATTTTTTTCCTCATCAGTTATTACTCTTTTCATTTTGTGTAGGCATATCATGGCATTTTTCTTGCACTAATACAATAATATCATTGCATATAAAACATTTACAAATTACTTATAATTCTGAAGCAACAAGCAAGAATTCTATTTCACAACATAGGTATTCTTTCTAAATGCTACCTTGTGTTCCTTTTTCCCTAGCTAAAGGCGCTGTTGGATGCATTTGAAAATTTTTAATATCTCCATTCTGTACTACCATATGTCATTTTTCTTCCCTCGCTCGTGTCCACATCAAAATCCCATTAGCCGGTGCACTTGGTCAGGTTGCGGGGACAACAATCGCTCACTGTGTCAGAGTCCTGTTAAAAGTGTTGTCATTGCTAACTATTTGTCAGCATCAAGATGCGTCCAATTTTCCTGGAATAAATTGACTGTCGTTGGGCGTTGTATTGAGCGGTCTATCCGTAATATTTCAGCTCCTTCAGCCAAGTTTGGATTTTTGCTACCATCCTTAGATTGTCCTATGAGGAATTTTCAGGAGTATTATATGGAAATTTTGTTTGAAATTATTTGGTTATGATATAGGCAAAAAATGATCTTTTGAGTCTCAAATAGTCTGATATTTTTGTAATGTAATTAAGTTGGTACTCTTGTATCTTTCTGCAGGATACTTTAAAATACTGTGTATGAACCATAATTGGAATATTTTTTCAGAGTTTTAAGATTTCACAGTAATTATTTATTCTTTTTGTATTATAGTATCATAGGACACTTTTTTTTATGGATGTCTTATTTAAAAACGTTTTAAATTTAATTTAAATCCTGATTATTTTGATTTTTTTCTAATTTCTGAAATTATTAATCTGTGTAAAAGGATTAAATTAAGCAATATTAATAATTAAAGATAAATTAGATAAATTAAGCATTATTTTCATGAAGTATTTGAAATTACTACACAGTAGTATAATAAATTTAGGTGTGCTTATGAAGATTTTTAAAAATTTTGTTTTGATACGCGATTTTTCTGGAATTCGAAAGTATGTTTGGGTTTATTGATAATTTGTATTAGTTTTAATTTGATAATCCTTTCAGAAGAGGTCTGCAACTTAGTATGGACTAGCCTTCAATCCGAATTCTATTCCTTAATATCATAAGAAAAAGAAAAATTCGATTTTTATCGGTTTTAAATTAATACTTATTAAAAAGTTTGATTTTAAATTAAGTTGGTTTTAAGTCGTATATAGCTACGTATTAGCTTGTTTGTAACTCCTGTTTTTACTTTTCTTGAGTTTTAAAGTTATAGAATTAGCGTTGAATTTTATGATGTATAAACTTAACTGATCATCAGAATGTAAGTGTAATCTTTTCTTTATATTACTAAAGATGTATCTATCCAATAATATTTCAGACTGTTGTGATCCAAAATCAATCATTCAAAATTTCAAAATAAATTAACAGAGTTTCGTTGTGTGTGTGTGTGTGTGTGTGTGTGTGTGTGTGTGTGTGTGTGTGTGTTGTTGTTGTTGTTTTTTACAAGCTGTTGTATATTTTCTAATTTCTTTTTTTTTTTTTTACAAACATATATTTTTTCATCTTACCATTGAATTTGTGTTCTTTATTTTAAATAGCACTTAAACTTTAGAGATTCAAACGAGCATGAAAAATTATTCTTAAACCGTGAAACTCTTTGGGGATATGGATCAAAAGGGGAAATCTATATAAATAAAATTGTAACTCATAAATAGTTTGTATCCTATAGAAATCCAAGGTTTAACAGCCGTTATACTTTTAGTGTTATGCATGTATATCGTGCAATCATTCCAGGTTTGTTTTTGTTCATGTAGATTGCTTTAAAATCTTTTAATAAAATTATGCCTTCCTAAATATATCATCATTTTAATTATAGCCATCGCAACCATTTTCAGTTAAACATTATAAGATTTAAAAAATGCCTGATCGTCATATATCATCATTTATCCAAATCTAGACGCTTTTTATATCACCCCCTAAATAATGCATTAAGGTCCTCTGATTTCTCTCCCTTCCTACTGCCCCTGGCATATCTCTACCTTACCTTCTCGTTCCCCCAAACCTCCCCCGCTCTCTCAGATATTTTACTCAGCGTGTCCATCTTTTATGGATTTCTGTGTCAGCACCTGTTCGATGCTGTCTCCTCGCTTCTCCCCATCTCCTTGCTTTTTGTACGGCAAGTTGAGTGACTTGCCCTTAACGAAGGCTTATGTTTCCTGATCTTTGTTGTCCAGCATAACTGACCACTAATAAATGCTAAAAATGTGGAGTATCATCATCTGAATTCAGATCATCAGGATTGTTCTCTGGATAATTTCTTTTGTTATACATTATTACGTTGGATCTTCTTAAATTATCGCTTAGCTAGAATTAGTATATGAATGGAGCATTTGGTCTACAAGGGACTAGAAAATTAGTTTAGTAGTAACATTCAGAAACTAGCAGACATAAACTGCTTATGAAGGAATTATATACTATACATTTATCTCCATTGCGCAGCTTCGTGTAAATGCGAATAAAATTGTATATCATGAGATTGAGATAGAAATGAAAATATTATTTCCCCTTTTCGTGATACATTAATGCTTTGAAATTGGCCCTGCTGATAAGTTTTAGTACTTCTATTCCACTGTCCGATTGAATGTAAGCAAGAAGTAAGAGTATATACGTCATAATATCAAGACATATGACACCTATTTTTACCTGTTGCGTCTATCATATTTATTTATATTATTTAAAAATTGTCTTCATTGTTTGCTTGAATATACATATGGAACAAATTTTTCTCAGGATCTTTAATGCTTATTTCCCCCCCCCCCCCATCTTTTTTGATCCAACATATCCATTGTGTCTTAACCAACATACAAGATGCTAGACACTTAACATGGAGGAACTGTTAATACCTAAAATTGAATAATAAAATTTAGTTGATTTTGTGCAGATTATATGGAATTCAATTTAAAATTTAAAGTCACTCTTGCTATAAAATCATTTGATAAATTTTTAAGTTTCTAATTGATTAGTTGATTAGAATTTTCAGTTTAGTGATGCATATTGTATTTGCATTACGAATTTACTTTTTTTATATCAGTGACTGATTTACACAAATTTTTCTGAAAGTTTATGCTTGTAAAAAAAAAAAAAGCTTTTGCTTGAAATCAAGATTTATCATTTGAACTTCAATTATCAAACACACATTTCTTATTAAAAAATGACTAAAATCTCTTATATATATTTTTTAAGTTTAATTGATGCATTTAGGATTAAAGAATCGATTGTTCTCGGTAATTATTGTCTGCCAAAAATCTACATCATTCCACATATCCAACTTAACACGGTTGAGAAATCGTGGGGTAAGACTACGAAATTAATTCAGAAACTGGCCTCTGAATTCGCTGTTAATAAATAATGTTCGTGTTTATTTCCCCATAAGCGCCCCGTCTTCTGTCAAAGTTTACAGCTGGCGCAAAATAATTTAAATCCGTTCATCCACTGCCATTTTGCTTCGTTTGTTGTCTGGTGCCAATCAAGTGCCGTTGTTGCCCATCCATTTGCTCTAATTGGCCACAGTGACACAAGACTTCTGTTAGCGTCACAGGTAGCGTGTGATGATGACGAATGGCATTACGTTGAGGCGTGGTGCTTTTTCCCATGCCGTTTCTGATTGTAATTCTCTTTTATTTTTTCCGTCTACTTTTTTTTCATAATTTTTTTTTTCTTTCCTTATTGTACATTCGTTAAAGCTCTTCATCCGGATGAGTTTTCATTTGTTCGTTTTTATTTCCCTGTAGCGAAAGCCAATAACGTATCTATTATATTGTCCGCATTTTGATATTTGTTGGTATTTTTTTAAATAAAAACCTTTCTTATATAATATGCATTTCCTCTTTCTAGGTTTTTCGACGAAAATCATTTAATTGCTTTTCCTTACTTATATTTTAAGTTTTCAGAAATTATTTTTCTTACTTTTTGGTAAAGTAATTGTAAAGATTTTATTTTTAAATTCCATATAAAGCACTTTAAAATTATTTCAATTACATTAATTAATGATTTCATTAAATATTTTAATATTTTTAATGAATTTAGCCATATTAATATCTACTTAAACCTAGAATGCATGGCTTTTTTTATTTTGTTACTATATATATATATAATATATAAAATACGCGTTTTGAATAGCTGCATATATTTTAAGAAAAAAATTTAAAATTATTTATCTGCATGAAATTTAAAAAATTTTAAAAAATTGGCTAAATTACTACATTATGAAATAAACAATATCCCAGTGACACAAGTCACTTTATAGCAGTTCTGCAATAAAAATAAAACCTATATATTTTTTTACAATGCAAAAAAGGAGAAGAATATTTTGATAGTATTTTTAATGGTTGAACTATTCATACAACAGTCATCTTGGCATTTTCCCATGTTTCCAATTTAAATCTGATTCTAGTATCGTTATTGCCATATATCAGTCTTTTCTACCGATGTTTATCAAAATACATTTACACGATGCATTGTGCGATTAATTAGTTTTATTTCAATTTCGGCTGTTATTTTTATTTTGAACAGAAGACAAAATAACATACTTATTTATTTTTCCCTTTGCAAACAAATTGTATATTCAAGCGATTAAAACATATAGCCAAATGGTTACATGATGGATTGTAGGATTATTTAGTTTTATTTCAGCTATTGTAATTTTTATTTTGAACACGAGACAAAATAACGTTTTAATATTTTCTTTCCCCTTGCAAACAAATTTAAATCAATGCGATTGTATTTTTTTTTCCCCTGGTGGGGGATAAATGACCTAGCAGACCCTACTATAAATCATGCACCTATTAATCTATGCCAGAACACTGCATGTTTGTTACATTATATCTTTATGTACAATTTGTTGCAATATCATATCGTTTCAGATATCAAGTCTATTAAAATTCATTCTCATTCGCCAGTGTGATGAATAAAGCTGATCTCCTGAATGAATACACATTTCCTCGCTGAGGCACTTGTTTCCTATCGCGGTTAAATCCCACGTGAAACCAGAAAAGTTAAAACATGGGAGGTTAGGGGGGGAGGGCAAGGTGGAAGCAATCGCATGAAAAATGGTTGTATGGAAGCCGTGCCGAATAAATTCCTTGCCATCTCTATTATCTCGTAAGTGATCCTACCTGTCAGTAGGAGATGAAGTTTTCTTTCTCTTCCTGCGATATTTGATCCCCAGGTCTTATGAGCACACAACATACCCTCTCACGACCCGGGGCTCGCCCGATAAGGTTTGCCTCGCTCGCGCCCTGTCTTCTGTAGGAGGGGACGGCAGCCTTTCCTCCCTTTCAGCCCAAGATGTGAGGGATTTTTTTTTTTTTTCTTTCGTCCTATTTCTTTCTGTTTCATCATTCAGGTAAGACTCAGTTTCAAGGATTTGGCTGTTTTTATATTCTTTGTTGTCGACAGAAATCGTCCAATTAATATTTCTTCTTTATTTTTCAATAAAAGCTACTTTGAATACATTTTTTACTGCACTTTACAAGAAAATAAAGATATGTTTGGGAAAGATTATATTCAAAGCACCAAATTCAAAGTATAGTTGAACAGCACTGTTTGTAATATTCGTATCATTAAACTATTATTAATAATTATATGCAAAGTACCTTTATTATAAACATTTTAGCTTAAATATTATATTAAGATAATCGATGGACGGAAATATGTATGGTTGAAATGCACAAAGAATTCCATATAAGCCTTTAAATATCATTTTGAAAGTATGCTCATTTAAATCGTAGATTTTATATTTGGACCATACTCATTTTTGCTTTTATAGAAAAACTTTTTTTACTGAGGAATTAAAGGGGGGGCGGTGTTGACAAAGGCTGAAATTTTAACTGAAAATTTATTTAGAAAATTTTAATATTTGGGGGAAGTAGCGAATGGAGAAAAGGCTTTTAAAATTTCAGATCTGGTGAGGTTGTGGAGAATAATATAGTATCATATTATGATACTATATTATTATTATGTTAAAGTTAGCTTTTAATTCATAAGCAGTAAACATATTCGATTCAATTTCTTGGTATATAATAATTTATCACTTTTTTAAAAAAAACAAATCAAACTTTTGCAGTCAAAAGTTATACAGTTTTTATAGTTGCAAAACTTTTCATTCGTAATTTGTTAAGATATGACGACCTCTTCATATTCCATACCTGTGGAGTTGCGGGGAAAAAATACGAAAAATTTGCCGAAAATATTGGGACGGGCCATCCTATCGTGTGCTAACTTTTCCTTCTTGCGAAGAGCAAAAAAATATTAAGAACTTTTACTTGACGCTAGTGTATTGGCTAGCAAAAAAGCAGGAGAGAACAAAAGGATAAAATTGTGGAAAATAATGTCCCCCTAGTGATTGCCATAATCCCTGCGTGCCCAATTGTTTGAGAGTCCGCAGCCAACTGATAAGCAGTCTTGCCATCTCTCTCTGGAATTCTTACTTTTTCCTTTGCCGCTCTTCTTGGCTTCTGCTTCAAATGATCTTAATCTCTGGTAAGCCTTTTTCTCTTTGTTATTATTTAGTTGCTTATTTAGTTATTTATCGACTTATTTTAGCCTCTATGTTCGCCCCTCTTTTTCCTACCTTCCTTACCCTCTTCTTTTTGTTTCTCGATCCCTGTCTTGTTCTTGCAACAGGCCTTATCTTGCTGACGTCATACGCTGGACCCATAATCCATCGCGATTGGTATTAAGTCCGGATAAGGAAGTTTGGGGTGTTGGTGAGAACTAATTATGAGAGTTTTTCGTCTCCTGTTTTTATTTTATTTATTATGGGTTTCCTCTCTTTACCTTCCCCCAAGTAGGGTGTTAGTTGTTGTCAGCGAATTTGGGAATGGATGGACAGTTTGTTCAAGAGATATAGAGTTCAGATAAGAACTTCTTTGAAAAACGGGAGTAGTTCCTTCAACTGTTCAGTTAATTGTGATCATCAACTCGATACTAATATTTTTCCTGTATTCCTTTATTTGATTTTGAATGGAATTTCTTTCTCAGTTTCTAAGATCATAGCGATTTTTTTTTTTTTATGTAGCTCGTTTATTTTTATCATGTATAATAATGGAAATGTATGGGATATCGCTGATAATTTTTATTATTTCTTAATTTTTTGTTGTATGAAATTCGATTCAAAATTATATGTTGGGGATGGTTGGGGAGAATTATATTAGAAATTGTAAAATGGAATAATTTTTGTAGCGAAAAGATTGAATATTAAACTGAGAGTACAGGAACACTTCTTTGCTATAAGTAGGTCTTCTTAACATTTGCACAATTCAAGTATATGGATATGGATCTCTGTATTGGATTTTGTAACTTAGTATTTCATTGCTGATTTGATTGTTTTATTTATTAATATTTATATTTTAATTTTCCCCTCCTGGACCTAAAGAATCAAAGATTTAGACATTAAACAAAATGTATGAATCGTATAAAACAGAGACAGCATTGACTACGCGAAATGTGAATGTAATCAATCCTCTTTCTTTGTTTATCAGTTCCAACTTGATCAACACTTATCTAAAATCGAAATCTTATGATCTCAGATTTATCATTAATTTCACCCTCCTTATTTATTTTTATTGCCTTTATAATTCAAAGATTAATAATTTAGCTTTTAACAAAATTTATTCATTAGTATGCATTTGTTTCCAACCTTTAATTCTTCGTTTGTTCTGTAGATCATTAATATAAATGAATTTTAGGAAACTCGTTTCATTGCAATACGCTAAGGCTTTTAAAAATTTGCTACACATTAGCGAAATTAAATTCATTTCTTATTTTGATCAAGTTATTTGTATGTTCAGAACAGTTGCTAAACAGCGGATGGCCGACGCCCTGCATTGTTTTCATTCCCAGCCTTAATACTCCGAGACCTTCGGTCATTCTGATCCTTTTCTGGAACATTTGAGGAGAAGGAATGAGAAAACGGCTAGGGCGTCAGGGACAGGACTGAGATGAAACTAAATAACTAAATAGACAAGAATTCCTTAAGAGGATTACTAAGGATTTGTCTCTGCTGTGTAAGGTTTCTTCCTCCCGAACCTTCTTGACTAAATCCAAATATATATACTACTCTTATTTCCTCCTTCTTTTGCTCTGCCAAAGCTGACAACAGATATTGCTAAAACTAATCGATGAAGATGCTTAATGGCTCAGGTGGAAGGTCATTTTGAGAGCAATGTACGCTTTTACTTCTGAGAATGACTCAATAGTTTCCTGAGTTGAAGGATTCTATAATCCATTTGAAATTGTTGAAGTTGTTTACGGTTGAGTTAATTGGGTATTAAATTTGTCCAAGATTTCAGAATACTTCGTTTCAATAAAGAATCCTAACTTAATTCTTATCATTTAATGACGGATATGATGAAATTGCATATATTGCGATGAACAGTTCTAAATTCTTAGGATTCCTCTTACCCTCCAGCTTCTTTATAATTATTGTCTTATAACTGTTTCAGCTGCTCGACTTTATGATGGAAGCATATTTTAGATATTTTCATTCATTGCTTGGAATTCTGTGTGATAGGCATGTGACTTTCTATTATTTCCCCGAAATAAAATTGCGAAACTCAATGATCAAAACCTGATGTGCCCAAAAGCTTTTTTTTTACTGTTTATACAAAGAATATAAGTTGCTTAAGTTGATATATGGACGAAAAAGGAGTATGTAGAATTAATGATAGTTTAAATTTCATATTTGAGAATGGTAACTGCAATTTTAATTTCAGTTAGATCACCATAATCTGGAACGAAAACATTAATCAAATTTTATGATGCCAATTTTATGTAGTATGTAAGTTTTTGTTTCATCTTGTGATCCAGAATTTTTATGCATATTTTTCTTGCCGTTCTTTGACTTCTGTTTGATGCGATACGGATTTAGATGCATTTACTTTGCAAAGGAATGTTCTTTAGATCAAAAGATCCATTTAAAGAGATTGCTTTGCTGATGTACTACCATTTTTTTTTTTTTTTTAGTTCTGAAATAACCTAATTTAAGTCCTGAATTACAGATATTTTTGTAGAAAATTGTTCTTGGCTTAGAAATTATTTTATTCTATAACATAGAAATATGTACCTCATCGAAAACAAAAAGATGCGATTATAAAATCATATTGATGCAATAATAAGCATGGAGGCACTTAAATTTTGCACTAAAATACTTAGAATTGGGCAAAGTTTTATATCCATTGTAATAGGTTTCACTTATTGAATAAATTAGCATACACAATATGTGTATCAATAGTGGCCTGATAGAAAAGTGATCTCTCTTTTTCTTGTAAGCTATCTTGTTCAATCCATGATTTAAAGGGCCTTTCATTTAAGGCTTCACGCAACGATTTGGTGAAGGACTTTTCAAGTGCAGTGAGTATTTCCTCAAGTTAAATATTGCATGAGGTGACCCATCTGCAGATCAGGACATTTCTCCGAATTTCTTTTGGGAGCATGAAATACATTTACTACTGTTATTCACCTAAAACTTCAAATCATCGCTGCAATTGAATTTGACTCCTGAGATGCTTCGCAAGAGGAGAAAACTGCAAAAATAATTTTAAGGCAAAATTTACATGCAAATACTTGTTAATTATTGCTGAGAATAGTTTAATCTTATAAACCCTGCATTCTTTTCAGATGAGCCTGTATTATTTAACGTACATTGCTCTATTTCCAACATATTTTGTTGGAGAACATCAATTATCTCAAGAGATTGCTGTCTGAACTATTCAGACTAAGAATCTCTTTAAAATTATGAGAAAATAAAAATTCATACACGATCTCCTTTGTAATTTTTAATCCTTTCTTATTTTGCAATGTTTTAAAGTTGATTATTACTACATTTTTAAGCTGTCATTTTTTAAATAAATGTTGATTAATGCTGCCTTATCATTTCGTCATTTATGCAAGGTTATCATTCTTTAAATACTCAGTTTGGTTGAAATCGCACATACATTTTCTAGGGAAGATTCCTCTCCGCAGATATAACAATGTCATTAAATCTTAATCTAACTATGGTTGAAAAGCGTCTTCCTTCTCGTTGAGCGACTGGTTGAGTTCTTGGAATGCGAACAAAGATCAATGTTCTCTGTTGTCTAATAAAGCAGCACATTATCGGTGCACTTAATTCCCTTCACTCTTGTACGAGCCTTAACTGTAAACTTTTAACGGCCACCCTCTCATCTCTTTAGTCCGCCCTTGCACGAGTCCTGTGCGCTCAAAGTTAATGAAAGGCTTATGGTAATCGTCGACTCTTTTCCCGAAATTTGAAGTATCAATTCGTTTTCTCCATAATAACTGGTTAGATATCTCCCCGGCACCTTGCGTCCCGTTTATCGAGGATTTAAAGCCTCTTTTAAGCTTTTCCTCCCAGACTTGAATATTAAAGCGCTAACTCTGTCCGCATTCTCGGGCTTAAGCTCTTCTCCTGCCGGGCACGGAACATTCTTCAATTTGTTTTGGTTCGGGTATCGTCTAATGAAAACCATTCAGCTCGGATACTATCTGGAAATTTGTATTGCCTAAATGAGGATCGCAGGAATTAATACTCCGCGGTCCGACACAAACATCTGTGTTTAAATGAAGAAGATCTTCAATTCTCTCTTCAGTTTTATGTAACAAAGGTTGAGGTTGCTACCACGTGCGCAATTCCATTAATTAAAGTGTTTAGGGATTTTATCAACGTGCGAATAAATTGCTTGTTTGGATGGACTGGGTTGGACTAAATTTGTATTAGCAGTTCTTATCGCCCAGGTTGTTTATTATTTCATTTTATTCGGATCGTTATGTTGCTTTGTATCTACTCTTTTCGCAACTTAGCCCATTGTTGCATTTCGTTCTCACTTACGTGCTTGATATCTAATGCAGTGTAATTTACTCTCATAAAAACTCATGCATTTAAAAATACATAAAAATACATGTAATGCATACACTCAAGAATCGTCCAAGTTTTATATAAAGACTTGTCTTAATTTTAAATTCTTCGCTCATTTCATGATATACAATTGAATTAAAATTGCAAATGATATCTCACAGACATTATCATAGACTATGAGGTTTTATCTAATGCTATTTGCTTTTGCATTTTAGTAATTTTTTTTTAATCATCTGGTCTTATAGTCATACCGTTTGCTTGGCGCAGCATGGCTAAATATAGCCCTTGCGCCAATAAACAGAACACAGCCAACCAACTCAGACATTCAGTAATTTGATAGAAATAACTGTGCACATGTCTTGAATTTAGTCAGAATCGGTGAGAAAAATAGCTGTGTTATTATCAGTCCATTTTCATGTAAAATTTTAATGAATCTATAAGGATATAACCATTTATCATTGAGAATACCTATTTCTCATTTGTTTTTATATTGATGTGAAAGTTAAAATCTTGGCTTCATTATAAGAGAATACTGCATTCATCTGCGTTCCACCAAAAGCAGTTTGCATAGCTGCAGTTAGTTTCTAGTGCGCACTAAATCAAATAAAGCTCAAACTTTTTCCCCTATAAAAAATGTATTGATTTGTTTTTGAAAAATCTTCGATTGAGGTGTCATTCTGTTAAAAATTACGAGATCCGTCATCTTCGATTTTGTTAAAAATGGAATATTATGTTGACAGGTGTTTTCGAATTTAATTTGCAATAGAAATTGCATTTAATATATATTGATATTTGTTACTATATGTAATTTTTAAAATTTGGTATTGACCATTCTTCAAATTGCTTCGAATATTCCAGGGTTTGTTTCAATGTATTTGAAACTAAATATTATAAGTTGTCGCAGATTAATTACATCTGTAATTCTTATTTTCATTTTAAAGAAATATTTTCTTAAATCAGTGTCACTAAATACAAGGAATTAATTATTTCGTTTAATGATTATCGAATGAAAGATAATATAATTTTTTTTTACTTCATTTCGAATATGTTTTCTCGTTGTAAAAACAAAAATGACTTCAGATAATTTAAATTTATTGAACATAATTCTTGAGCTTTGTATATAAAAAAAAGCGAATTTAATTATTAATTAGTTTTGAGATTGCTTTGAAGACATCCTTTATATGTGTTCGTTTAAGTTTATATTGGCAAAACGACACACAACGCTCAGTAAGCCAAGTAGCAAAACGATAGCTCGTTTCATCATCGAAAAGCTGCCTGCCTGCAAATGATATGTCCGAAAATCATTGCCGGGCGAATTTTGCAACGACCATTTCCCTTATTGCCGTTTATTGTCATACATTTCCTTTCCACAAAGGGAAACTGATCAATCAAAAGGGCCGGTGGGCGTTCGCGACTAAGGGGGTCGTCCCGAGGACGGGGCGAAAACACTTGTAATCGCGCCCCGGCCGAAAAGCCCCAATCGATGGCAATTACATCCGAAAAGAGAAAAGTGCGTTTCATTCAAAATAGGTGCGCGCCCGCCTGACACTTTGGTGATGGATAGACCGTGAAAAGGTCCTTTTCTGATTTCGAATGCGGGCTTCGTTGCTAGTTAAGTTTTCTGTAATGGAGTTGTATTTGCACGCGTGTTTCATCGTTGAATAATTTAGGAATTCTTCCCTTTTATTGTATTGGAAAGGGAACACATTGGGCAATTGTGTCCGACCTAATTATCTAAGTGAGAGAACTAACTTTTCCGGTCGATTGGAAGAGGCTTGCAATTGTTCGCTGGACGCCCCTCGATGGGCGCTCGGTTATTTGATTTGGAAACTAAAATAGAGTTTTTAATAGGATTGAAGGCTAAAAGGGTTATTGCATAAAATAGGAACTTGGATGGTCTTGCACCACATGTCCTTGTAAGAGACTTGGTGGCTTATTTTGTTAAAGTGATAACAACCGTCAAGAAAATTAATTTCGAAAAAGGAAATTGCAAAATCTGCTGAATGTTATTAACATTGAAAAGCATTATACAATCAAACTCGAAATTGGAGGAGAGTTTTAATTTTATTAAAGTGATCACGTTTTTCTCAAATGATGGACGTGAATTGAATTAGTGCCTCTCACCAAATTTTCATAAAAAATCTGTCAGTTATTACATGTTACAATTTTATTTTCTTGGTTCGAAACAGATATTTAGGATTTGTATTTCTAGAGTATCCATTATCTCTGAATCACTAATAAATTCTGATCGATAGACATAGTTATACATTTCCAAATAAAAAAGGGAAAAGAAAAAAGTTTTAAACGAATAAATGAATTAATTTATATGTTTTTGAATTGATAAATGCCCTGCAGGAAAATTTTCGATATCAAAATTTTTATGCAATTTTATGAAATGTCATAAAATAATCTAGGCACATTAACATTTTATACAAACGATTTCAAATTTTTATAAATTAGCCTTTCACATAACTTTCAGGACAACATTTGTATTTTTAAATCTTTTAAAAAGACCTTTGTTAAATCCATGATAAGGCAGCACCATGACATTCGGGACAATTTAGTTATTTTAACGTTCCGTTTAGAAGCAGTACGAGGAATACTTGGGGGCTCGATCTCGTAATTTTGAATCCACCCTGATCAGATGGCGAGAGCAACACCTTAACTGTCGCACACTTCTTTAATACTCCGCACCACACCAGCCGAAGGATGTTCGGCCAACGACATCAGTGGTATAATATCCAATGAAATCGGATTTCCGACATGGATGATTTTTATTGTCCAGAATAAAATTTAAATTACAACTTTTTATACTTAATCCAGTGCAGATATTTGTCTTGCTAAGTATAATATTTCTGAAATCACGACCTTT
The DNA here is from genome assembly GCA_026543865.1 of Argiope aurantia. Lineage (NCBI taxonomy): Eukaryota > Metazoa > Arthropoda > Arachnida > Araneae > Araneidae > Argiope > Argiope aurantia. Next base: position 410,348 of record JAPMOR010010919.1, on the reverse strand, counting down.
TAATATTTATCTTCTGGCTGTTTAATTCTTTAAATCACTATTTAGATGCGATGTTTGCAAATAAGTTCAAATATTTTTCAAAGAAAGTGAACTGGTACTATATGTTATAAATAATGTCATATGATAAAAATTTGTAATCGTAAAAATAACACCCTAAACTGTGAAAAACACGAGATGCAATAGAAAATGGGCTGATTGTCAACCCGCGGAAATCGCGGGATACGCATCTAGAAGGTTAATATAAAATACTACTCTACATATTAAAAAATCTGGAGTATTTGAATACATACGAAAGACAAATTATTGCTCCCCCCATACTAAATTGTATACTGATTTTTACTTACTACGTTATCAATACGTTAATGCATATCTTTTCATTTTAATTTGATTTTTTATTTAAAAATGAATTTTCGATTTGATATTATAGAATATAGTAGGAATATGCGAATTTCCTTTATATTGATGGGCTTCAGGTTTAAAATCAGTTGTTTTCCTCCCATTTTTATTCTATAAAAATTCAGTTTTTTTTTGTTTTTTTGTGTGTGTGTGTGTGTGTGTGTGCGCGCGCGCGTGTGAGTGTATAAAAAGTCAATTGTATGTTTTATTTATTAAAAAAACTTCGAGATTTATTATCTTCTGGTTACTTCATAGAACTCTGGTTTTTAAATATGAAATCAAACCATCGGGACCATCAAAAATAAACTTCTTTTAATTGGAACAGGACGAACATTTTCACTCCATTTCATCATTTTTTAAACACTTCCACTTAGTGAAGCAAAGCGGGAAAAAATTATGAGATGGAAGGAAAAAAGGCAATAAATGAAAATTTTCTCCTCAAATCAACTTATCCTTGCATTATTAATACGCGTTTACTCTTTTCGACAACGTTTTTAACTTTAAAAGAGAAACGGGGCTTAGGGAGGAGAGGGAAGGGCCCAGCTCCAGTGGAAAAAGCTGTAAATTAAGACTTGAGTGCCCTCTAGCGGTTAATTGCGACATTTAGAAGGACTCTCATGGCTCGCAGTTAACTTTCGAAAGTATGTATTATATTTAATCGCTTTTAAAATGTTCATGGTAATATTTAAATAGTCTCCCCACCCACGTTTTGCTACTCCTTACTCTCATCTTTTTTTTTTAAATTTTATTTTATTTCCTAATCAATAACAGTTAATTTGTCGTTGCGTTAGGAAACTCCCCAGAATAATGCATCCTATCATATTATATGAATAATACGACCTGGGATTTTATTATTTTTTTTTTCAAAATTATTGCTTTATTTCATTATTTTTTCTATTCTTTAATTTTTTTTTCTTTACCTGCCCGTTAGAGCGTTTTGTTTTCCATTACTTTTTAAGCAATCGGTTGTTGATTGAACTTTTCTGAAAGACGCGTTCTTCGTTTTTAATGAGTTTTCTGTTTGTTGTTTTGAATGTATCCTATTACCAGAAGAACGGGTAGTAGGGAGAGGGGGGAAGAAGTCCATCTTTTCGTTTTAATTTCCAGAGACTATATAATTCGGAATTTGTTGGGAGGCATTATTTATTTATTTGAGTTTATTTGAAATCTAAAATTCCAAATTCAATCAGGGGAACTCAATTTATATTTTTTCTTTCTTCACTTTTTTGTTTTTCCTTTTGTGTTCTATTTAAATTATGCATTAGCTTATGTGGTGTATTGGTTGAGTTTTTGAATATTTAATCGTATTCGATTCTCTCTCTGTCTCTCTCTTTCTTTTTCTTTTCGTCAACCGATTCCTTTTTATCTTCTTTTTTTCCCCTTCTTTTCAAATTTAACTTTTTTTTAAGGAATTCCTTTGTCCTTTTTAAACTTTCTCGTTTTCACTTATAAAGAAAATGTAATTTGCTGACTATGGATGTTCAGGCGTTGTGGGGTCATGATGATAATTCATAAGTTTAAAGACATAACCAATTAAAGTCTCTTCTGTGAAACTAGAAAGCTGTGTTTATCTTGAAATAAAAAAAGATGCATATTTATTTTCAATTTTAGGGGGAGGTTGCATTTTATAAGTCGCATGATAAATTAAAACTTTTATTCTAAAATATGTCTTCCTCCTCATTTTAATAAGGCTTATTCCAAGATAATGATTCTTTGTTTATTTTGTCGAAATTACATTTAGTTAAATAAACACTTATTGTTATATCAATTTTATTTCTTCTTGCCGTGTGAAATTAATTCTCAAATGACTATGAAGCAGATAAATATATGGGTATTGAATTTAGGCGGAAGTCGTCCTATTTTGCATAATTTAGTAGCATAAATTTAAAGGATAGTGTTATTTGCAAGTAAAATACCTGCAGATAAAACATTGTTTGAATGCTTGTTTCTTCTTACCACGGTCAAGTGCTATCCTATGCATAAAGCATTATTTGTAGGTAAGATTACATAATATCAGCAGTCGCGATGCACTCCTCCATAACTTTGATATCATTATGTGCAAGTATTATTGTACTTACAAATGAAACATGCTTTGCAAATATTTTGAATTCTATTCGATTTCAGTTTCCGGACTAATTTATAGATTTACGAATATATTGATAACATGCTTATATTCATTTCATTTACTTGAAATTGAAAAGATGGAATTTCGCGTCCCTTTTTTCACTGGCTTTTTAATTAATGAAGCCTCGATTTAAGTTCTGAAATTTTGTTCAGGTTCTTTTTCTCAATGAAACCACATTATTTTAATATTTTCGAGAGTTAATAAATTTAATCAGTTAGCGAGTCATAAAATTGAATCTCCTCTTTGCAGTGCAGAAAATGTTTGCAGTGCTCGATAATGTTTATAATAACAAATTATAAAGGAAATATAAAAAGTAAAAAATTATTAATTTAATGTATTTCGGTACTTTTTTTATACTGTGCTTTTTGAAAAAAATTTTATTCGTTTTCATTTAAAACAGTTTTAAGTATGAGATGGAGATAAGAAATTATTTTAAATTTGTACAGCAATAATAAGTTTTGAAAAAGAGAACTAACATTAAATAAATTTTGAATTTCACAATATTACTTTAAAAATTTCAAAACTTTATTCTTGAATTTATTGGCGACTGGGATCCATCAACATGGTGTCTAGCCAACACTTTACTGTCAAGTCAATCAAGCACGGCTCCTACAGGAATTATTAGTTCCTTTTAAATGTTGTGATTTTTTTTAAACTTGTAATTGCAAATAAACTTCTAAGTGTAAATTTTCAATGAAAAAATATGATTCGTTGAAATATTAGACTTTTTAATTATTATTTTTGAATTTCCGTTAATTTCTGTCCGAAGTTGTTTAAAATTCCTTGATGATAAATCTTTTATGTTCAAGAGCACATTATTATTAGAAATATGGGATGCTGTTTTATCATTAAAAACTTTAGTGTATATTTTGTCTTTAGAAAACTCAATTGACTTTTATGAGAACAAACATTCTAAACCTGGTAATAAAAATAAAGATAAAAAGTAAAATTTAAATTTCTGACAAAATATAGAAAACTCGCAAAATATTTAATTTCAAAATATAAAATACAAATTAAATAAATAAAAGAAGGGAAATATACGGTCGAAAAGTGTTCTTTAAAGTTCAGGGGAAATTTTGGCGTCTGTAAATAGTGTTGTATTCGTAGAATTCAAACAGTCATTCCCTTATTTAAAAACTGCAAAAACGCTTGTGAAAAAATGCAATAAGCTAAAAGTGGATTGAAATAATTTCGGAAAAGAAGCAAATCATATAATTTTCTTAGAATAATCACATCCACTATACAAGTATTTTCATTCTCTCCAATTTTATTTTCTGTAAATTTTACTCTTTCCTGCAGTATATACAAATTTTAGAATTCACATGAACTAGAGCTTGTTACGAGAAAAGGATAAAATGCATACACATCTCCTATTTTCTGCATAAGTTGTGTTGTTAGGCAGCTGCTTCCGGTATAGCAGCCGCATAATAGCCCATGAGCACGGTTTATGGCATCTAATGAGCACGCAGGTTGAAAGATTTTTTTTATGGCGTGTAATGAGAGTTGTCTGCCGAGTGATGTTAAATTAATTAGGATTGCCTAACGATGCCGATGCATGCCATGCTGTTTGTAAAACTTAATAGGTGCATTTAAGTGTTAAATAGACGTCTCTACATGAAATGTAATTGTTTAATAAGCATAAGTGCTCCGAGAGAAGGGTAAAAAAACCCGAATAGATAAAGGGCAGATTTGATTTGAAAAGATGTGTTATTTACTTCTACTGTGGATGACTGATTGCAAATTTTTCTTTAATTTTTTTCCTCTTTTTTTTTTCTTTAGTTGTTATTGTATTATAATTTATATAACTTATTTTGGTGGAGCTTGGAATAATTTTCTTCAATTGAAATATTTTCTGATATCTTTTTAATTTTTTTAAAGAAATATTGTATTTAGAAGTAGACGAAGATTTCAGGTCTTGCATTAGATAATATAGAATTGTGACAAATCTTTCAATGAAGTAGAAAATCTTCTATAAATAAGCTGGCAATTAATTACATCAAATATCCTTGTTAAATTTATTAATTTTTTAAGTGGTGTTTATTTGTTTAACAAATTTATTATTTCTTTACATGATGATATGATTTGTTATGATGTTAAACCGAGCAGTGATGACAATCAAAGGTGCTAGCTATTAAAACAAAATTGTAAATTTTAACAATTAGTGTTACTTTATTTGATCAAAAAAATCATGTTATGTGATTTTTGTGAAAATATTGTTTTGACTAATTAAAATCTTTGGGAATATCTTTTTTTCAATAATTTACTGATATCAGGTTATATCTAATACATCGGTACTACTAATGACTAGGTAGCCAATGTTTGAGAATATGGTATTATCCATATTAATATGATATGTACTATGTAACCAATGCATGATTAATTGCTCTGAAACCCTCTATGCTCAGATGTGTTAAAATCTTGAGAAGCCTTCATAGTTGAGTTTCTCCTTGAAATTTATTCCCTTCCTTTATCAGATCGAAAGAATGAAAATAAAATTGATTCTAAATCTTTCATTTATCTTACCTCTAAACAAATGAAATCAGATTAGTTCATTTAATTCTTTACATCCTGCCTTCTCAACTTTAAAGTTAAAAAAAAAAACCTTCGGTTTTTTTTTTTTTTTCCAACTTAAGTCACTTTTCTTTTTCGCGGATGGTTTTGAGTATTTTTCGATATTTGGGGGCATTCTTACAGATCCTCTCTTGACCATATCACTATCCAATTCTCTTCCCCTCTCTTTCGAGATAGATAGAGGAATAGATTTTATGCTTTCACAAGACAATAAACATACACTCTCCACATACATATGTTTATAAAAAATATATATAAAAAAAGATGAAATATATCTTTACTTTTTTTTATTTTATTCGAACAACGTGCTATACATTTTTGGAAGGGGTGGGGTGGAAGAGGCAGAGATATCTTTTTCCAAATAGTACTGGTTTTTCGAAGGAGTCTCCAATAAATGCTGGATGTATAAGTGCGGCGTATGGTCAGTATCATAAAATGGAAAAACTGAAAACACATGACAGTCTCTATTGCATTTTCCAAAACAAAATGTTTTCCTTTTTTTTGTGTGTGTTTCTGTATCCTAGGGAAAGGTCTTAGTTTCGAATTTTCTTTTCTTCTTCTTTTCCTCTTCGATCCCTTTGGAAGGAGGATTTTAAAATACCTATGTTCTGCTACAAAGTTTGCCTTCTGTCGTTGAAAATAGAAAGATGTATGTGTTGAAATAACTTGATTTATGTCGGACTGCATCACAGTAAGATTGATGGACATAACTATATTTCTTAGTATTCCCTTTCCACGCTCATTACAACTATTTTTAATATGTCGCAGTGTAGTTATTTAATATATAATTTTTATAGTTCTGTTTCAGTGTTGGACATGATTTGCTAAAATGTAATCATTCATTTTACGAGACACGACTTGTTTTTATTGCGTATAGTGCAATATTAAAAAAAACGTTCTATAACAATACATAAATTATATCAAATTTTTAAGCATGAAATATGAAAACCGTCAAAGTGACGTGCGTTTTAGCTCTAGTGATAGATAATTTACATTAATTTATTTCCAAATTAATCGCCGTAGCTATCTCTATATATTGATTTTTGATTCAACTTAGTGCTGCGAATTTCTGGAACTAAATATTGTCATATAGAAATTAAGTTGCAGCGCATTGATTAAAAAAACAGGACGATTTATTAAACAGCTGACTTCTATACGGACAGCACTGCTACTGAAATCGTATTCAGCTGAGGTCATTTTATATACCTGATGAAAGGTTCTAGAATAAACCTCCAAGGTATTATTTACTTAAATGAAATCTACATAAAAAGTAGTCAAGATAATATTGGGAAAAAATTAAGACCAATGTCCTAACTATTCGAATGCCGAATGATTATTTCAACTCTGTTAATATTTTACCTCGCAAAATTGCCAGGTTGTTTAATAATTGTATGAGAAAATTGGTTTGTTTATTGGAATAACATTGCGAATAGGATAAAGAACAAACAGAACGAAATCAAGCTTCTGAAAAAACTATTGAAGAAAGAGATTCTAGAATGAGAAGAGATTCTATAATTCAAGTATTATAAATGTTTTTGAATTTCATTAATATGAAATTTTTGCAGTTCAGTTTTATAGAGATTTTATTTAATTTTTGAAACTTTTTGGAATTGTATCTTAAGAAATAAACCATCATGTTATTTTAGTAAATATACTAATCCCAATTCTTGTGTATTCCTTTATATACAAAATTATTTTCTGTTATTAAAAAAATTATATGTATTATTATTATTTCATTTCATTTTATTCAAATTTTTATAAATACGATCTAATAAATTGAAAATTCCAAAATTGTCGAATATGCAGTTATATTATTTCAATAATTAAACTTGTTCGGAAAAAATCCATAAATTCCATTGCTGTTACAGTGAGCTTCTGATGTGTTCGTATACTACATTTTATTACACCTCTTTCATCACATGCAAATGACATGCAACTTCAATAGTTTGTTTTTTGTGTTTCTTATTATCCTGGTATTTATTGTTCCATTCAGCACTTTTATGCCTCATTATTTATCGGATATTCTTTTCAATATTCAGATTTATTTTCCAGTGTTATGTGGCAGTGTTAGAGACCCTTAAATATGTCGCCAATATGTTTGTAGACGTATGCAATAATACCACTTGAGTGACGGTGACATGGTTGGGAAGATTTTTTTGCCCCCATTTATCAATTTAAAAAAAAAATTTGGTCATGAAATGTTTATCAGATGATGATGATTATTTTATCATCATTATATTTTCTGATGACTGTTTATTTAAAATTATTCGGTGTTTTTATTTATTTATTTAAATTCACAATAAGCTTAATCGGTATACGTTGCAAATAATGGAAATGCTTTGTCATTGAAATTTCTCGTTTAAATGTGCGAAATGGGCTTAAATCTATGGTTATGTAATTAATGTAAATCTATGGACTATCCATTATTGCACGTTTTCATGCGACTGATATTATAGAAAATTTCTTAATTTTTTTGTAATGCAAATTTCTTGGAACCGGATTTTAAAAATTAGAGGATAAATCTCTTTTACTGCCGATAAGTCATTGATGACTTTCGAAATGTTGTTTGAACTTACTTTTGTAAGTGAAAAGATATTTTTAAAAGTTATTTGGAGGAGGAGGAGGGGGGGGGGGTTGCTGAGATTTAATATTTAAATTTTCTTAAGTTGTTTAAATTTCCATTAACAAAATGTTTAAATCTTTAAATATTCGAAAGTAAAAATGAAGATACTGAAAAATTGATTTTTTTTGGAAGAATTTTATTTATGAATGTTGTTTTCCGTGACTTTTTATAGGAATTTGTATTTTTATATTTTTTAAATATTTTAATTTATACTTTTACATAATATCATAATTTTGTACATTGTTTTGTTTATAAAGATAGGAATTCGTTTCTCTTTCTCTCTCTGTTATATTTTGTATTTTAAAAGTTATCTTACTTTAAACTTTGGAAAATAAATAAATCCGATCTTTGCTTTAAAGTATATTTTTATATGAATAATTTTTTTTTTATATCTGTTATATTGGGGAGCTGATTGAAATGTTCATCAACTTTTGATTTTTAAAGCAAACTATACAGGAAAAACAGACTAGAAATTTTATTGAAATTTATTCTTTTCTCTCCTTAACGTATGCATTGACATTTCTTCTGGCGCATTGTCCTAATGTTTGATGCGAGAAATCTTTTTTGGTATCGAATTTCCAATATTGGAGAAGTTAATGCTTCTGTCGAAGTCGTGGCCACCATCACCCGAAATCAACTCTGTTACCTTCTTCTGAAATCTTGAGGGAGGGGGGGGGGGCAGTGCTTCCTGACCGACCTCTTCCTCCAAAATGAATGCTAATTACCTTTTCCTTCTCGCCTGCCATCCAGCGCCTCGCATGCAAATTAAACAGAAAGGCAAAAAAAAAACAAATCTTTGAAGATTTTCGCCCCTTTTGGTGTGTGTTTGCTCACCTCCATGGTGGTAGCGGCCTCCGCTTATTTTTCATTTGCTCGTCTCGAGAAAAGGTGATCTGTGTGTGTGTGAAAAAGAAAGTACAGGGGCGCATATACGACATTATGGTAAATATGTGAGTTATATTTACCCTTAAATTAGCCGACGTAAATCACTTTCCGTACTTTTCAACGCCTGCGAGTGGTGGAAGATGGGGTGCGAAAAAAAATCGGCGTGTAGAATAATTCGGGTGTAAAGATTCTGTCTCCCACCCACTTCCATCCAGTTCTTGTGGTGTATTGTTTTAAGCCGACGCGTGCGGTGCTTGCTTAATTATGGCCTGGTGCTTTCGTTTGAGAATCGTTATGAACTTTCCGCCTTATGCTTTCCGAGAGGGGCTTTGCCTTAGATGCTATAGAAGGCATTGAAATGGTGATCAGAATTTTAATATCGAAGATCCTTCCCTCCGCTCTTTAGCATTTTAAACAATTTGATCACTTTTCTGTGGCATTGAATTTGCTTTTTATCAGTTATGAAAATATGCTTTGCTAGTTTTGTCGGTAAACTGAGAAAATAACCACCGGCAAACCTGCTACGTTAAATTTTTAATAGCTATTTAGATGCAACGCTATTATATTAGTGAACTCTATATTAACACAACTTGATATTAGTAGCACGAAAAAGTCGCCGATGGCTCTTAAAAAAATTTACGAACTTCTGGTTTCCGTATATGACAATATAGACGAATATTTTTTAATTTCAAGAATTTATTTTAAAAAGACAATGCCCTCAAGAAAGAAATATCGGTACGATACCCAGATTTTTAAGACAACGTTCTTATTCAATTGATTAACATAACTAAAAACACAATATCCCAATTAACTATTGGTCCAAGACTGACTTTGCATGTCAACGATTGCTAAATTATTTTGTCTCTTAACAGTTGTAAGAATGAAATACTTTTTTTAAAAGAAATCTTCTACAGAATCCCCCAATCATCTGTTAACTTTATTTGCAACTGCAGACTGAAATGATATTATGAACCTTTTGACAATTTTTATCTTTAGTTTTACGTTTATGAATATCTCTCTAAAAATCTCAAACAATATGAAGACCCTAAAATAGTGAGTTTATCAGTTGAGCTGCGTCATTCAACATTACGAACATTAGTTACCTTTCGGTTTACAATTTTTTTTTAAGTGAAATATTCGAATACCGGCCACTTCTCTATTTTCTAGTAAAAACAATCTGTCAGACTTAACAGTCTTCTTTAAAATGTTTACTCCATATTGAGTGTCTTTAGAGGAATCTAAATACTAGAGAAGAAAAGAAAAAAAAATGACTAGAATTCAAACGAATCCTCAAAAAATTTATTAATTTTAAGTTCTGAGAGCTTCTAAATTTTAATGTTAGAATTTTGATCGTCTTATTTAAGTTCTGTGAGCTTCAATTTCGTAGTTATTAAAGTTTTAATCTTAGAATTCCGATCGTCTTACAATTTTTCAGCAAATTGTAACGTTCCGAATTTTCTACTTGTTATGTTACTTCTCTTTTTCGAGAACCGAAAATTTGTTTTGTATTAAATCTTTTCTTATCATTCTTTTTCGAGGATATACATAACAATTATGACTATTAAATGGACTAGAAGTCGAAAACTGATCTTCAGTTTAAATTGGGTCTTCATTCGTATATTTATGCAGATAAATTTTTGTGTGCAAATAAAATATCTTGATTCTTTAATGCGGCACTATCAAATTAAATCATTTTTGCGATTCAACTGATTATGATTCTATACCAACGTACTAGGTTATATATACTATGTTTCATATTAGATTTAGATACGACTAAGTATTTCTTGATTTACTATCCCTGTTTTTTATACAGCAAATAGAGAAATTAAAACTTAACCTCTCACATTTCCACACTATTGATTTTTAAAGCTTACTTTATCATTAAATTTTTACCGTGTAGCTAGTCGTTTGTCTTTCTTTTAATCTTTTTGTGGCAGTGATCGTCCATTTCAGCGGTTTTCGAATTTTTGCACCTCCCCTGGAGGCCAGCCTCCACTCACTTACTTTTCTGTGCCTTTTATCCACAAATGTCTCTCTTATGGGTCATAAAAGTGCATGAAATGCCGCCAATGGAAATGAAAAATTTTTATCTCGCTCCCTATCCTCGCAGCCATAATAATTGTACATTTGAGTGCGTGTGAATTTTTAACAAGATTTATCGCCAAAACGCTGCGGAAAACGGCGCAATTTTTACATAAAACAACAAAACTTTTGCTGTGCCGGGCAGAAAAATTAATAACCCCACTTTTAAGACAGCCTCGCGAGGTGCACCCCTAATTGAAGTTACGAAATGAAATTATTCTTTTAAAACGTAATGGGCTCTCGCTATCTTGTTTATTCTTTTGTAAAAGTACCCCTCTCCAATAAAAGGGGGTAATACTGACACTGACGCCACTTAACATTCAGCAAACGCCACTGAGAAGTGTTCTTTATTTTTGCTATGTTCTCGGAATGTGAGGAGGGGACATGGAGGCATTATAACGTTGTATTATTGCTCCTTGTTAATCATAAGTAATGATGAATAAATGTAATTGGTTGTGTATGGAAGGCCCGTTTTGCGTTGTTCGCAGGTTTTGGTTTATTGGAATGTTTCCTTAGGGGGATCTGTGGGTGAGTTTTCGTGAATTTGCGTTGTAAATTCTCTCGGCCATTATTTGCATTGTACTTCATTTCTGGGATGGTGGGAAGTTTGTGGATTAAATGCGTCGGCTTAAATCTTCCCGTCTATTGCAGCGCGGTCTTTTCTTTGGCATTCGGAATATTAATCTGAATTTAGTTCTTTACAAGTCGAAAAGTAAGTTTGAAGGCATTCTGACATCTGACTCTTATCATGTTTCATTGCATATCTGTGCTGTGTTATTTAGGATAACCCCTTGCTTGAAACGAAAGTTTTAAAAAAAAAATTAGCGCTTAAATTAGAAACAAATATATATATTTTTTAACTTCTTAATTGAAAAATCTTGGTATTAATTCAACTAACTTGATTAATATTCCAATATAGTATAATAATAATATTCGTGTAAAGTGACTTATAAAACAAGTTTTTAAAAATATCGAAACAATAAGCATTTCTAATAGTATTGTTTATGTAATTTTTAACAATATAAGATTTTTTATTGAACTTGTATAAGATATTGCGTATAAAAAGAATTATAAATATGGGGCATCATTAATACTTAAAAAATATTGTGAAATACCTAACTGTCTTCAAGTCAGTTAATGTTCACATTTTGAAATGCAGCTGTTAACAATAATACGACAAAAGGGGAGGAGGGAGATTCAGACCCTTACTTACTGAAGTATTATAATAATATAATAATGCGGTTTTAAATAATCTGATGTACTTTTGAACTTAGTTGCATGATAAAATTAATTATATTTGGATAACCTGTAATATAATGAGCTCGAAATTTATAATATAGTAGCTGTTCCCAGATTATTTCCCTACTTCAAAACGGTGGTTAAAATTATTTAGAAGTCCCGGACGTTTTGGCATACCTTAATATTACTTTTTATTTCGTAGAACTCCAACTATTTTAAAGTAATTAAACGTTTCCCGATAACTCACGAAAATTAATTAATTGAAAAATATTTTTCTGAAGTTTTTATTTGGTAGATCGCCATGAACTAACTGTCTATTGCTGCTGCTGCATCATTTTATCAGATACCACCTATGAAAATGTGGAGAATAGCACTATTAACGTTTTTCCTATTCATCGTTGATACCTGCAAACTCATTATGAAGATAGAGAAACGTGAATTTTTCTTTTCAATTCAAAGTATTCAGTGTCTTTGTTTAAAAGATTTATAAAAATCATCCACTTACATGTATAACGCGCGAGTGATGATATTCATTATTACTGCTAACATATCAGTCGATCAGTGTAGATCATATTTCTATTCTATTTGTGTATTGAAGTGATTGTGAATGCTTCTAAAATTCATTCAGTATTGACTGCATAGTTATTTTAATGCAGCAAAACCAGATTTATTCGAATGCTTTAGTCATGGGGCTTCTTAAACTGTGGCCCTGAATCGAAATGAGTTTATTTACATGAATGAGATTGCAGAAAAATGGACAACAGTATTTTTATTATACTTTTCGGTATTAACCAATAAAAATAATTCAAACTAATAATCGATATTTAAAATATTTCTTGAAAAGTTTGTAAACAACTTTCCAAATTATTGCCCATCAACCAATTTTATTTTTATTTTTTAAGATCGTGTAAAAATGAAAATTCTATGTTCGCGAATAATATATATATATATAATATAATATAAATTCAGCAGCTTGAGAAATATTCCTAACAATATAATTTTAAATGCTTTCAGCCAGAGAGGAAAAAATTCCTTAATCAAAAAAGCTGATTTAAATTCAAAGAAAGTAAATAAACATAAAACAATTTCTATCTTAATGTGTTTTATGTAGTTTCGCATTCTTTCTCGGGGGGGGGGGAGGGCAAGAGTCCTTTATTTTATTTCCCCTCGGCACCACCCCATCCCCAATAGTTCGTGTCTTTTAAAAGGTGTTTGCGTTCGGAAGCAAAATTAATGCTTCTGTCTTGCCCGAGTTGTCGAAGAATCGGGAAAACGGGGTCCACTTTCGAAAAATTTTACCCTGTCCCTTCTTGCCTCTACCTGCAAATGAATTTGCGGATTCAACGAAACTCGAAAATGCCATTTTTCTCTGAGACGGATCTGAAAAAGGACACTAGAAAGAAGGGAGAGAGAGAGGAAAGAAAAAAGAGAGGCGACATATAAAACACAAGATCCTGAAGACCTCTTCGAAAAGTTAGGAAACGAACGTGGGAGGGGATGGACCACAAGAGTCATGGTCAGCTTAAGTGGAACTGTCCTGTGTTTGGGCATTTATATCTTTCGGTGAACTGGAAGCAAAAAAAATGTCGAATTTCTTTTGTGTCGTTGAGGGGGTGGAATGAGGAAGTTTGTTAGAAAACAGAAAGTTTAAATGAGGTGATTTTACCATTTGATTCCTTTTTAAAAGTACTTTTATTCTCTAGTTGTTTTTTGTTTTTTTTTAAATCGTGAACCGAACAGTGCATTTATCGTTTGTTACAAATGACTCGCGTCGTTTTGCAAATAGGAATCGCTTTATAGTATAAAGAATAATGAAATAAAGAAAATAAAAAATACACGAATGCTTATCACAAAATGAGCCGTGCATCGAGCCATCGCCAGTTTTTACTTTCTATTTGGAATCGGTTTTGCTGCCTTAATTTAAATCTGAAGGTGATTTGTGCCTTCATAGTAAGTAGTTTTAAAAAGGAAATATATTTGTGAACGTAATGCTGTCTGTTTTTAGAAACCGGGTTTATTGGATGAATCGTACTTTTTATTTATTATTTTTAATGTTGCTAAAAGTCTCGCAGAATACACATTTATTTATTTTTTTAAACATCACGCGTGAATTATATAAAATAGAATTCAAAGCAATTTAAGTTACATAAAAATATATGCATAAAGTTTTATTGGCATTTCTTGAGATTTATCAATCTTGTTGAAAACTATAATAGTTAAAAAAGTGTTAAATAGCTAAAAAAAGCAAGCAAACAGGTGAATAAATCTTATCATTAAGTCACGCACTATGAAAGAGTTTTAATGTTTGTGGAATTTCATCAAATTCATTCATTTTATATTGTAAAAGGATTAATTTGCTTAATTTTTTTAAAATTATAGTTTAGATTTTGAAAATTCTTTTACTGCTTGTAGAAACGAAATATATAAAATTTTATTCGAATAAAATGTTTACTTGAGGATCCAGATTTAAACGGTTAATAACAAAATTCATATGAACATAAAATGGACATTGAATCGAGAAAGTACAGTATGTAATAGACGAATCATTTTTAAATTAAATGACAATCAATTCTCAAATAGCTGACGGAAATGACTTGAATTTGAGATCTTTTTTGACGAGTCGTGTCAGATCGAACCAAAAGAAACCACTGGGATGTATATAATAAGAATCTAAAATTAAGACACCTGTAAGAATTTTTCTGTTTATCTTTTCTTCAATAGAGAAAAAATAATTTATGACTGCGAAGACAAATTAATGGGAGGCCTTACTTGTGCCTGCCTCATTCATTTATTTCAGCCATCAACATGTTATCCTTATCTGCACGAGTTTTCAAAACCGCTGGCTGTAAATTAAAATTAATTTCTTCAACCTCCCCCTCAAAATGCTAGTGAAGATAATATTGAAATAAAAAACATAAGAAGAATCCCCGCAAAAAAATAATCGTTCTTTAAAATAAAACATCTTTTAATTGCATTACGCCCTTGACAGAAATGCCAAAACATATGGCCCCAACACTTTACCCAACTCTCCTTTTTGAATATAAATTTTTAGAGAGCCTGCAGTTCAGAAAAAAATGTACCCGCTTGTGTCCGTCTTTCTCAATTACTTATTCCAACTTTTTTTTTTTTTTCGCTGAAAAAGGTATTTCAATCCATAATTCTCTGTGCTTTTTTTTTTCTTCTAATTTTATTTATCACTTTCCACCCCCACCCCCCTCTTGCAACTAACTCTACGTCGTTTTATTATTTATGTATTTTTTCCATGTCGAGTCCTTATTGTTCTTGCTTAATTTCTCACTTTTTTTTATTTGTTCTCTTTCGCCCTTTCCTAACTTATTATAATTTGTGGCTTTTCTAATTGAATAACGAATACCAGGGGCTAAAAAAAAGATGTAAAGTGGATGGGGGGGAGTGTTGTGGAAGGAGTCATAATCCCCCTCCCCCATTTCCCCGTGACAAACGATTGTTAAGGGAAGATGAAAAAGTTAAGTCATTGGGAAAAGTGTTTGAGAGTTAAAAAAAAAAAAAAAGATTACCGCCAGTTTGTATGCGTAAACGTTTATAAATTGCTAAAAAGATCTTTTTTTCTCTCTCTCGCGCCCTGGCTGCGTTTTTCTCTCTTTTATGTGTATTAAATGGCCGGACTGGGGTAAAGCGATGCCTGGATTATGTTTCTAGAGCGCGAACGTGTCGGCCACATTCGCAGAGAGGGTGTTAATTTGTCTTTAATAGCGCAAATTAAAACGCCATGGTTAATTTTGTAATTAATGGTTTTCAACGTTGAACGCCTTTTTCTGTCTTTCTCCAAAATGCACCTTCCCCCATTAAATTTATTATCCTTGGAGAAAGAAAAAAAAAAAAAAAAAAAAGGGAACGAAAAAAAAACTTTATCATTTTCTTTGTGCCCCATTATTTGATATGGTTATTTTTAGACACTGTTCATTTATCCAGTATTGTTTTTTCATCTTAAAATTCCTCTACTATATGTTTTCTCGATTTAACTCCCCCCCCCCAATTCTAAAAAAATATTTCGTTTTATGTCAATATGTTATATTCACTAGTATATTTTATAAAAATAAAAATTATTTGTATGTTTTACTTCATAAGGAAAACGGTGTAACAATATAGCTTACTGTGTTTTGTACGATATCTAATATTTTAAAGCTCAATTATTTTATCAAAAAATTACAATTATAATTGAAACCGATTTGTTTTATTCATTAATTCTCAGTTAAATATTTTATGTTTTTTGTAAAATTATTATTTGGTTTTTTCAAAAGTGGGGATTAAGTTGTATTAGTTCATTTTATGAATACTTTTTTTTTTGTCTTGAGACATAAATGTTTATTACTAATCACATTAATGTTGAATTAATACCTATTACATAAGGAATTGTTTATTTATAAACTTATTTTACGTCTCCAATTTGATTCTTTTAATAACCGCGTTAAAATTCCTTTGTATCTGATTTTATAATACACTAGCCGCCTTTGGCGACCAGCCGGTTCGCCAGTATTACCGCTCGCTACAATTATCAATTAAGTATTTTAAGTAACTGGTCTCTTAATAGATTCTCAAACAAAACATTTTTAATCTTCAAATTTTGATAGTCATACCAAACTTATACTGTTGCTTAGATCGTTTCGTTCAATTTACTATATATATTTTGCTAATTTGTTGTCATTTCCTGTAAAACTTCAACTTTAATTTCAAGTGGAAATGAGGAAATTACAATTAATATAAAGATATTTTTTAATAAAACCAAGCGTTTTATTTTATTTATCATCTTTATTGTTATTTATTTATCATTATTATTATTGAATATGGTTATTGCAAACAGAATCGCTCGGTATATAAGTCTTATGTGAACTACAAAATATTTTTCATAATTTATGTAATATCTCAAAGAATAATTCAACAAAAATTTCTCAGATTCAGCATAAAATTCAGTTTTTAGTTTTGCTTTCAAAAGCATTAAAATGAAATCAATAATAATATTTTGTTCCGGCCTATAAATATATTTCAAAAATTATGAAGTCTAAATTTAATGCAGTAAGGTACTATATTCTGAGAAATATTCTGGACACACCAAATTTTAAATAAATGAATGAATGTTTCTATTTTCCACGATCAACTAAGACTTATTTATGAAGTTTTGAATTTTGAAAATTTAGAAAAACTCAACATTTTCATAATCTTAGGCCAATTAATTTTGAAAAGCTGCGCGCTGATTGGCGTATTTTCTTTGAAACGATTGATGGAAAATCTAAAATTATCCTTTTTTTTTATATTAAATAGTGATATTCAAATTTTCATAAATCAGTCAATTTAAGTGATTGATTTAGTTGATTTCAAATTAACTCTTTTTATTTAAAATATTAGTGTTTCAAGAACATTTTGTTATTCGTGATTTCCACAGCAGAAGCTTTATGTAAAATCAAAAATTCGTTATTTATTAGAGCATTTATTGAATCAAGTTACATAAAATATAATCATTTTCCATTTAGACCATTTTAGCAGATCTGTGTCTTACTAAAGGTTTACAAATTAGCTGTGTGGCCCTGATTTGAATGGATATCCTGTTCATATTAAACAAAACTTGCCTTAAAATAAAACAGATTTATTGGATTAATAATATAGAGAGTGTAAAAGATCATAAAATAATTTTTCTTGAATTTATTTTTTAGAAAAAATAATATTTCATATTTGTTTCATTTCCTACAGACACGAGCCGAAAATTATATTTTTGCAGATTTCATTTCTTAAAAGATTTAATTTATTTTTAATTGGAGCTTTAATCAATGTGATGGCAACACTTTGAAAAAAGCTAATTTTTTCCCATGAATGCGAAACGTGCTCGTGCATCTTAAATTTTATTTTTATTTTGTACGAAAAAAATTGTTGAAAAATATAGTTAAAATATTTATTTAAAAATTCATTAAAAATAGAAATTTAATTTTAAGGTTAAAACATTGGTATCATTTAATAGATAAATTTTTGATCTTTAACTTGATGTAAAAATCTTTTTTGTGCGGTAATATTTTCGGAAGTTATAGCAGAAACACGCCAAAATTTCGCTTAATTTTTAAATAAATAAAATTCTAATTAAAAATTCGAAAAAATAACCCCCAGGTGCACATTCCTAACCTCCAAAGTATACACGTGCCAAATTTGGTAGCTATAGGTCCAACGGTCTTGCCTGTAGAGCGCCAACACACATTGAGCTTTATTATAAGTATAGATATAGATGTAAGAATCAGTTAATTTCCTTATATGTAAAAAGTAAATAGAAATTTATTTTAAATTTTCATTCTATTTCAATAATTTTTTGATGCGAATACCTATCCTATATATATTTTTTAATCCTCTTCGAAATTAAAAAGAAAAATATGCTTTTATCTTTTTATCTATTTGTAGTGATTTCAGAACCATCTGAAATTTTTCTGTTATCAGTCTTCTGTTTATCATTATTTTTTCCCATTTTCATAAATTTTACATTCAAGTTTTATTAGATATAATTTTCATATTTACTATGCAACATTTACATTAGATTATATTTATAATGCAATTGCAAATTAATTGGGACAAATTAGCTTTTACTATTATTATTATTATTAGAATTAGAATGCAGTTGCCAGTTGATGCCTTAAACCAGATTATTTTTTTAATGTGATTTAACTAAATAAACTTGACATTTAAAGTGTGTGTTTCTTAGCTTTAATCGGTATTAGTTACTTCAGCTTCAATTGTGAATTTCAGCGTATGAAATATAGGTATTCGTTTTTGCTCTTTAGAAATATGTCCACCCTCCTCTGTTCCGAATGTTTAAAAAAATTTCCAAGGTAGTTTACAAAAATAATTGCTCTTAAAAATTACTAAACTTCTCTCACAATGAGATATAAGACATATCGCTGTCGATAATGAAGGGTTAAGGGGAGGGGGAATACTGATAATTCCTACGACATGCAAAGCATCTGGATTATCGTCTCCGAAAAGGAGACTTAAATGTGGAATAAAATAAATAACTCTATTGCTTTTTATTGGCTATTTGATTTTATTGTTAATGATTTAACTGTAAACCGCTAACTGTTTAACTAGCTGCTGGAAGTTGGACGGAATTTTAAGAAAATCAAAGAAAAAATATTTTAATTGGTAAAGTCAAAATAAATGATTAGCATGGCGCAAAAAATATAGATGAGTAATTGTTGACAGTTGGAAAATAATTTGTAGTGACGAATTTCTAGTAGTTTACAAATCAAATGTCATTAGACGGAGCAACTTTGAATTCTTGAGACCTAAGCTTATTCAACAAATACCAAAATACTTTTGTGGAAACAATTGTTTTCTACCATTTAAGTGCATTTCACTGGAAACTTGATTGCTATTCAAAGCACAATGAATTTATCCTAGTATTCAGAAACATTGCATAGTATTCAGAAGTTGTACGATTGTTATACCAAAACTTGTGGCGTGGCAATTCAACTTGGCCTATATGGCACTTCAAAATGAATCGATATTTTTATATTGGAAATTATAATTAATGTACCTAATTGACCTGATTATTCATTTAATTTAAATCCAATAGAAGACTTAATGAATATTTTGAAGAGACATTTGATGAAATGAGTAGACCCAATGCCAATCGAATCCTGTGATAGTTTCTGCTCAAAGAGGACTTCATATTAATACCATCGGTATTAGTATGGCAATAACACCAATGTTAATAAAATCATAGTGTTTGAAAAAATTATTTTATACATTGTCCCAAATAATTTGTACAGTATAATAGTTATTTTGTATTGATTATTTACTTGTTTCAGCTATTGTTTTATGTATACAGTTCCATTTCATTGAATTTAAATGCTCTTCTTTATTGTTTTTCAGGTATGTTGATATTAGTGTTCATCGCATCTTTGAAGGTATTTTATCAATCATTTTGTCTAATTTCTGAGATTTCCAGTCACTTTAATCATATTTTGGCCCTCTCAAAATAAATGCATTCAAATCTCTCTCTCTCTCTCTCTCTCTATATATATATATATAATCTAAATACCCACAGAGAGATAGAGAATAAATAAGCTAACAATATTATATATATAATAGTTCATTCATTGTTCATGAAAAACTAATTAATTAGATTGTTTTGAAGATGTTTTATTTTATGTACACATAAATTGAATTGTCTTTAATAATGTATATATTCGGAAAGAGCAATTTAAATTTTTAATTGTTATATTACTTAATCCCTTCATGAGGCATCGGTGTAGATAAAATAGTTCTATAAATGTATTTTTAAAAAAACTAATTAGTTCACTTTTTTTAAGATTACCTTATGATAATAATGTGAGCATTTCCCCTATTTTCATATGCGCTTCCCTTCTTGTCATCTTATGATTTTTCTAACTTATTATTGTTTGATGGGAACCATCAAATCAACAATGTACATTTGGATGTATAAAAAAATGATCGAATGTAGTTCTTATTTGCGTAAAATATTCATTTAGTTCCTAAAATTATGTATTTTTCTGTTTGTAGTGCTAAAGCATTATTGATATTATTTTAATGGAACTAGGCAGATCGATCTAATGGAACATTAAAATTTATTAAAATATTACTGTTTGCTGCACACCCATGTTATTATTTCATCAGGGATAATTCTCTTAAATAGATAATTGTAATAAAGCTTATAAGTCTGATAATTTCAGTACTTAAATATTGCATTTAATAATCAATCACCTGAGATCTTTTGTATGGAGTGACATAGAAATCTTGACAAGTTACAAAAAAGAAATAAGTTCTGAAACAATATTTTAAGGCAGAGTATTTCTACTAAACCTCGCAGAAGACATTCTAATATTCTATCTTTCCACAAATCGTTATTCCTTCTCTGAATTGCAGTTCTGCCTATGATCGCTTGAAGAGTAAATTGCCGATTTTCTGTGGAATGGCATCGCAGATAATTCATAAAATACTCGAAAAAAAAAGGTACAAATAAAAGCAACATTTTTTTAATTATTTTTACTAGGCACCTACATATGTCTCAATAAATAGTAAATTTATGAATTTAATAGTTTATTGGGCACTTTTTTACATAAACAGAAGGGACTTTTTTGTGTAAAAAATAAAATTATTTTATTTTATTTGTGATTGAAGTTTTTGTTTATAGCCGTGGATAAACAATAGAGGATCCGAAATCGATGAAATAATTGTTGGTACATATATTGTTGGTTGGTTTTCTAGCTTTTCATAAATAATACTTTTGTTTTAACATTATATTAAATGAATAATGTATATATTTTGATTTATATTCGACTATTATTCCATTATAGTGCACTCCCGATTATCCAGCCTAATAGGGCGGATAACGAAAAAGCCGGATAGGCCGAATTTCTATGAATTCATTTCTTTGCCCTCCCACCAATACCAAAAGACAAAGTTTTTATACCATAACTCACTGTTATAACACGTATTTTCTCACCTCTTATTGAGTGCTAAGCTTTCCATTTATTTCAATGTGAACGCAGCCGCGTCCCATAGAATCATAGCTGCAATTGCAGGTAACGTGTCAAGTTAAAATAGAAAAATCTGTACTGGCAGTTTATATACTGCATTGCACGTTTCAAGAATTTATTAGAGAAAGAGTAAGTTAGAGAATATAAACTATTTATATTTCGACATAAATTCTGTAATGCCCAACTGAAAAACAGGAAACAAACAAAATATAAATGTAAATCGTAGACCTACTTCTTAAAAAAGTTTTTTTCTCAAACTGATTTTATTTTTCATTGATAAATGATTGCACGGACATGAAAAGGTAACCTTAAGACTCAAAACTCACAGTTTTTAGATTTTTGAAAAAAATCCTTAATAGTGGACTCAATATACGCCTTTCCTTCCTCATTTAATTACGATGAAAGAAAACTAGGCCGGATAGTCACGAACCGGATACTCGGGAGTGTACTGTATTTATTATTTTGTTTTCAATTAAATAATACTTGCAAGTGTCGCTTTTTTTATTTAGTTCCAGAGTAGTCACTTCAGTAAAGTTGCCTTTTCTGCTAAGACATACAACTGTCCTTCATGTAGTGTTATATATTTTAAAGTTTTATTTTTATTATTATGATTTGCTCTCCTCTTTCTTTGAAGGACGAACATGTGCGGAAATGAAATAAAAAGCACTAGCGAGAGAGATATGGAAATCATTTTTTCCGCTGGCCATGCTACATCGAACATAATGAAGAATCAGTGGAATTAGGGGACTGTCTTGTAGCCAACCAATTTCACGGCTGGGTTACTTTCTTTTTATCCGCGCGTCTCGTTTTCTGTATATTTATATCTTCTGTACATATTTATGTGTACAGGGAAAAAAAGCGCAGAAATATGTCGTGGAGCGTTGTAATGTAACGCCATTTTCGGATCATTGCCTCTCTCCACCCTACTCCGGATTGATCCAGAAATTCTATGGGACTGGCTCATGGTCACTCACGATCGATAGGTGGCGAAAATCGTCTAGGATGTTGTATCCTGCCTCTTTCGAAAGGTTGCAATTTATTCATTTTGTTCATCTTCCTAAGAATGATCAAATTATCTCACGTTAAATCTCATCCGCTCTCGCAATCATTTGATATTTATGTTTCGTTTTCAAGATACTCTGCTATGAAATTTATTTCCTGTAATTAAAAACAATCGTGGTATTAATGTGACTGTTAAATGTGTACAGAAACTGTAGCTTGATGTCAAAGATTGCATTCCTTTATTATTCCAAAATTGAAAGGATTTTTTATATAGTTTTGTACCTAAAAAATGTGTAATATGGTTTTCCGAGCTACAATATTAATAGAGATACTTATCGTTACTCTATTTTCTTTGCATATAATGTTTGTCTAGTGATGAAATTAAAGTTGTGTTGTCGCAAAAAAAAAAATCGGTATTTCTTCCCCCCCCCCCTTTAAAGGTACTAATGAACATAATTACATTTCTGCATTTTAATGCTAATTAAATCTGTTCGTTAACTGTCTTACTTTGGCATATTTTTCATTGAATCGTTTGCATTACACACAATTCCTGAGCAGTTAAAATCAATGAAATGTTCCTATTAAAATTTTTATTGCTATTGTTCCGTATTTAGGTTTTGTATTAAATGTCGTAAAAACGCAATAATCGACATTTTTAATACGTTTGTGGAAACTCTCATTCATCTGTCCATTCTTTCTTATTAAAATTTGATATGCATTATTCAATTTAGTGAAATATATTTTAAATGTACAAGTATGAAAAATTATCTTAGAAATCAGTCATCATGATTTTTGTTGAAAATATTAATACAAATCGTTGAGTCAGATTGCCATTAAAAAAGTCAGCATTGAATAATTCATTATATAAAGCCAAATAAAACTCCTCAGATATTTTTATTTTATATATATATGTGTGTGTGTGTATATATATTTGTGAGAAAGAATATTACTGTAATTGAAACAAATAAGGAACATAAGTATGTAAAATAAAAAGTAATGCTAACTATAACTAATGATGATGACATTAGAGACAGAGCCCTCTGATGCCTTCTGATGCTATGATACAGTTCAGATCTAGAGATGCCATGTGCTGCATGAATTAAACCATGCTCTCTCTCTATATATATATAATATAATATTGTTCTAAAATTATGTATGTAAATTGCAGTGTGTAACGTAACCTGTAAATAAATAACTTGTTACACTAATTTGGGTTTTTTACTGAACCCCTTAACGACCCCACAGTATAAATACAAATGCAATTCATAAAGAAGACAAACTTTTGTAATTAATTGTTTATTAATAAAAACTCTTTATTCAAAGAATTCTAAAAGTTAAAATAAAAATGAAATTCTTCATATTGTAGAAGTTTCTAAAATATTCTCAAATAAATTTTTACTTGAAATCGTTTTGTAGTATACCAAAACACTGAGGGAGATGGGGGAGAATTTCCATGATTTTTGCAGCTTCTTTACTTTTATATTAAAAACAAACCATTTAACTTTTTCATTTATTGAATACCTTCAACACCTTATGGCTTTAACCATATCCGTTTTATTATGTCCACTCACTGTGGCTCTTTTTTTCACTCCTCCACCTTCTTTTTTCGGGGGCGGAAGCGGGAAATTAATAACCTCCGCTCCAGCAGCACTCCAAAACTGAAGTGTCAATAAAATGTCGCGCAAGGGAGAAAAAATAATAAAATAAAAAGGAGCGACAAAATCTGTGCTTAGGTTCTTACTGATGCAAAGGATACTTTCCCTCTGATTTTAGTTCGCTAATAAAGAATGAATACATACTTGAGCTTTCATTTTATCGAGGAAGTAGAAAGAACTAAGAGCTGGTTCTGTACTGTGTTGAATCACTTTTTTCCACTCTCTTTGTGAGTTAAAAGATTTTGTCTTTATCATTTTTATTATGTATTATTATTTTAAAACTGTTAACATATTTGGATGAGTTAGATTTTAAGATTTTAGAGTTGATCATCCAGCAAAATGAGGATAAATGATATTAATTTGCATTGAACCAGTGTGAATTTGAGATTTTAGCTGCCTATTTCAAATTTAAGAATAACGAATTTTAAATTACCCACTTTATACGGTAAACATTTATTATTTAGATGGTATGGGGCGTAGATTTCGAGGGATGGTGTTGGGTTAGGTGTCGTTACATCATCTAACCGCAATTCAAAATTATCAGGTCCCTTCCAATAAAAATAAATAAATAAATAATTTCTTTTATGGCTTCAAAACCGAACTTTAAAAAATTTAAGCTAAAAGCTAAGCTATAAATGTTTGATATAATTTCTCACTGAACTTCATAGCAAAAAGTAATTTTTTTTAATTGTTGCCAGAAAATATATAATGATTTCAGCATTATGAAAAATAATTATTAATAATTCATCATTAGTTTTTGTTAAATAAAGTATAAAGCATTTTTAAGTATTGTCCTGTGATGTTTCTAACATATTTAATCTTCTGACTTAACGCATACAACTGAAGAAGATTCAACCACTATACTTTGAACTATTTTATTTAATAAAAATACATTTATATTTCCTCCTGTATCGGTGGAATTAGTGAGAGATTAATGAAATTATGCGTGAGTGTTCCTTTTATTTTTGTGTGAAGTCTTTTGTGTGAAAAAAGAAATGTTGAATTAAAATAAAACAGTCTAAACTTTAAAATGTTTATAAGAAATTTTGTAGCTTATATAACTGTAATTGCTATTTCTAAATGCTATTTATCACAAATTATTATAAGGAAAGTTCTGATAGCTAAACTTGCATACTTATCATACCTCGTCTCTCAGTATTTGTCTAAATTTTTTGGAACAGTTAAAAAAAAAATCGCTTTCTAAATCATGATCCTCATCCTGTAGTCAGTCTTTTCAGCTGTTCCATAGAAAAAAACAAGATAATTTTTTTTATAATACATTATTATTATTTTATTTATATTTATGTAATCTTTTTCTTGCATGGAAGGTTGAACTTAAAATCTGTCATAAAATTGGCATAACAAATTATAACGTGTATGCTTTGTATAAAATAAAGTATATAGCTTATATTGCATTTGTCCAAATATTCCCTACCAAAAGTTAGTACTCTGGAGTGCATTTAACAATTTCTTATTTTCATTACCAGCAAGATATTCTTGTTGCCGGCCTGATCTTTCCGGCTGGACGAATTTTGCTTTGTTTAATAACAGTTATCCATCTAAATTTGAAATTATGTTGAGTTGCACAACCTTAATCTGAAGTATGTGTTTCAGATAAAATATGCCTATTGACTTCGCTATTTTTGATCTTGCCTTGTCAGTACCAGTATGCAACAATAGTTATTGGAGCGGAAGACACCTATGGAACTACAAGGCCTACAAATTTTTAAATAGTTAAAAAAAAATAGAAATCGATAAGCGAAATTCTGCTGATACTACCTGTTGGAATACCATGGAGGTCGATATTAAATGAATTTTTGTTTAGACTTCAAAAAAGAAATTGAAATTTTACCCGGGTCTTATATAAAGCATTTTTATGTATAACCATTGTACTTATATTTTTGACATAAAAATTAACTTGTTCATGCTCTTGAAGATCTTTATCGTTCAAATGTATGAGATTTTTCTCCCCATTCCATCCTCCTGAAAAAATTATTATTATTTTTTCTTCTCTTTCTTTTTCTTGTATATCTTCGTTACTGGAGATGCATGCGTAACAAAAATAGTATCCAGATGTGTAGCAAACTTAAGTCTTAACGGTGGGAAAGGGTGAAGTGGGAGAGGAAGGGACAAGACGGAGGGTGAGGGGGTGGGGAACAGCAAGAAAATAATTCCTCTCCCAAACGCAAGGAAATTGCAAACAAAAGAACACGCCGAGAAGGAAGGAATATAATGTGGACGCGTGTGCTGTGCGATATCGCCAGAAAGAGAAAAGATTATATTCTCTCTTTTCTGGTGGGGTGGGGGGAAGAAGAAAACGAAACGAGCGATGGAACGAGTAAGGGGACCCATTTAGATTTTACACTACTGTGAACTCAAATTGCACAAGATGGCTAATGGCCTTCGTCCTCCCTGTTGTTTGCGAAAATTCCATCATACACTTCATTAATTTCTCATTCCCATGCAAATGAAGACAGGTCTTGTAATGACATTTTACGTTGGGAAACACCGCCGAGATGGGGGGGAACCGATTCTTTTCCCCAGGACCCGAAATGGATAGAAAAATGGAACGGATTCCGAGGGACACTGGGATAAGGGAATTCGTCACGATCCCTCCGAATATGCTGCCCGTCTGTAGAATTTTGTAATGGAGCAACTAAATTAATATGAGCGAGATTTGGTCTCGTGGTGAAAAAATTTTCAGTACATGTTAATTTAGTTATATTAATTCATGAGCAAATAAATATCTGCGAGTTTTTTTCTCGGAAAATATTCGTATAGCTGAAAATATTAAAAGCTGAGTGACACTTAAATACTACTATGTGATTATGTCGTTATTATTTTGTATACTTTATGTTTTATTGTTATAAATATGAGGAAAAGTTATAAATGTTTAGTATTGAATTGAAATTTAGAATGAAATGTATTGTTAACTAATTTATTGTTTTTCATTGGATTTGTTTCCTAAAAACAATATATAATTTTCATTCTTCAACCATTTCAAAAAACATTTGGATAAAATAAAACTTATATACTGACAGTTCGAAATTTCAGCTACATTAAAAGGATATTTAATAATTCGGTCCTCTTTTCGTGATTCATATTAATTTGTTGCATGAATGGTGCTTTTATATCCATTGCCATTGTTCGAATCATGCAACTTTGAATCAGTTTCTAGTTTAGAAATAATGGGATAAAATATGTATAACACGTGTTTGTGTTATTCTGAACTTGGCAGTTACCTCCTATCCCTGTCTTTTTATATTTGCTAAAAAGAGGAATTTTGAATGCCTTAATGTCTTGCATTAAAGAGGGATTTTTTTAATTTTTTTTTGTCAGTTAAAATTAATTATTCTTCATAGGAAGTCTATATAAAAAATATCGATTTTTTTTGGAATAAAAAAAGTATTAATTTATGTGCTAATGAAAAAAGAATGCGAATGTCATTTTGCTTCCTCTTATAAGATATTTGATAATAAAATTCGGGAGCTCTTTTCTTAAATTTATGCAATTAAATTTGTAAAATAAGAATATCTTGTTTAATGTAATTCTTCATTTCTTGTTTGCATATGAAAAAGGCATAAACGCTTCTGATAGATCAGAAACATTTTATTGGATTTATTATATAATATATCATTGCAAAAGCTGTGCGCTTGTTGCTTAACTTCATTCCCTTACTGGAGTATTTAAGTTATTTAAATTTCCTTTTTTTATCATGGTACAATGCCATATGAGTATGCTGCAACACTGAGCATATGAGCCGCCAAACTTTTTTTTTCGGTTATTTAGATTTTATTTATTAAATATGGAATCCATTTAAAGCTCATCAATTTTATCGAAAAAAAATTTTTTACTGAAAGATATTTATCCTTTTCAGTAACTTTCTTTCAAATCGAAAAATCAGAAAATGGTTAATTGCGGAAATTTTATTTTATAACAAAATTATTTAAAAAATGAGATAATGAATTATGCCCTGGGTTACAATTAAGTGTCATATTATGGGTTGTAGTTAGATAAATCTGGCACTTCTGCTTTCAAAGATTTCTTAATTAAGTGCTTTTTATTTTTCATCTGATCATTTCTGTATATCTAATTTTTTTTATTTATTTATTCCTTTAAGTTATGGTTTCTTAATTTTTTCATTCAACATTTCCCTCATACAGTTATATTTCTTTTAAAATTTCAGACGATTTCTTAGAAAAAAGTTTCCGACAACGACGAGTCTTAGTTTAGAAAATGGTGTACCGGCTAGATATCGACGACACTGCACCATTTTTATCCGGAGCCGGCGTCTCACGGTATATTGCTACCACCGACGAGAATTTTTTCTTCCCTTTTATCTTTATCCTTTTCCCTCCTTGCTTTTCGAGTTTTGTCGTGTTTAAAGCTGCGACCCAACAAGGATCTTTATTTTTGGTATTTGAGCCCTCTCTCGTTTTAATTTTATTATTTTATTCGAGGCCCGGATTAAAATCCTTGGCGACGGCAATTTGCCTGTATAATGGGAAATCCGGTCAACCCCGCGCATTAAACAGGGAAAGAAAGTTTGTTTGATCTATCCGCATCGATGTCTTCCAAATTCGTTCATCCTCCTCGCCCTTCAATTCAATTTTTTTAACAAGTAAATGATTAAATTGTTAAGAATCTATAAGATTTTTTTTAACTGGTTCGGCCTACAGACGTTCTTTGTAAATATCTTTAAAAGAAGGATTGACAAAAATTGCGCTTTTACAGAGATCTTTGGCAGATAGTAATAAATAAGCAAAGGAATGATTCAAAATTCATTTTATTAAGCGTTGAAGATAAAATTTACATTAGTTATTAGTTCATTTTGTATTTTATGATGAGGGTTGAAGGTGGTGGAAATACTGCTAAATAAGGAAAATTTTCATGAATAATTTTATTGGAGATGCCCCTTTCGAAAGTAAATCATCAACGTAAAAAAGAACACTTTCTTGAAAATTTATATTTTTGCTTATAATACTTTTGGCATATCGACTATATTATTGTAGCAACAATATTAACCTTTTACACGCGGAAAAGTAATTCGATGCAAAATTAACTTAATACAAGGGCTTGTTTATTGTTCCGAAAAATAAATATATATAATTAATTGTTGAATTAAGTTGAATTTCCCCGAAAAGTTAATTTACGCCTTTAACATTCTGTAGATACTTTTAACAGTCAAAATTGAAAAAATAAATAAAAAGTCAAAATGATGCACTATCTTAAATGGTCACTATGAGTCACCTCTCGAGTGCAAAGGGTTAAAATCTTTATTTCATTGGATTGGAAAGTTAGTCCTGCTTTTTATATCAGTGAGATAGATTGTTCTTAATCATTTTCAAAGCATATTCTGAGAAATATTATTTTCCTTTCTTTCTTTGAAATGAGCTTTAAATTAATGGATTAATAAAATTATTATTAACAAAGGGGAAAAAGAGCAGTTTTAAATTGCTTGTTTGGAAATATTAACTTTAATGTATTAATAATTTCTTATCTCGGGATTTGGTTTAATTTTAATATGCTTCTCTCTTGCACTTCTCAATACTATGAAAGAGAGAGAGAGGGTGTGAGAGATAACTTCAATATTATACAATTATTACTAATATATTTCTTCTCTCTCCTGAACTTCTCAACACTGTAAAAAAGAGAGAGGGGATGAGAGATAACTTCAATATTATGCAATATTATTGAAGTTTATATTCTATCAACCACTTGAATAAATCGTATTGTGCTATGTTAAATTATGAAAGACTTCATTTTGTAGAAAAGTTAAATTTAGTGAATTTCGAAGTGCTTGGTTGCATGTTACGAATTAGATGATGCCCCTAATGGGGGTAGCAACTGGGAAGCAAATGCTCTGAATGATTGAAGTACTTCCTTACCGTTTCAATATTCCTCACGCTTCGTCCGTAAAAGTTGCGTAGCTTATTCTATGATTACGTAATCTTCCCTTTTGGCCGACCCTCTCCGCGTTCAGGAAACAGTCGTTTATTCCTGGAAATAGGCTTGCAATGGAATTAGTTCCAACTTACTATCATGTCGAACACGTTCATCTCCATCTAGTTAGTAACCCCTTCCACCCCTGCACTGTCCATTTGGGTCTAACCCTTTGCCACCGATTATTGACCCCTTTGGCTGATTACTGCATACCCCTTCCAACTGACGTCATCGAGTGCAAGGGGGAGGGTAGAAGATGCCCTAAAGCAGCCCCCGGGACAGCATCAATGCAGTGGGATGATGATTTGATGGGCTATATATCGACTCACCCCCTGCCTATTTCTTAAACCCCCAAAGGATGGAGAGGTTTTGCTGCAGATAGAGGTGGGTGTACATTTGATGTTTATTGTTGTATCTGTTGAGCTCGGCCTAATGAGTTCCATTATTCGAAGGACTATATATATATAGTGATAAAACATTCTTAAGTGTCGGTTTTATGCAGTTCACTTCTTATAAACTTTCTTTTAATTGTGAATTAAAAATTTGGTTGTTGATTAATAAATTGTTTCCTTAAAATGAGACGTTTTACTCATTCTGTGTAAAATTTCTTGTCTGCTATTTGATTTGAGAACAAAAGATCAAGCAGAGACAAAAGTTGAAAACATCATGTGATATCATCTAATATTACATTTAAATATTGAATATTTCAGGATCAAACGAAAGCTTTAGTTTTTATACTTTCTTTATTTATTTGACTTTTAATCGTTAAGTTTGCGTCTTGATGACTTGAAGCGTAGCGAAGTTGCCTTTTTAAATGCGTTATCAATTCGAAACTTTTTGTTTCAACAGAATATATAGATTTTAATAAAATCACTTCCTGGTGATTACATTGATTTTTTTAGCATATTATATATGGACTATTTTTCTTGAGAAGACATTTAATTCATTTTGATTGGCGATGACTATATACAAGATATTCGGATTTCACCGGACAAAATGTATCTAAGTATCTGAGCAGATAGAAAACGTTAAAAAAAACCATAACTCCACAACAAAATTTGTGAGAAAAAGGCAATAATAATAAAATAAATTATAAAGGTATGATGTCACATTTGGTGCAAGAAAAATAGCTTTAATATTAATGGAAACAGTGGTACTTACATATGATATGCATTTACATAACTAGCTGCTCAAATGATCTTGAATGCTCCAAGTCTTGAATGCACCACGCATTCAAGACTTGGTATGTGGTTAACTACTGATTTACCACACATCGTATTGCCCGCAGAGGTGAATGTAGCAGCAGATGAATAACTGAATCACATGAAATAAGCGAAGCTCGATGTAACATTTCCATCGGATGTCAAGAAAATATTTTAAAGATTCGGATCTGCTTATGATGGCTTCAAAACTGGAACCACACGTCTAATCAGTTCAACAAACAAGTCATTCCATAATTTTAAACTGAATTGAATGACGTATATTTTCTTTACATAACAAACTTGCGATTATCGTCTACCAAAAAATTGCTTCAAGTTGTAAGATACAGTTCATAATTTTTAAATTTTTTATTTATTATTATAAATTTTATTCTTTTGCTTTGTTGGAAACTCAGTTAATGCATATTATAGCGTCACGCTTATTCTTTTATATATTCTCCAAAACTTACTGTTTGAACGACTTTAATATATTCAGAGTAATAATTATCATTTTGTTCAGTTTATCCGATGAATGGAAATTAGTCACCTTCATTCTGACATTGTAAAATTTTCTTGAGTAGGAATTGTTTCAATTCAGTTGAAAATTACCCCAAAAAATCATGTTTCTATTTGTTATGTAATAATTATTTAAAAATATTCCTTTTAGTGAAAGGAAACGATATTATAATGGAGCTATTTATGTTGTTTAAACGCATACAAATGCCTCTGGATTATATTTATCAGGAATATTCCCACTCAAATAACAATTGAGTTTTCTTTATAAAAAATAACTGTGACATCATGGATTTTAAATTATTTTGGAATTATTTCATTGTAAATTAGCTTAATAAAAATTGATATTTTTATTGTGATGTCGATGCACGAAAGAGCTGACTATTAATCAGCATGTATTCATTAAATTTAAAAATATGGATAGGAAACTATAGAGTTGCAAATGTATTTAGTGGCGTTTTAATATTTCGATTTTAGTATCTTCAGAAAATTGCTGTTATACATACAATCTCTCGACAATGTCTATATCGCAAGTTTTAAATTATTTTAAGTCTGGTTTGAAATGCAAAACTTCCTGTCTTTTCTAATCCACCTTGGTGGAGGGCGACTGCGCAGTTTCCCGAATTCAGTAGTAATTTCCGCAGATCCTTCTTGGGTGCTTTTAAAATCTTCCCCTAATATCTAAATCGTTCTCCGAGTACCATTAGGCTCCCTCCCCTCCTCGTTGGTCCGTCCGTCCGACGCAGTTTACATTCCCATTAATTTCCTATCGGTCCGGCACAAAAGCTGCTTTCAATTAAATCGCAATGGGTAAGATGCAATTTGGGCAGGGTCCGGCAGAACAAAGGGCTTAATACTTTTAAATGCTTCACTCTCCTAGCCTCAGAAGGACATCGGTTCAAGTCATGGTCGTTAGGACACTTGCATGCAAATGAGTTGAGTGTCGGCTTGGATAGCCGAGATTTGAAACAGGAAACATGCCTTTCTGTTCAAAATTTATTTTGGGCAAAAAGTGGCCTCTCTATAATTCTTGTCTAAGGTTATTCTTCAATTTTTTTTTTTTTTTTTCATGTTAACTGGAGTGCGCAAGAACAGATATCTGCGTTTGAAACTTAAAAAGTAACTTAAGAGTAAAGGTAGGTGTTAAGTATCGTTTTGTTAAAATTATTAAAATATAAATCAATTTTTGAAATGACACTCTCAATATTTCTCTTAGATAAATTTTAAAAAAAACAATGTGATGAAATACCTCCCCACCTTCAAATAATCAGTAAATCATTGGAATATTCTGAGGTTCATAATTGAATTATTTTTAAACATTACCTGGTTCCATTTTAAAGCAAACGCTGGTCTTTTGAATTTTTTCGGACACTATCGTCATTATATATTTATTTTTCTCCAGAGAATATATAATAAATTATTTTTATAACTATTACAAATAGTTGCTATTTGTACTTCATGGTTGGCTAGGGTTGTGTGTGCACGGCCTCAAGACTTAAAGCATAATATTGTAGGAAAAACGTGTAGTTGTAAATTTTTTTTAAATATAAACGTGATTAAAAAAAAAATATTTTTTTAATCAAATTTTCATAGTATATGCCAAAGTCTTTATTATTCAATGGATTGTCGAAAGCTCTTTTATACAATTTCTCCATGTACTGAATTTTAACTCTCTTTATCTATATCTATCTATATACTTATAATAAAGTTCAATGTTTGTGTGTGTGTGTGTTGGCGCTCTACAGGCCAGACCATTCAACCTACAGCTACCAAATTTGGCACGTGTATACCTTGGGGACCGGGAATGTGCACCTGGGGGTTATTTTTTCGAATTTTTAATTAGAATTTTATTTATTTAAAAATTAAGCGAAATTTTGGCGTGTTTCTGCTATAACTTCCGAAAATATTACCGCACAAAAAATATTTTTACATGAAGTTAAGGATCAAACATTTATCTTTTAAATGATACAAATGTTTTAACGTTAAAATCAAATTTCTATTTTTAATGAATTTTTAAATAAATATTTTAGCTATATTTTTCAACATTTTTTTTCGTACAAAATAAAAATGAAATTTAGCTGCTCGAGCACGTTTCGCATTCTTGGGAAAAAAAATAGCTTTTTTCTAAGTGTTGCCATCACATTGATTAAAGCTCCAATTAAAAATAAATTAAATCTTTTTGGAAATGAAATCGTCTGTAGGAAATGAAACAAATAAGAAGTATTATTTTTTTCTAAAAAATAAATTCAAGAAAAATTATTTTATGATCTTTTACACTCTCTGTATTATTAATCTAATAAATCAGTTTTATTTTAAGGCAAGATTTGTTTAATAAGAACAGGATATCCATTCAAATCAGAGCCACACAGCTAATTTATAAACCTTTAGTAAGACACAGATCTGTTAAAATGGTCTAAATGGAAAATGATTATATTTCATGTAACTTGATTCAATAAATGCTCTAATAATTAACGAATTTTTGATTTTACATAAAGCTTCTGCTGTGGAAATCACGATTAACAAAATGTACTTGAAAAACTAATATTTTAAATAAAAAGAGTTAATTTCCAATCAACTAAATCAATCACTTAAACTGATTGATTTATGAAAATTTGAATATCACTATTCAATAAAAAAAAGGATAATTTTAGATTTTCCATCGATCGCTTCAAAGAAAATACGCCAATCAGCGCGCAGGTTTCTCAAGATTAATTGGCCTAAAATTATGAAAATGTTGAGTTTTTCTAAATTTTGAAAGCAAAACTAAAAATTGAATTTTATGCTGAATCTAAGAAATTTTTGTTGAAATATTCTTTGAGATATTACATAAATTATGAAAAAATATTTTGTGGTTCACATAAGACTTATATACCGAGCGATTCTGTTTGCAATACTCATATTCAATAATAATAAATAAATAGCTATAAAGATGATAAATAAAATAAAACGCTTGGTTTTATTAAAAAATATCTTTATATTAATTGCAATTTCATCATTTCCACTTGAAATTAAAGTTGAAGTTTTATCGGAAATGACAACAAATTAGCAAAATATATATAGTAAATTGAACGAAACGATCTGAGCAACAATATAAGTTTGGTGTGACTATCAAAATTTGAAGATTAAAAAGGTTTTCTTTGAGAATCTATTAAGAGACCAGTTACTTAAACTATTTAATTGAAAATTGTAGTGAGCGGTAATACTGGCGAACCGGCTGGTCGCCAAAGGCGGCTAGTCAGTAATAACTGAAGTACATATAATCAATTTAGCTGACTTTTTTTAAAGATGGAGGGTTGTCTATGAAACATTTTCTTATAAGATTCGCCAGAATGCAGTATTTTGAAAAATATTTACCAGTCTATTTTTCACGAAATGTTCATGTGAATGTCATTAATAAAATTAATAACATTCTGGCATATATATATTGGTTTTCCCTCTATTGAAATGTTTTATTTGCCCTTTTCTGACGTATTCGAAATTTGCAGCTATGGAGCAGAAGAGTTTAAAAGATTTTTTTTTTTTTTTTTAAGTGCTTGTTTCGCTACACATGAATATTAGGTCCAGCAGTGTGTGCGTTTCCTGCTGAAATCCGTACCATCCCGTCTTTGATGAAAACACACGCAGCTTGCGAACTAAGGGTTGCCATCGCAACAACGCCAACTGGCGAATGGAATCGCGCCGTTTATTTGACAGGAAAGTCAAATTATCGAAATGTGTGTTTGCAGTCAAATTTCCAGAATCACCTTGTAAAGATATGAATATATAAATTGTAGGTGTAAAGCTAATATTCGCCATTCCAATAGTTATTGTTTTTCCAATAAAAGTCAAATTTTAAAAATGATAAATAGAGATTTTGATTTTTCTAATTATCCTTTGTTGAGATGAAATATTTATGTATAAAATTTTGAATGTCAAAATGAAAGAATAAAAACTGAATATTGAATTTATAAGGTTCGAAATTATTTGCTAGATATGCTAAATATCTTCCTTAAAGGAATAGTTATTTTTTCTATAATCTTTATCTTTTTATATTGATATAAACATACTACTTTCAGTAGTGTGTTTTTCCTTAATAAAATATTTCGTGAAATACTTTAAGATATAGGAAAAGAAATGTTTTCCATTGTAAACTGTTTAAATTCCCACTTAATTACTGTTGTTTTGATCAAGTAATTTTATAATTTTATGTTTACAAAGGATTAAAATAAGTCGTCATCCGAGACAAAATTTAAGTTTACGTGAAATGATATTAAATATTTTCTTTCAGATAAATTAATCCGATTTTTACTTTTGTCAAGATAATTATAAATTCATTTTTATGTGTTACAAGAAAGAAAAAATGAAAGAAATTTCGCCTAAATAAATCGGTTATTAATATCTCTCTCACCCTTTTACTGTCAATTTATTAAAAGTAAATTTTTCATTTGTAACTATTTTTTATCTAAATTTTCTTTATTTTATTTTTACCTCTGACTTTGTTAAATAAATTGAAGCTCTGATGCAAAAATAACAAATGAATTCATTCTTTATAATTTTTTTATATATTTATTGGATAAAGTAAACGTTAGTTGCGCGCATTTTGTAAGTTCTTCCTTGTCAATCAAACCACCTATTTTAGAACCATTAATGGAAATAATTGACGTACAATAACTTGCTTAATTTAAAATTTGAATGTTGTAACGACGATACGATTTATTCATAATTGTCTTTACTCTTTGATTTTTACCGATAAATGTAAAATCGTAATTACATTCTGTCGATACAGAATCATTTTTAAATTTATCATTAACAAATATTTATTTTATGGCTTATTTTATGTTTCCCGTGAATTTTGATTCCCAAAAATTTATTGCTCAACAATAAAATCACAAGGGGAGACTTCTTGCTCTAAATGAATAGAAATATTGAATGACAAATTAGGAAGAGGCTCGCCAAAGTCGAAGATGGTGTAAGAACGTGTGGCAAACCCAGTGTCCAAGTGAGGGTTATCGCCCGCAGACAGACCACTGAATTCGAACCCAATCAGCTTCTGCGCTATCTCCCGTTGCAGCTGCACGTGACACAGCCCTCCAGGGCCCCTCTGGGGAGAGTCGGCCCCCACCCTCCCCTTTTACTGGGTCTCGCAGAGACAAGGACATATATGCTACATTTCCCAAGAAAATCCATGGACTTTTTTTTTCTCCCCCCCCCTTTCTTTCTTCATTATATACTATTTTTTACGTCTCCTAAACACTGAAGAAAATTCATACAGAGACTTTTCTTTTCGGTGTGTTGGAAGTTTAGTACTAGTTTCTTTCTAATTCTCATTTAAAATATGCCGAATAATTGTCTTATTTAACAAATGATCGCATCCTTCTGACATAAAGGTACATACAATGACTAATTTAAATCAAATGAGAAAAGGCAAGTGAAAAAAATATCAAAATTGTGCAAAATTTGGAATGAATCAATCTAATTAAATTTGGTTGGATTATTCTTAGATGCATTTTTTTAAATTACATTTCTAACCTTTATTAGTATTGTTCGTTGTGTCAGTTTGAGTATATATTAAACTAAATTACATTGACGCTAATTATATTGCATTTCTATTTATCTAATTGATACGTATTATACTTATTTATTATATTTAAAAATTATAGTATCTATAAGTTATCATATTTGGTATTCTGCTAAAATTTATTGTACCTTATTAAATGTTTTCTTTCTTTTACACGAGATTGTACATGAAAAATAAACTGTGAAATCCAGCTAAATTGGTTTATTTTTTCCCCAGCTATATTTCAGTCCTCGTTATTCTATGAATATCTCAAGCTCAATGTAAAATGACCGTTGTATGGAATTGAGAAAAAGGGTATAGATCTGCGAAGTTTGTTACATGTACAAAGTATGAGGCCAAAATCTTTTTCCATAGAATTATACACATGATTTCGTCGTATTAATCGTATCTCTTCGTACCCAAGCGTTTTAATTGCTCACACTTTTAAATACTTAAATAAGACGATGAAAATATAATAATGAAATATCCGCTGTCATATCTATTTATCTGTTTCTTATGGTTTCTCTTTAATGCGTGAATTTCAATGCAGTCAACTTTTTTATATCATTATTTATAATAGAAGGCCTTTAAGATGCATACATAAAACTTACTTTTATAGACAGTTTTTTCCCCCTTTCGAAATCGCGTTGACGCTCCCCATTACTTTGTGAATATACCGGGGAGAAGGAGCCGTTTCTGAAGTTCGGGGGTGCCGCGATATTTATCTGGGTTCCATTTATTTAGGGAAAGGGTGTATTCTGAAGCTGTTGCATGATGATTAAGCGATTTGTATGCGCTGACAGTGAAGTGCTATTTGTTTTTTTATGAACCTAATGTAACGAATGGATTGTTCATCCAGTCTCCTTTTAAATATATATATATATATATGCACAAGAAAAGTTACTTCTAATTAGAAAGAAAGAAATTATTTATTAGAATTTTTGAAAAGAAATTGCTGAATTTTCACCAAACACTCAGAACTATTCGCTGCCTTATGCATATATATGGTGCCGGGAATTTTGGGGTTATAATATATAATCATAAGAGACTCTTATTGTTAACACGCATGTTATTTAATTTATTTATAATCTCGAATTTTTCATAATTTTTAAAAATTGTAGTAATTTTTTTCTGTTTTCTAATGCAGCTATGAATAAAGTATATATATATATATAGTTTATATATATAGTTTATATATATAGTTTTAATTATTACTTCAACAAAATACGTTTTCAACTTTTTGCCTGCTTTTCTACTTATAATAATAGTGTGTGTGTGTGTGTGTGTGTGTGTGTGTGTGTGTGTGTGTGTGCGTGCGTGCGTGCCTGCGCGCGCTGGTGATATATAGGCTAGATTGTTTGACCCATTGTTATCAAGGTACATATCTACGCTTTCTATACTGTTAAAGCGCGCCGTGGAGGCTTTTTTTTTGAAATATTAATTTTTGTCAGTTAAAAATTAAAATGAATTCAGCAGAAGTTTTTTTTTTTTTTAATTCCCCCCTCTTACATACATTTACTTCATCTTAGAAGTCCTAAAATTTTCTTTCAAATTATACCTATCATTTTCTTCCATCGTTAAAAAAATTTTTTAGCTTATTTTTCAACAGTATATTCACACAAAATAAAAAAGATTTAACCTGCACGAGCCTTTTATGTTTGCATGGGAAAAAAATTAGCTTTGATCCAAGTGTTGCCATCACACCGATGAAAGTTCAAATTAAAAGTTTTATTCTTATTACAAACGTAGAAAAGTGTAATTTCATGTACATATTTGTATGAAAAATAAATATATAAATTATATAAATTTTCAAAAAAAAAATTAATGCAAAAAAAATTGTAACATTTTTAAATATCGATATTATGGGTTCAACAGTTTTGTACTATTTTAGGTTTTATATAATATGAACTCTGCAGTTATAGGTATTCATATCAAATTTTAAAAAAATGGTCTTACTGAAGTAAATAATTGTTTTTTTATGTAGTTAGGGTCAATAACTGTCCTAATGAATTACTAATTTGAAATTTTTATGCAGACCTACGATTCTGTGAGCTATAATTGATAAATTTTACCTTGACGTAGTGAATTTTATGTAAAATCGATACATTTTTTATTGAAATGCCCACTGAGATATTGCGCAAATTATAAAAATATATACTCTAGTGTATATACGATTTCAATGCTGAACGATTCTATATTCTGTGCTTATATTTCGATATATATTATATATATGTGTGTGTGTAAAAGCGTGTATTAATTGAAGTTTATCACTTGTTGTTTATTATTATTGGAGATGGTAGAAAATGTTTACGCTTAGTACAATGAGCAAAATGGTACAAAACTTTTAAAGCAGTGTCAGTTTTATGACTATCAAAATTTTAAGCTTAAAAATACTTTACTGAAGAAAGTATTAAGGCCAAATTATATAAAATATTAAATTGAAAATTTTAGAGACCATTAATCCTGGCGAACCAACCTTTCGCCAAAGGAGTATAGTATAATAATAAACCGAAGGACAAGGTTGTTATTATTGAATAAAAAGTGATAATTATCCAACTATTTATCTATTTTCATAAAAGTGTAATAATATCTTCCCTCATTCTATAAAAGACGAGTTACTTATATAGATCTGTCACAAGCTCTGATTACAACCCATGATATTAAGATACTAAGATCTACTTTGTCCCCCTTGGATAATATATTAATGTCCAAGTAACACAACTCTATTATGATTACTTTTGATTGACTTTTCATTTCATTCGCTAATTTTAAAAAACTATCTAATGTTTTCCATTCTTGTAATAGATTGATTTCATTATTTTCCTTTATTAAATTTTAAGGGAATTCTTAGAAAATCTAAAGTTTCAATTTAGTTAATTGCCATTTTTATTAATTTTTAAATAATTGATTTACAGATTAATCTTTAAAAAATATTTATTAATTTCATCGATTACTTATAAATTAAACTTTTAAAAGAAAAAAGAAAGAAACTTTTTAAATAATCCTGACTACACATAATTAACTTCTTAAAAAAGCACTTGAGCATACATTTAGCATACATACATACATTAAAAAGGCATACATTTAAGTGTATTAAGAATAATTTCTCTCCACAATTCTGTATTAAATTATTAAAGCTCTTTATCATACTTTAAGATAAATGACATCCTAAACGTTTCCAAATTTGCATATTTTTGCATAACTTTGGTATTAATATGACTGTACATATTAATGTAGATAGATATTACGAAAGCTGATTAGCGAAACTCCATCTTTGGTTCACTGCATGTTATATTCACATCTATTTTTGAAATATTGCATTCGTTCTTTATAAATGCGGAGATTCCTTTCGCAAGGGTTCTCTGGCTGCTTATTTCCCTTCTTATTTGCATCCTTCTTCTGAAGGAACTGTCACAAATCACATATTTGCGTGTCTGTTTCCTTTTGTTGGTTTCATTGTTGAAAGAGAAACCCCTGACGCGCGCACACGTTTCGGTCTTCTTCTTTTTTTTTTTTTTATATATATCTATATTTATTATCATATTCATTTATTTTATTTTTCTTCCCTCACGTCCTAACCCTCTCCTGCTCCTTTCTACCCCCCCCCCCCCCCCACACACACTATAGCTATCGCATTACAATATTTCACGTTTTAGGAAGAGCGCTTGCTTTTGAAGTGAAAAATTGGCTCTTACTTAAAATCGGTTTTAGGTTACCTCTTTGAACCATTTTCGATGCAGAATGGGTGAGAGCGCTAGGGGAGAGGGCGGGT
This sequence comes from Argiope aurantia, assembly GCA_026543865.1. Lineage (NCBI taxonomy): Eukaryota > Metazoa > Arthropoda > Arachnida > Araneae > Araneidae > Argiope > Argiope aurantia. The sequence continues at coordinate 369,295 of JAPMOR010010919.1, read as the reverse complement.
CCAAGATATATTTGTATATTCGGATGGGCTGTTTATATACCTGCGGATATATTTTACTTTTCATGACCTATTTGTCTCATTTACACCCTTCCCCGACAGTGGCGGGGACTCTGAAATTTTCGAAAGCACAAATCTTCAGTTATTGCATCCATAAAGAAGATTGGGATAGAGTATTCAAGTTTGAGAATTGCACCCCCTATTAAAGATAACTCTTTTTTTTTTTTCTTTTTTTTTTTTAGAGAAGCTGTAAGTGCTAGCCTTGGCAAAGTTGTAAGTGCGATGCAAATGGCATTTATATGCCCTAAAACCCTTTGCTCAAAATCAACTTTGAGGACCAGGCAGTTATCTGAAATATATAGAAATGGTTTACTGAACGCAAAACTAATTAATTGCCATTCTGATACTTTTTTAATGCATAAATTGCTTCGAATCTTTATCTGCTCCTTCTAAAAAAGTTTTAAAAACTTTCCAAGCAATGGAGCATCATGACCAGTTGAGATGTTTATGGAAGTCATAAATATCTGAACTGCTTTTTGAAATCGTATTTAAATCAATACAAAACATTTATAAAATAGAAACACATAATCTAATTCTTTTCAGCTTAGAAGAGAATTAGATTATTCTAATAATCAACACAGTTAAGAGTTTAACATTTAATGGCGCCTTCTCGGATATACATTATTTTACTTTTCAAAATGATTCCTTAAGAAGAGTATTAAATGTTTTAAATAGCAAAACAGGTTTTTAATATTTCAATTAAAAAATAGTTTTATATTAAAATATTGCTTATATACAATGTAGTCCTCCTATATATTTTATTGCATGCAAGTCATTTAGAAAATTTTTTTGACCTAAATTACCAATATCCCTTAGTATTTTCAATTAATTTCAGATTTTGAAATTTTGCTAGATCAGCCGCTACATATTCCTAAACGAAATCCAGTCTCTTTAACTTACTTGATCTGAAGTTTGATCTATACTGAATATAATTAGCTAAATCATTGATTAAAAAAGAGAGACGTTAGCTGATATTTACGTTACGTTAATCAGCAAACGAGCTCCTTTTATTAATTTTTAATGATATTTAAAACTATAGATTCACAGGAAGTTTTTTAATATATTGTTGGAAACCTTTTTGAAATTGAATTATTTTATGTCGTATTTTTTTGGAAATTTCCTTTAATATAAATAACTTGCATCGATTCTTAGATTACAATTTTAAAGTTAAATGTGTAATCAATAATTAAAATATCTTGTTTTTCTTCATATTAAAAGTGGGAATAAAATTAAAACTCGAGAAAGAATTGTTGTTGTTCCTCGTTGAAAATAAGCTGTCTTCAGAAACAAGGTTGATTTAAACCTTTTCTTGTCAATAGCATATCAGTTTAAAGATAAGTGAATGGTTAAATGAGTCTGTTTAGCATTCATATGTGAATGGTTAAATGAGTCTGTTTAGCATTCATATTCAGATAAACTCGTAGGGAAAACCTGCGGTCATCAAATTGTCCAAAATCCATGTTATAAATCAATAGCGCAAGGTGAACCAGTAGCTATTTCGTTAAAGGAAACCGGTTTTAAAGTGGTGAGATACTTTGTGCTACCTTTTTGACTGTAATCACTTGCTTATCAAGGCGAAATTGCAGCTGTCGCATTTTTATTTAATGTCTCTGTCTTTAAATTTCTTTCTAATGCAATTAAGAGTCACAGAATAGATAATGAATTTATTAATGTATGCGAAAACAAGGCAGCTTTCCTTATAACCTTTAGGATTCCTTTGCTGCTTTAAAAAAGAATGGTTGAATAATTTTATATTCTTTTAACAGCTACTTTTTTACTTTAATTCAATTATTTAAATTTTCGTCGTTACTCGTTAGTTTTGCAAATATTCGTTATATATTCTATTCTCCTTGGACTATACAACAATATTCAATGATGGATATCTGAAAATTCGATTTTATCAAATAGAGCATATGAAATAATTTCTTTCAGAAATAATTATAATATCCAGTTACGTTTCTATTTTTAAATCATGTTTATAAGCAAGAAAATTCTTCACACTAACCTTAAAACGTTTAATGAAATTCGCTAGAATTATGGAAAAACTATTAATTTTTATTATACCCAACCACCCTCAATATTTTTTAAGTTAAAACTGAATTGTAACTCGTTTTCTATGATAATTTTAATGGAAGTAACTGAATAATGTATTAATAATGTATTATTTTTCAAAATGGATTGTAAAACAATAACCCTCGTTCTCCGTTATTTCATTGAAAAGATATGAAAAAGGGGAATTTATACGCAAGTTTCAATGGCTGTTGCGTTTCCTGTAACATTAGACTCGTTTTAAAAAACCATGAAAAAAAAGTAAGTATTTATAATTACTGAACATTTCTTTTCTCTACTAATTATGTTTAGTTAAGCTGTTATTTATAGTACAACTATTCTTTCATCATTCAAGAATTCAACTTCACTTTTAATTTGTATTAATTTCACTTGACTGATGTCCAATTCCAGTTATCCATTAAGAAAAAAAAATTAAGTTGCTTAATTAAATCTCGGGTTTAGAACTTGTAATAAGTTCCTTCCCTACTCTACCCCAATTTAGTCACCAAACTTCAGAAATATTATTACGCCACTCACTCGATAGAAGACAGACTGAAACAATAAAAAGAGAGGAAAAAATTCATAAAAAATTAAGGGGGTGGGCGGGAAAGATCAATTGAGTGAAATTCTGGAGGAGCTGTTTAACAGATCCTCATTTTTTTTGTTCTGCCCCTACCCCTTCTTCCCACGCCCGTCAGTTCTTAATGATATCCAGCTGCTTCAGCCATTATGAATACATTAACACACTTTCTAATGATTTCGGTTCGAAGGGAAAAAAAATCTGATTTGAGGGAAGTGAAGAGACTCGAGTGCCTTTTTTTCTTCCATATCCTCTCGCCTTTTTTCTTTTTTTTTATATTTGTATATAATAGGCTCTATAAAAAATCGTCATTTGCTTATATGATTGATGCTAACTCCTTGATAGAAGAAAGACGATCCTAGTCATTTTTTTTATTATTTTACCACCCCTGTAATGAATATTTTTTACATGTATATTTTAACGCCTGTAGTTTTTAACTTTTTAATTTTTTTTTTTTTTTTTTTTTTTTTTTTGCCCCGGGCTTTTCCTGTGAGGATGTAAGGGGTTTTCATACTTTATTTTTTCGTTCCTTCCTCCATATTTTTTGTTTTAATTTTTATTGGAAGATAGAGATATACCCTTTCTCGTCTCCATAAAAGGTCCGTGAAGTTTGAGATTTTTTTTCCTCCCCTCCTTCTTCTAAGTATGGATAACCATTTGTCAAGCGTTGAATGAAGTTGTTTTCGGGAGGCAACTTAATGAATTTAAAAGTTTTTATATTCTTCCTTTTTTTGTATATATATAAGCTTTTCCTTTTTTTTTTTTTTTTTTTTTTTCCGTGGTCTCTTGTTTTGAACGTCCCACCTCTTTTTTGAAAACATGAAAGGTAATATTTTTTAAGGGAAATATTTTTAAAAGTCTTTTTTTAATTCATTTTTTATCCATATTTAAATTTTCATTGCTTGAAATATAATCAGTTATTTATATTTCAAATTCTTTGTATTCCATTGTAATTCATTTTTTAATTTCACTACAATCAAAATTATTTAATTTCAATGATTCGTTCTTTATTATATAATTTTTTAAATGCATTCTATTATGATCGTCTTTTTGATAGAAAAATCGTATTTCTATTAGTATTATTATTTTATCTCCCCCCTTCCTATAATGTAATGCTTTCACACTTGCATTTTATCGCCGTGTAGTTTTAATATTATTTATTTTTTTCAGCCTGTTGCTATAAATTGGGTATATTGTGTAAAATTTTCTTATGAGGTTTCTTTCTCCTTTTTGTTTTGCAGCTTGGTTGTTGATTTCTATTTTCTAGTAACTTGCAGCAGCAGACAATTGAATTAGTATTGAGATATTTTTCATGTAACAAATATACTCTAAGTAAATATACAGATTATTATTGAAACTATTTTTGTATTTTTATTTCAACTATCGAATTCTTATGACACTTTTCGATTCTACATTAAACACTTTTTCCTCAAATTACGCAATATTTTTAGGTTATTTTGTTAACATGATAAAGATTTAAATTAGACATGAAGCGCTAATATTCAGAGCACAATTTCTTTATGCCCATAATTATTTATTTTTGTAAATAAAGTAACTCTAACTGTATAATCAAAATTGATGTTTTGTGCTCACTTAAAAAAAAAAAAAATGCTGAATTCCTTATATTGTGTAAAAAGAATACGTCTTATTTTCTGCTCATTTTAGGTTATGAGATTTGCTTTTAATTTGACAATTACTCCGTTTGCTTTGTTGAAATCTTTTTACTTAGCATCGCATCTCTTATCTTTCCAGCTGAAATTGTAATGACTTTTCAGCATCGTTGAGCTCTAACTTGTAATGCATACATTGGGAGGGGGGAGAGAAACGGAGGGATGCATGTTTAGTTTGGCAATTTTTGCTGAAGTGCTACGAATTTCCATTATATTTCATGTAAAGGCTTATTGCAAAATTTTATTTAAGAAATGTCGATAATTGTGACATTAGATTTAAGTGCACGCTAATGAATTTTATTATATGAAAATTTAAATTGTAGTTGACTTTTATTGCAAACTCAGTTGTTTTTCAAATATTTACCTGTTTTATTTGACTTATAAAATTCGTAGCTTTAATTATCTAAAAATCACTTTTATAAAAATGAATATTCTCCTTTATTACTATTATTATTCCTCTTTGTTATCTCCTAAATTATTTTCTTTCTTTAAAATAGTAATTCATTCCTTTAAATAAAGGAATGATTGGAAAAGGCAGTTCGTTTATTTAAGTAACAAGTTTTACTTATTTTTTTAGTCTTATAGTCGTAGCGATTAACTCCATTAAAGTGGTTGCAATTGAAACGATGATATTCTTGAGAGTTCGATCGTGATAATCAAATATATGTACTTCATGAAGAGAACGATTGTTGAAAATGGTATTTTTACTGCAGTAATATTTATTGATTTAAAAACTCAAATAGAAATACTATCTTCTTGCACCTATAGTCATTAAAACCCACCTGCTTTGAGAGAAAGGTTTTGACTGTTAAAAATAGTCGTAAGTATTTTGATTTTATTCATATTTTTATATGCTAATTGATAGAATGCATTTATTATTAACTGAAAATTATAAATGTGTCAACTGAGGCCATTTAAAAGCTTTTATTTATAATTATCATTTTGCCATCGGAACTCTATTCAGTGTTACTGTTATTGAATATATTCAGAAAATGTTCGCGCTAAACATACTCTCTCCCAATGTCTTTCTTTCTTCTGTTTACTCGTCTATTGTGAATATAAAACGAATATATGAAAATACTTATCTGAACTCTTTTACCTGCTTCAGAATCAGAATTTTAGAATGCATCTTTCGCGTAGTTATAAAATGGACTTCATTAACGAGAGGGTAGCGTATCGTCCCTGTGATCTTGAAAAGAGAGGAATGCTTTCTTGCGCAAGGGCTGTTCCTATAGATAACGTTGCATCGGCAGGGGAGCATCCATGCAAAACTAGTTAGCGATCGACTGTGGATGGATCTAGTGGGGAGGGGAGGGCTGGGGCGTTAGGCCCCTTGCAGAGCACAATCTTATGCGGTCGATAATGCCAGATGTCTCTTTTGGAGCAAAATACAACGCCAACTCGGGCCCCTACTATCCAGTTTTAAACAGCATGGATATAGGGACGGGGTGGTGTTGGGAGAGAGTTATTTCTCGTTTGTGGTTCTCTCTTTTCTCTCGTATGTAATTTTTTTTTTTATATTGTTATCCCATTCTTGATAAGACTGCACTGACTTTTGTCTCCACTTGTCCATTAGGAGAGATCTTCTTTCTCATTTTCATTCATATCTCTTCAACTACCTACATATATATATATATATATATATATATATATATATATATATTTCTGGAATAAAATGTCATTTTTGAAAAGAGTAAGAAGTTTTTAACGGGATAATGAAATTTTTTCTAAGTGTATAGCTAGCTGTGTTGACAGAGGAACGATGTTGCTTCTTTTATATGATTTGCTGTTTATATACCAGAACAATATCGACTGTTTTGTTTTAATCTATGAAGTTAAAATACTTTTTTGCTTTGATTGGGGGTGAAATGAACACTGGATTTTTTTCCCCTATGAAATGAAACAACAATATTGTAGAATAGTTTGATGCTCGTTTTTGAAATAAAACTAAGAAAGTTAATCGTTCAAATTGGATGTTAGATAACAGATTTATCTTTCAGTTCTGTTCAAAAATTAGGATGTGCAATTTTGTTTAATATATTCATTTCACATTTCTAACCTTTAATCAATAATACATTATTTTTTTACATTGAAATTTAAATCATCGCCTTTTAAGTTCTGATGTAATGGTGCCTAATGCCTCAAATGAATTTCGCATCGAATATCGCCGCTCTTCCGATATTAATGGCGACATCCGAACCATTAATACCGCTCTGATCGTGTGTTGTTCGCTTTCTTTTCGGGAAAGGAAAGGTAGGCAAGAAATAAACATAAATAATAAACGAAGGCGGGAACGCGATTTTGATAGAATATTCCTAGAGAAATAGATTTCAAACATAGCGCACAAAATACATTAGTAGGAACCATTTCTCTGCATTTTTTCCCTCTCTCTCCCTCCTTTCTTCTGTAAAGCACTGGCAGAACAATAACTTCTGAACAATGGCATAGAGGAAAGTAACCACTTAGATCAGCATTATAAAATAAAAGCATACAGCTGCTCAGATAAGTTTTTGTTCATTATCTACTCAAGAAAATGACATTCTTTGCGTATACGTAATCATATATGCATATAGATGCATGTAGATTCCCTTCTCCTCCCCATTCTATTTCTTCCTTTTTGAAATCAAATAATGCCTTAAGCCCTTCTTTTATATTGAAAGCTATAAACTTCTAGAAAGCATTATGTGGCTAAATAAATAAATAAAATGAAATAACTCGGAGAGGGAGGGTGAAAATAATAACTCCACACACACACACAAACGGTTAACTTGGAAGAGTTGGTGGGGGGAGGGGAAAGGGAAGTTCTCCGGCGTATTGAGAAAACGTAACGAACCAGCGTGTGTGGTTAAGCCCTTGGGTTTTATTTTTGTTTTATTTCAGGCCATGTGCCTCCGTTCGCAGCGTTCCGCCCTTACGCCCCATGTTATACCGGGGTAAAAAATAACAAACAAAAGCGGGAAAAGAAAGCTTATTGGAAAAAGATCGACCGCATTAACATTGGCAGGAGAGAATATCTGTTTGTTCGTTTATTTATATTTCTGCCTACAACTTGTTGGCCCTAGGAAAACGTTAATGCTTCAAAAGTCTCGCTGAGGCGTGATTATGTGGGGGGAAGAAGGCAATAACGAAATAAACAAACACAAACCCCTTCAGGGAAACAATAATAACAACAAAAACAACATCCGTTCTATGTAAATATTTTTTTTTCGTTTGTTTCGTTTTCCTGCTGGAAGAAAACGGTCGACGTTACCTCCGTAAAAGGGGGAAGGTAGCGAAAGGTTTGTTTAAAATGCAAAAGAAATTTGCATGCAAATGATTGCGAAGAAGAGAGTGAGGCGGTAGAGAGGAGATTCGGTTGGTGGTGGTTGTTTCTGCCATTAAAATCTAATCAGCCAACCGACCGCGGTGCATGCGGATGATTTTTAAACAGGCAAAAAGTGGATCATCAATACTTCGAGAGATGTTTCTCACGAAACGGTTTGTTGAGTTATGCCTACACAATGATATAGTCCGGTGCTGTAGTCTGTGAGGTGATGAGGTTTTCGTGAAAAAGAAAGAGCATCCATTGATGACAATATTTATTTTTCTTGTAGCCGAACAAGTGAAGATGATCGGGGTTCCACAAGAATTTGATAGGCTTGATGTAGGCAATTTGTTTGCTAAATTTGAAATGCTCCCACTTATTAAACGAAATGGATCTGCATTTTTTATAATATTGCATTTACTTTCTTGATAAGTTTACTAACAGAATAAGAGATTTAAATACTCAGTGGAAGAAGATTTTCATTTATTTGCAACTGTAGATAAAATGAGTGGCATTCAATCCACTTTTTTTAAGTGAGTTTTTTAGCAATAGATATATGCCAAACCGCATACGATTAAAATGATCGTACTTTAATGGCCATTCATATAGGTATTATTTAAAACCACCAATCTTCTCATTGGCTTTCTATATAGTAGATTTGCAAATACTCATGTGATTGTGTTAAACTTATCAATTGGTATGAATAGTTTTCTCATTTTCTACAAAGCAATATTGACGTTCTTAATAAATTAAAATTTAAGTTGAATTCTATAAGAATGAATATTTGATATCATCGGAAGATCAAGACAGTATTTATACAGAATTGGGCTCTGTTATCCTTATCCGTTATCAGTATTGTGGATTGATTCATTTTATTTCTATCAATGCTTCAAATAATAATTTTACTAATCAATAGAAGATTTTTTTAAATTTAAAATAGTTCTTATGACGTTTTTTTTATTGAGTAACTAAGATGAAATTCAAGAGAGGAGAGTTCTCTAATGGAACTGAACTAGAAATATCGATTGTTCTGGTTATTTTTCTGTGTGCATGCTTTCTGCGGATTTCCCGTTGCCATGATCGGCAGTCATAAAACTGAACAGATTTATGAAAGATGAACCTTCGTCCTTCCAACGGGAGTCCTCGCAAGTTCGGCTCTCTACTCATAATCACTCCTCGCCACGAAGGTTGGGCAAAACTGCTTCCTCTTTTCCAGCGATGTGCGTGTCATTATACAGGCTACCAGGGACAGACCTATTCCCACCATTGCAGTTATATCCTCTCTGTGAGGCGGGCATTAAAACTTCATTCCAGACGGAAATATTTTCCTTTGCTCTTTTGCCTTTTCCACCCCCTTTCCTTCTCGCTCGCTTTTGCATGCAAAATTTCAGATGTGAAGAGCGTGCCTGTGCTAAAGCGAGACTACCACACCACACTGGTTTTAGAAAAGAGAATTTCACTCAGAAATCAACCCGGCGCGAGGTCAGGTTTATACTCCCTAACTTTTAAATGACTGATTCCTTTTCCTGGAGTCTGTTATGCCGTTACGGATCGCAGTTATGGATAAGATGGGAGGAAGGTGGGACTGTCTCTATTGCAAGCGAGAGGGGATATTAGGGCTTCGGGCTGTATTAAAAGAAGTTTCTCTGCAAAAGTTTTGTGTGAGACAGATACAAATGGATTACGAATTTGGAAACAATCGCATCTTCTCTCTGCATTGTTTTGTTCCACCCTCTCCCGTCCCTTACTACTAATAGTGGTGCGAGAGGAAGCCAGCTCTGCCTGAGTAAACACGAACGCCAGTGAACCCCATTTACTGCAAAGGTAAACCCCCTGGGTGTCGTTTGGGTTTTCCCAAGGTGCCCCCGGGCAGAGCCGAGACCACGACTGTAATTAGAAAAGAGATTGTGTCCAACCTCTCCTCCACCCTCGTTCCAAGTTAGGCCTAGTTTTCGGAGCTTCTTCTGTTCCTGTAGATTGGATGGACTCCATGCGCTATATTTGGCGCGTTTATTGCCCTTGGTGTGGCATCGAAGAACTACTGTTTGAAAAATTTTGAAATCCATTCTTGAATCACAATTCCAAAAGCTGAAACTTGATACCAAAAAAAAGTAAAATGTGTCACATTTTTTTTTCTTTCTTTTTTTGCCAGTATTGCGATTTTGGTTGAACGGAACAAGTTGTACGATCACTACTATTTGGGAAAGGAGCAAAAATATATTTTTTGATTATGTTAAGCGATGTGAAGAAAGTAGCGATATTTTGCTTTAATTTTCCTAACGTCGAACATCAAACTAGCTGTAAATCTGTGGAAGAAGAGTTAATCATTGTATCAGTGATATTAGACTTCCTTGCAGCGCAGGTAAGCTGTTGCGCGTTGCATAAAAAAAACAAACGCATTCTTGAAAATTAGGGAAAATTTGTCAACATAAGAATCTGTTATAAATGAATTTGCCTTATAATAGAACTTTTTTTATAATATTGATAAGGACATGTGGCTTATTAACCGCACTGAGTAATCAAATTTGACCACCGAAACGTCTTCTAATATTTATTACTAAAGAAAATATTTAACTATACATATAGTATCTTTATAATAGTTTTAAAGTTGAATATTGAAGCAAAAGATATAAATTGCATAAGTTTAAAATCAGTTTCAGCTTGGCGTTAGCTTATATAAACAACTATTTACATTTTCCTAATTAACTTTGTGCAATTAATTTCATTTCTAATAAAACTAGATGAAATACAATTAGAACTGGACAAAATGGATAAAATATACAAATTCTGTAAGTTTTCTTATCATAATTACGAACTTTATGACATGCAGGTTATTATAGATTTCAATTTTTATTTAAGTCATGCTGTTAATAAGATGGAATAATGCATATAGTTTCCAATAACATGTTTATAAGTAAAAAGTAAGGCTTTCTGTTTTACATCTGAAAAATCTGATCACTATAAATAGCCTTGCAAATAGATTCTAAAATAAAATTTAAATAAAAAATCCAAAGAATTAATAGAAAGTAATTAAAAAAGGAAATATATAATCTAATCGTATGCTTTAATTCATATAAAAATTGGCAGTCAATTCTGCTATCTCTGAAACATTTTATTATTTTTCTAAAATTACTACTTATTTTAAAGATAAATATTTCATAATTATAAAAAAATGTTCACTCCGGCGCAACTTACAGCTACAGGAAAGCGTCTTTACAGTATGTTCCACGAGGGAAAGCAAAATTTACAGGAGACCAAATTGGATTTCATGTAGCGATCAGGCAAATTTTTTCTCTATAGTTACACTAATTTTTAATTTTTTTTCCTTGTAGTTGTTTAATGCAGTAATCAATTATAATGAAATATTCTGTTAGTTATACAATATTTAACATTAAAAATTACTTATACAATAGTTTTTATAAACTGTTTTCACTTTGTGATTTTTTAACTTTATTTTTTTATGAAATGGAATCAGTATAACACACAATAATCGCTTTTCATAATTTTCTTTTTTATTGCCTTACATACGATGGTAGAGAAGAAGGAATATTTAATTTTCAAAAACTTGTAACCAGTTAAAGTTTAGTATTAAGTTGTCGTATTTCACAGATTTTGGACTTGAAATGTCATATTCAATGAATTCAGTCACCACTTCCATCATTATTGTATAAATATTTAGGATACTAATGTCTAAGTTGCCATTGACAATTGTTAGATAAATTCGAACTAATTGATTTAACTATATATTTGGCTTTTATTTAACGTATTATGCATCAGTTCTTCTAATTATCAATCCCTTATATCCTGTTTTAGTTTACTTATTTCTTTGTCTAGAAAGCATGCAAAATCACTTTTTCTTTTTGCCCATTTATCGGAAGCGTTATAAACTGTCCTTCCATTATAAAACCCTAACTAAACCGTTAACAGAATATTATATGCCGTCGAGTTAATATGGCATAATTCACTTAAAAATTTTGTAAATTTGTGTATTTTTCTGATTTAATTTCATTTTTATCCATAAAATAATATTTATGCTTCTGTTATTAATTTTAAAGTTCACATCAAATGTTCATCCATAATCCGATTGAATGCCTTATCGTTGTTCATAGTATAACTTCGAGCGTTGTCATTGAAAACCATTCCGATTCCGCAAAGACAGAAAAGCTAATCAATTCGAATTCGAACGCGCCACGGAGCGCGTCCGTGATTGACAGGAGCGTCGCCAAAATTCCCAGACAACGACGCCGACCTTTTAAATCAAAAGGAGGGAGAGAGTAGGAAAATTTGAAAGGGCGTTTGGGGGGGGGTGCAGCTGGAATATGTCCATTAACCATGATTGGTTGCTTTTAAATCCCCTGATGTCCTGAAGGGGGTGACATGATAATGCGTCTGCATACAGGTGCCTTAATTAACTCTTTCATGAATGAAAATTCACGCTCCTCGAGTATTTATATTTTATGAATGAAATATTGGGCTTGTTATTGGATTAAGAGGAACTAGGAGCCTCCCTTTTCTTTAATGACTATTGCAAAATGTATGATTGGGATCGAGGATTCACCAAATTGCGTTAGGTGTTCGCCATAGTGCTTTTAATTCGAGAAAAATGTTGATATACACATAGCTGAAAACGTAAATAAAAGTCCTGTAGGTTATTAAAGAGGCTTTAAAGATAATTATCTTTCTTGAAACGGCAGAAGGCCGCGGTGGCCTGGAGGTAAGGTCTCGGCTTCGGCTTTAGAAAAACTCAACATTTTCATAATCTTAGGCCAATTAATCTTGAGAAACCTGCGTGCTGATTTTCTTTGAAACGATCGATGGAAAATCTAAAATTATCCTTTTTTTTTTTTTATTGAATAATGATATTCACATTTTCATAAATCAGTCAGTTTAAGTGATTGATTTAGTTGATTGGAAATTAACTCTTTTTATTTAAAATATTAGTGTTTCAAGAACATTTTGTTAATCGTGATTTCCCCAGCAGAAGCTTTATGTAAAATCAAAAATTCGTTATTTATTAGAGCATTTATTGAATCGAGTTACATAAAATATAATCATTTTCCATTTAAACCATTTTAGCAGATCCGTGTCTTATTAAAGGTTTACAAATTAGCTGTGTGGCCCTGATTTGAATGGATATCCTGTTCATATTAAACAAAACTTGCCTTAAAATAAAACTGATTTATTGGATTAATAATATAGAGAGTGTAAAAGATCATAAAATAATTTTTCTTGAATTTATTTTTTAGAAAATATAATATTTCTTATTTGTTTCCTTTCCGACAGACACGTGCCGAAAATTATATTTTTGCAGATTTCATTTCCAAAAAGATTTAATTTATTTTTAATTGGAGCTTTAATCAATGTGATGGCAACACTTTGAGAAAAGCTAATTTTTTCCCGTGAATGCGAAGCGTACTTAATTTTAATTTTTATTTTTTACGAAAAAAATTATTGAAAAACATAGTTAAAATATTTATTTAAAAATTCATTAAAAATAGAAACTTAATTTTAAAGTTAAAATATTGGTATCATTTAAAAGATAAATTTTTGATCTTTAACTTCATGTAAAAATCTTTTTTGTGCGGTAATATTTTCGGAAGTTATAGCAGAAACACGCCAAAATTTCGCTTAATTTTTAAATAAATAAAATTCTAATTAAAAATTCGAAAAAATAACACCCAGGTGCACATTCCCGGTCCCCAAGGTATACACGTGCCAAATTTGGTAGCTGTAGGTTGAATGGTTTGGGTTGTAGAGCGCCAACAGACACACACACACACACACATTGGGCTTTATTATAAGTATAGATAATTGTGTTATTGTACCTTAATGAACTCTTATATTTCTAAATGCGCACAGATGAAGTTATTTATTTTCAAATCTCTATTGATTCTTTCCGATTGGATTCCATTGCTTTCCTAATAGAAATGACATATATCTTGTAAATTAGTGATGGGGTCGTAAACCTTGAAAAGCAGTTTTATTATTTTGATTAAATAAAAAAAAAATTACCGGATGTTTCCGTTTTTTTATTCAAACTGCCATTAAGTTTTCGTAAAACTTATCAATTATCAAATAATGAATATCCTTTAATATATCAATTTCATGTCTCTTCATTTGTAATGTGGTAAGATTATCGGTGATTGAAAAACGATTTAACGTCTATTTTTGTATTTCGGAGTTCATTTTGATCAATGATTAAATCAACTTAGCTGAGAACTCCCAAAAGTCATACAGGTTTCATTAATATTTTGTGAAATCCTCTTTAGCGAAATACAGATCTCAATGGTTTAAATTGGAATTCTATGTGTATGCTGCTTATATGGGAAGAACAATACGAAATTTATTGCATATCTGTTTCAATGTATTTGGAGTCAAGTGTTGAATGCCCACTCTACACGCCGCAAATGAAATAACTCAATTTGAAAATTCTCCTCTCCTGTAATGAATTCTTTCAAAATACCTTCAGTTTAAAAATAATAATAAAAAAAAACACTTAAACCCACTGAATTCACTTAAGGGTCTCACTTTTATCCCCTCTCTCTCTCTCTCTACCCCCTTTGGAAAATAACAATAACTTGTAAAAAAATAATTCTTCGTTATTTTTTTATCATCTTCCTTCCCACATCGTTCCATTTTTTTTCCCCTCCCAACCTCCTATGTTTAGGTGTATTATTTCTAAAAGCACAAATTACTTTGACTTCTTTTCATTGCCGGATCATTAATGTGAATTTTTTTTTCTGCTGCTCTCCCTCTCATGTGTCTTCGTTTTTCTTTTAATTTTTATAATTCTCCACACCCCGTAAGGATCCTTTTCTTATTAATAATAAACATTAAAAGAGAAAAAATGCAATTTCCCCTTTTTTTTCCCCATCCTCTTTTTCCCTCAGTAATGACTGAAGGCGATTGTAATGTTAATAAAGGAAACTAAAGGGGGGGAATCGGGTTTTCAGAAGAGGATTGCCCCCCCCTTCCATCTTCATTGATATGATGATAGTGTTAATTGCTTTCCCAACAATTCGTAACACGAATGCCCTTGGCGAGTGCCTTAGAGGGGGGTGGGGGAGTGTCGAAATGTAAATGAATAGAAGAAATTGAGAAATACGTAATGGAAGGTAAGATGCAATAATAATAAAAGAGATGCTCTCTCCGAGTGTGTAAAGTTGATAGAAGTTTCTGGAGATATTTTTATTATCGTTATTATTGTGATGGGTTTTTTTTTTCCTACCCCATATGCTTTTCTTTGGAAGCGTCTAATACAATAAACGAAGAAACTATTTTAGGTATTTTTATTATTATTTTGTTATTCATTCTCGTTGCGATGACGGTTTTGGTATTATTACTTTTTATTTGTGAGCACGCTATCTTAAATGTGAGCTGAGTTTATAATGTAGAAGTGTTTTAATTTTCTTTCTTCCTTTGTGAATATTTTCGAGTATTTATAGTAGTTTATTTTGATATAGAAAGATAAAGACATTATTTACTAAAAATTTATTTTACTAACTAAATGTAATCACTATTCTAGCTGGGGAAAAAAAAGATTGTATCGTAGAATTAGCTTAACTAATATTATGGTTTAAATTAATATTCGCTCTTGTAATATTAACCATAACTGACTGATGATGTCAGAGACCGCACCCTCGGATGCCTTGTGGCGATATGACTCAGTTCAGATCTATTGATGGCATGTGCTACATGCTTTTGATCCATGCTCTTATATATATATTAAAGTTAAACTAAAATTATGTATGTAAGTTGTCTGTATATAACTTAACCTGTAAATAAATAACTGTTACATTAATTCGGACTATTTATTCAACCCCTTAACGACCACACAAATTAACAAAGGAGAAAAAATCACTTATTTGTTAGGTTTTATAAACCATATATATTATTCATATATCTTGTATAACTTAAGCGCAAATATAGAATATTTTCGCAGGTATGTTACATTATCAGTTAACGATATTTTTAGCTGGTTTTTAATAAAAGAATAAGTAAAATTAATGCATACATTAATAATACCGTAATGATACATGATATATACATCTTGATATAGCTTTGAACATATGTGAAAGATAAACTGCACTGAAGTGCTTTTACTAAAAGTCTGATGAACATTTCTACGTTTCATCATATATGTATATTGAACTAATGTAATAAAACAGAAAATTCTATCCGAAATAAAATAAAATTTTCTTTGTACTAATACCTGTAATTATGGAGTTAACTGTATAGTTATTCAGAATCGTTACTTTAAACATGGAATGTATGTATGCGAATCATTTTACTTGAATTTTTTTTAATTAAAAAAAACGATTTTTCTTTACTTAAATAAAATGTAAAAAATCGTATTATTATGTCATATAATGAGCTTTTCTAAAAAAAAAAAATTGTATTCAAAGTTTCATAAAAAATAATGTTCAGTTTTGTCTAATCATAAACTCCTTCATGCCAAACAAACAGAGGCGTAATTATTAAATGTACTTTTTGGTAATAGTAGTTTGAAATTTTAAACTATTAAATCTGATTTTTATTTATACAGCTGTTCTTATTTTGGATGTCTCCAAAAACTTTGTATATCATTATGGTTTCTAAAATTTATTATACAAATCTTTAATTATAAAAATAATTTTAATGGACATAATGAAGTATTAATTCTCATATGAGTTGTCTATTATGACATTATTGCTTTGGATACACAATTAGAATGTGTATTAATTTTATCGTTCACTTATATGTATTCAGTTTCATTCTAATCTCACTATCTCTAACAAATCTTCTGCTACATACTTGACTCTCTACTTAATAACCACTTCACATTTTCAAAAAATTAATTTAAGATTTAACCAATTGAGAAAAGAAGTGAAGGAAAAAAATTCTGGTATTTCTTTTCATTCTAAGTACTCTTCCTTTTTTTCTTTTTTTTTATTTTTTTCCCCCCTTTAATCAATAATCTCCACACAAGTCGGAGGGTCTCTCCTATCTCCGACCCCCACCTTGCTCGGACTGGTCCATTAAAATTGTAATAGATGACCGCTCCGGGGGCCATACATTCTCAACTTCGCGTCCGCACCAACCTGCCTCTTATCGTCCCGCTCACACACTACGCTCTATGCGCACTTTTCATGCACACATCCCACCATTTTTACTGCTTTTTGAAAGAAAAGTTCGTCTGTTTTCCAGCCGTTCCCGTGTATAGTTCATTTTCTAATCGCTGTGGAAAGATTGAATTTAATATTGAAAGAGCATAATTGCTGACATATTAAGCGTTTATTTTTTGCTGTGTTATATAAGCTGTCAATATGCTCTATTTATGTTCTCGAAGAAAATTTCTTCTAAAATATATTTTACTATTTTCGTCAGGTATCAGTTAGTGCCAATTAATACGTTGTATAATAGTTTCTGAGAGTGTAGTGTGAGAATTTGTGCGTTGTGAGTAGAATAATAATATATTTTTATTTGAAATTTGTATTAACTGTTTTACAACTGTTATGAAACTTCTATTTAGGAGATTTCTTATACAAATGTATGTATCCAGTTATATCGGAATGTGTTAATTATTTTTAGTCCTACATTAGAATAATGACATAAATTACTATATTAGTTCGATGTGAGAAATCGCTAAGTAAAGAAAAGAAATTTCAAAAAAATTTCTATTCGTGCAAAGGTTTCTAAAATTAATAGCTTACGTACTTAGACAAATAGAACCCTCGGTTTTATTTAGTTTTCATGGTTTACTTCTGGAAGCGCTTTATGAGTTTTAACCCTTAAATGCATAATTATTTGTTTTGAATTTTTTTTAAAAAAAAGCGCTTTTTATAGAAAAATTGTCATAGGTTATTACGCAAAAAAAAAAAAAAAAAAAAAAAAGATAAGCCAGGTGATAGTATGGTATATTTATTTTATGTAGTATATATTTAAAAGTATGTAGATTTTTGGCAACATTCTGTATTTCTCAGAAATCTAGCTTGTAACTAATATAATACGGCAAATACAGCAATATATTTCCAAATACAGCATTAAAAATTGATAGCTTATCTGATAACAGATGAAAATTAATTCTTTAACAATTAGATAAATCCTTTATAGGGAACTCGACTATAGAAATTATCTCCTCCAGTAACGCACTGAACTTCATCACCCACTCCATTCAAATGTACAAAAATGATATAACTTACACGCCAAAAGTGTTATAAACTTTTTTCTTTCATACATGATATATTGTCTATGGTTATCAACTTGCGTTCTGAAATGGACATACTCAGGTTTTTGAATAAAATTAAATAGTTGTAGACAATTGGCAACAATATGTATTTAAGGGTTAAAAATCACTAATTTATTTTATTAGTCAGACTCGGAATTATCTTTTGTAGCTAATTTTTTTTAATATGCCGGTAATTTTGTGTGGATGTTTGTCCCCATTACTTACGTTTTTGTAATTGTTTTTAAAGATTTCCTTTGCGTGAATTATTTCCTTTGCTTAAATTATATTATTATAAAACTATTATAAAATATTCAATAATATTATTGTATAATTCAAGTGTAATTATTGGAAGCGGGAAAACTCGCTTATTAATTTTGTGTATCACATTTTCTTCAGGATGCCACTTTTTTTATATAAATTAAAAAAAAGTTGCCGTTTTGTTTCAGTTCGAATATAACATTTCTAATTTTGAAGATTTTTCTTTTAATATAATTTTGTCCCCTTAAGATTCTTGCGTGTTTATTTAAATATGTAAGACGACTGTACTTTATAAAAACTTTTTGTTTGCTTTAAAAAGAGGTGCATAACTTTTCTTAGAACTATTAATAAAAAATGTCATAAGAGAGTTAAAGTGAAATCAAGAAAATTCGCAAATAACCTTAAAATTTAGATTACACTAGAGAAGAAAAAACTGTCTTGGTTTTGTATTTATAAAAAAAAAAAAAAAAGCCTGTTTTTGAACGAGTAACAAAACATTGCTGTGACTGTTTTTTTGTTTTTTTTATTAAAAAATGTATTTTTCTCTTTTATTTTCCCCCTCTCTTGCGTCCAAAAAATGTCCTTATAAAAAAAGTTAATTTTATCTTATTAACTTGGTGGCAGAAATTAATGGAAAAATTAATGTTAGTATTTTCTGAAGTGCGTTCCGGTGGAAAAACCGCAAGTTACGTACACTTTTGCTTCTTTTATACGGAGATTAGAATGGAGAAAAAAAATCCCAATGCATAAAAAATATCTTTTTTTTTTATATAATTCCAACCCAGGTATATTCTTTCTTTTCTCTCCCCCCCCCCCCCCCCCCCCCGCCCCCCTTCTTACATTTTTTAACCCCCAATCCTTCGAGCTTTTTAGAAATTAAATCTAACATACAAGGTGGATAGTATAAAAGTAGTATTTTTTTCATCCTTTTTTTTTTTTTCCTCCCTCATCTTAAGTTTTAACAGTTGGAATCAACGGCATGGAATTAACACAATTTTTTTTCCTCTCTTCGCATTTTTTATACTAGCGGAACTTGAGAAAAAATCTTATTAATGATAGGTGGGTTTTATGTCTGGGGAAGAAAAAAAAAGAAAAACTTTTTTAAGCACATTTAAAAAAATTGATTATGTTCTTTGAGCTCAGGTAGCTAAGGTGCGCTTTTTTCTTAATGAAAGTAACGTTTATTAAAAAACTTTGCATTCTTTTTCTTCCCTTTTTTTTTCATATTAAACCCCCACACGCTTCTCTGTTTTATTTTTTTAATGTATTTTTTTCTGCGGCGTTTCTTCCTAAAAGATTAAAAACGCAGGAAGATCCCCGCAAACGCGTCGTAATGAAGTATTATTATAATTAGTGATCCTCTCTCACGCTCAAAATTACATCCGAAATTAAAATTTAAACGCATTGTTCGGATGGCTTAGAAATGGTGTGTCTCCTGTTATTTGTCGCTTAAAGGAATGTAAAGAGCGTTTCAGGTTCAGGAATAGGAGGAACAGGAGTTTTCCTACACCTATTAACACTCCTTAAATGACTGCGTACGAACTAACTTTATGTCACTGCTGAAAGTCGTTTAAAATGATCTCCAAAAGAACGGTTCTCATGTTTAAAGAGAGAATGTGCTTCAGTTGTTATGGTCTATTGTTCTAAATGGTTATTTAAGTTGGCGATTGATTTCTAATATAAATGGAAATTAAATTTTTTCTCTCAAATTTTAAAAGAGTTAAATGCAAATGATGTTAATTTGAAGAAGGCATAAAAAAATTATAGAACTGAACTGTTTTTATATAATAAATATTATTTTTAAAAATGAAGATTTTTTTTTTAATTCGGATGCTTTCATTTTATTACGTGCAAATTTTCACAAGTAATCGCTTTGGGAACAATATATTTTAAATCTTCTAATTGTTATTTTAGAGTTATGATTGATTTAATAGTTCGAAATGTATCAAACAATATATAGTTAACGTGGCCATAGATTGTATAGTACGTGAATAAGGCTTAAAATACTTCATAAAAACTACAAACTCACTTATTTCACCTTAAAAAAAAAGAAAAAAAAAGACTATTCCATAACGAATTTAGAAGAATTTTGAGCTATTAATTGCTCGGAAAATTTGAAAGCCGGATTTTTTCCCCTTATAATTTTTAAACGCAATTTGTGGCATGAGATATCTAAATCCAAAGACTTTGTTTCCATTTAAATGCATTAAAAATATTTTTTAAAGAAAATCTTGTTTAACGTATGCTAATTTCCCTTTTTATTTAGATAATTTTAAAAATAAACAATAAAGTCTAGGCAGCCTGCGAAATATGACTGTATAGAATTCCTCTATTACCTCTTGTTGACTTTGATGTATTATTTCGTTTCATGAATCCAAATTCAAGCTGCGAAATTTGGTTTCGAATTTTAGTTAAAAATGTTTTGAGCTTTTTTTTTTTTTTTTACAGTAAGATGGCAGTACATAGGAAAGCATAAGGGGAATGATAGAATATCTTTATTCTTTTAAAGAAAGAATTCCATGATTATTTTCTTTCATTATACGCTTTTATTACGCAAATTAAAACTAAATTCTTCTCTTTCTGTTATTTATTATTTTATATAAATGAGATTGACTATTTAACTGGATATTATGTAGAACTCTTCATATTATTAACCCTTTCTAGGGCTTTGGGAAGTATGCTTCCCACCAAATTTATCAATCGTCGTATGAATTTATATAGGTTGGCATAAGTTCTGACAAATTTTTTTAGAAAGACAAACTTAGATGCTTTAGTTCTTTATTTTACACAAAATGATGTGTCTTGATTTGATACTTAATTATTAATTAACCAACTTAATTAATTAATCAAATTAAATTTATCTAATAAGCTAAATAAATCCAATTTCTTATTCGAATTTCAAGCCTAAAAATATTTTAACATAATATAACTAGAAAAAAACGGCCCTTTAAAGGGTTAACTTAAGTTGTCCCTAACTTTGAATGCATTTTTTTAATGTTACAAAAAAAAAATGGAAAGGAGTGCTCACTTAAAATATTTCTTGATTCATCAATAAACCATTAAAGGTAAAGAATTTCTGTTGTATTTTAACAATAAAAAATTTTGTTTCGAAATTAAAATTCTTGCATACATTAATTCAATTAATTAATTTCATGTGGTGATTTTCTGCCGATAATGACTCAGTAAGTGAAACACATCCTTTCAAAACATGAAGTTATTTTTAAAAATGAACTCATTTGTATGCCTTCGTCATGTTCTTGACTTAAAGGTTTTTTTTTTTTTTTCCCCTGTGTTTCTTAGTCCTAAGTCTTCGCAACACGCAAGAAGATGAGCCCCCCGACCCTCAGTTGATGCGGCTGGACAACATGCTGATAGCGGAGGGCGTGGCGGGGCCAGAAAAGGGCGGTGGGGCTGGGGCGGCGGCCAATGCGTCCGCGGCCGCAGCCTCTCAGAGCCCCGGCGGGCCCCAAGCCGAGAACGCTATCGAACACTCCGACTACAGGGCGAAACTTGCACAGATCAGACAGATATACCACCAAGAGCTAGAGAAGTACGAACAGGTGAGTCCGCATTTTTCATTATTAACATTTATTATTTTACTTTATGGAAATTTTTTTTCAATTGTGTTTATGAAAATAATGTTATTTCAGTCAGTAGTAGCACACTAGTTTAATAGAGTTTAGACAATTCTATGATTTACATTTACATTCGTTGATTTACGTTATAAGTATCCTGACAAATATGCTGGTGTCTAAAGAATACTACTATTTGTTAATATTTTTTATAATGTTTTAATAAGATGGTATTATCATTTCTGTTTTCCACTCGTGAAATAATACCTTATTCTGTTAAAATTTTTATTTTATGAAAAACCTTTACAATACCAAATAATTTTTATTTACAATGAGGAATATCAAGTTGCATTAAGTTTTAATAATTTCGGCTAATTTTTTGAAAAAGATTGGTACCATTGTTATGTACTTTCCGATTGAAGATTTAGGGGATTAAATAAATGACTGTTGTTTAAATGTTACTTATTCTTTGTATGATAAATCGTAATTATCAAATCTCTGACTTAAATTGTTAGCTTTAAAGCATTTATAAAAAAAAATTAAGAAGATTTTAATTGAATTTAAAGTTTCAAATTTATAAGATCAAAGAGAGAAAATTGAATGAATTTTTACCAACACAATTCATTTCACCTTGCACATTTGCAGGTATTAATAATATTGTCACAGAATTTTTTTCTTGTCCATTAGAGCATGCTGCCGACAATTTAATGATGCGAGTTGGCGAATATATCAACTGGTGAAGAAAAGGAAATTAAAGCAATCAACCAGGTGGTTCAGAATCGAGTTCCTCAACCTGCTGATTCAATGCGGCTTTCGATTAAGTTTCAATAAAAAAGTCGCCAGAGGAGTTCCGGGGGCTTTTAAAAACCCATTCGTTGTCAGACGTTATTAGGCAAACAAGGTCAAAAAGACAGTCAAAACAAAATTGACTTTTAGGCATCCTGCCGAGCTTTACATTATCTTTTGTCGTGATGGCCAGCCATATAAGGAATGTTCCTAATGGCTATTGAAGACTATCCTGGGCTGCGTTTTCATTAGTGCCAACACTCCCTTGTATTAGCATACAAATTGGACCAGTTTATGACAAGCGAGGGCTTGCTCCAGTGAAGGTGTGGTTGTTCTTCGCAGATGTTCTTAATATTGCCTTCGAGGCCTCGCCCCATTGATTAGAACGACCTGAGAATTGTTAAATGAGGGAATGTCCGAGTATCGGGAACCTCAAATCGGAATTCTCCAGCTGGTCACCACCGAAACAGCAGGGGACCAACTAAGCATGCCAAAGACTGGAACCGAATTGATTTTCTTAAAATAATAAAAGAAAAAAAAATTTAGTAAAGTTAAAGCAATAAAAGTGAGTTTGTCCGCCCTTGTTTTAATGAGATAGCTGAGGGCTAGGTACGTTGTCACTTCAGTTTCGAACTAACAACTGTCTTCAGGAATTGTCAGATAAATAAATTGAAACGAGAACTTGTATTTAGTTTTGTATGCTACGCCGGTTTACATAGCTTTTCCCTATGATGATGAATTTCAACCCAAAAGGTAAACACAAATTCCTTAGAAATTCTTACTGAATTCGGAACACCTGATCTCGTGTGTGGACGTAATATATCCTCTTTGCTGAATTTTTTGTTTCTTCTTATCTTCTCAGACAGAAGGAAAACACGGAATAGCATTTGCTGAAACCAGCAAAAAGCCAGCAAATATTCTTTCTATTTTTCCTTTTCTTTTCGATAAGGGGAATAGGGGAAAAAAATAAGATTGGAAACAATGATGGGGCAGCTAGTCATCTTGTGGTATTAGATATCCCTCCCTTTTTGCAAAACTGCTGAGACATCTAATGATCAGTGTAAAACGATACGGAAAAACTCTAAACCCCGCCTCCCTCTGCCTATTTATCAATCCTACCACAAAACTTACCCAGAGATGGGCCCTGGGGGACCTGCACAAAGTGAGCTTTCTCCAGGGAGAATCGGATACGCTCTCCTGGACACTCCATTCTCCGGTGACAGATGGCGCTTTTTTAAACCTAAAATCATAAGCACCTACCTACTCATGATTTTTAATGCGATATCCTTATCGTGCATTTCGTAAGCGTGAAATGATAGTTTTTCTCTCAAACGGTCTTTGTAGGATCTTGTGATAATTGTGTCTCATATTTCTTTTTTAATGAGAATTTCAAATGTGTATTTCGATATGTAGTTTGATATCTAATAAAACTCCTAATTGCTTTTTCCGTCAGTTCGATGAAAGAAAATTGTAGAAATTATTTGTTCAGTTTTAGGAGTGTCTTGCTATTTTGTTGAACAAAGTATCTGAATTACTGCATTTCAGTACCTTTTTTTTTGTAATTATTGAGGATTGCAAAGTTCCAGTCAGATTAGTTTTCAGAATATTCTGTTTATGGTGAGATTTCTGCTGTCTTTTAAATTATTTAGAAGAACAATAAAATTATTACTTTCGTGCATTTTTATTATTTCTAAAAGAATCTATTGAAAATAAAATGTGAATTCTGCCTCATAAATGGAAACCTCTTTTATTACCTTATTTAAAATTAGATTGTATATTTGTCTTGCAATTGGATTGTATATTTCATTTGAGATAATGACTTCAGATATCATACGAACATTTTAATGAACTCTGGATTGAGGTTCGTAATAGCAGTTGCCCTTCATGGAATTTTTCTTATTCATTGAATGTTATATTCGACCTTCGCAGCCACGCCTTTAATTCGTTCACAGCAATATAATTTTTAAATTGATATCTAATGAATAAGGTCTTGAGCTTTAAATCTCAAAATACGATCTTTGTCGAAATTAGATTGTACCAGCTTTCTTGAAACAAATCGGTTTTCGGAAAAAATGATAATCTAAAATTTGAAGATGATTAGTTTTTATTTATTTTTCCCCCTTAGAAACGTAAAGAAATGTTTATTTTGTGTAAGAAAAACCCGTTTTATTTTATGCCCTGTCTTGTTTTGTGAACGGTTCCCTGTGCTCCGAGGAGGATATTCTTTGCTTCCGCAAAAAGGCTTATCATGAGAAGAAATGTATGTCGGAAAATAGGGGCCGGGTAAGAAAGAAAAGGAAAGAGGATGGAAAAAAAAATTCAAACAGGTCGTATTCTACATTTGTTTTGTTTTCTTTATACATATATACGTTTTGTACGTTCTATCTAAAGGCCCGTATCACGTGTTACTACCGTGACAAGCTGTCCTACTAGCCAGCGCAGCGAATTTTCATTTCAACCATTTCTCCTATCCTCCTCTTTCTCTAGAACGGGCAGGGGGGGGGGGGGGGCGAAGAATTGAAATGGCTCGTGGTATACACATATGAGGAGGAAAGGATGGAAAAAAAAGTATTATATAAAATGGGAAACGCAAGAAAAACAGTAAGGCATTTTGAAAGCTTTGTGAAGGAATAATGGTTTTCAGGGGGAGGGGGAAGATTTTAAAGGTGAAATAGTACTTGGAGAAGGGAGCGGATAGCCGAGGTAATGCATTCTTTTTCCTCCCCCACTCACCTCGGTGATACCAGATGTGTCCAGTTCTATGTATGACCAACAGGAGGTTTCTGGAATTTAGGAACTTGAATCCATGTGATCTGTTTAAATTTTTCATTTCCCGTTCCTGAGGGTGCGTCGAGGATTTTCCCCGACGTTTCTGGGGTTAAAGCCCCCCTTCCGCTTTTCCCCCGAGCCACTTTATTTCATACATTTTATCATCACCAGGATTTAGCAAATGCGATACACTACGTCTATTTTTCGTACTTTTCCACAACTGTTTTGGATGCAAACATACCCGTTTGGGGAAAGAGTCCACATTCTTTTTAGCTTCTTTTTTTTTTTTTTTTTTTTTCGAAGTTAATGCAAGAATTCAAGCAATCTCCTGAGGGAGGGGGTCCTAAATCGCCTAAATTAATTTGAAAAGTTACTTTATTCTAACAATAAAATCATATTCAAGTTTATAAGGATATTTTTCGTCAATTAATTTGAGAAGCTGAATTAGGAACTGCGAATATTATGCGAACTTCTTTATTTTTTTAATAACATAAAATCATAATTTACCAAAATTCTTGGATATAATTTACTGCTTGTGCGGGAGAAATACATTTCGAACCCATGTGAAAAGATTTTTAGAAAAGCATTCCATTTCTGAGATCTCGTTGAAATTCAGTCAGTTTATGTTGGTTTAAAAATGCAATTTCTTCATCTATGCCATGTCTCTATATGTGTGCTTTTCATCAGTGAGTGCATTCATTTTATGCCACACCAGAAATGTTATCTCAGTATTTGAAAATCGTGAGAATATTTTAGAAGAAAAATTCTTTTCTTAGCAAAAAGTGATTTGATTTGTGATTATTAGGGTTGTATGATTGCTCTAATTTCGTAAATGTTAATTAAATAGTGTTCTGATACATCTATGATTTCACTGGAAAACAGTTTTAATCTTAAAGAAATTCTTAGCTGTATTTTAAATATATAGTAAAAAAAAAATGCTTGGCAAATTATTATGAATATATGAAAATTTATTTCAAAAAATATTATGCTATAAATGTTAGTTGTCTAATTAATTTTTATTATAATATGCTCTAGATCCTTTCTGATGTTTTTTTAAATGTAAATTTTGTTATGTTACTGGTATTTGGACGGGAAAATATTTTACTAAAGAACGAAAAAAAAAAAAAAAAGCTGTAAGTTTCAGTTTTGAATAGAATAAAATTTACCTACACTTTTCAAAGTTTTTGGCAATTTCTTATTTTTGTCAAAGGGGGAAAAAAGCAAATGAAAGAAAATGAGAACTACGTTTTATATGATATTTTAATTATAGAATATTTTAACTATAGAACAAACTAGTTCATTTCTTTCTTTAACTTGAATGTGCAATTTTAATAGTAATTTAAATTATAAATGTAATTTTTGTCGAGTTAAAAGAAAAGACTCGGGATTTTCAAAGAGAATTTATTGTATGTTACATTTTTTTTTCTTTTTTTCTAGAGCATATTTCAACTATGTTTCGATTCGAATGATTGATAAATACCGTTTTGCAAGTTAATGCATGATGTCCTTATTAAATTATTTAAAATTTAAATCAAAGCTACGTTATATTTAATGTTGATTTAAAATTACTCGTTGAAACATTCAAGATTTTTTTTTTTTGACCAAATCATGCATTTAATTTTTACTGGCCCCGGCAAAAGAAAACAGTTTTGGCAGATATTTTGGAATTTTGCATTATTTAAAAACATTAAATATTTATCATTTATTATTTAATGAAATTGGTATATCATTGCTAATATTAAAAGCTAACCGACTCTCTTGTTATTTTAATAAATTTTCTCTGACCAAGCAAAATAATTTTTAAGGAGAAAATTCTTAAAATATGAAAAGGAAGGGAAAAAAATATATTACATGTTTGTAAAGATCGGATCACCATTTCAATCGGCGCTGTATTTTATACATGTACTTAAATACCCGGTATGCTTTTGATAATTGAGTTGAAAGGATATCAATAATAAATGAGTCCTTGAGTGCCGATCTCACAGTTGGAGGCGCCCTGGGAATAAGTTTCAATTAAATCGAGCTTTTGAGGGAAGAGCTCTTTTAAAAATTTCAATAAACTTGAAATGAATCCATTGTGGGGAGGCTCAGTTAACCTAATATGTGTAATATCGGGTAAGAGAAAAGTTGTTTTTGCTCGGCCCGTAGTTTGGCATAAAATCAACTATGAAATATTCACGTCTTTTCTTACTTCACACTGCTCTTCCTCCGCTCCGGAGCCTTTTGCGACCGAACATAATGACATTAAGTCGAGTTTAAGATTGATGAGCCCACCTTACGCCCAAGAGGAAGGGTCGGAAGCCCGTTTTTGGCGAGATGGCGCATTTTTTGGCGAAAGGGTTTTTCCCATCTTCTATTTTCATTCATAGACACCCAGGAACTACTAAATTAAATTAGGTAATTTAAACTCTTTTAATATGCAAGGTGAAATATTAACATTTAATTTGAATATTATAGACAAATTCAATTTTATCTTTTCCTTACTAAGTTTTAAAAATAAGTACATGGATACATATAAGTACATAAGCAATCTGTATAAATGAATACAATTTCTTTATGAAGAAAAAAAAAAAATTAGCTTAAATTAAAGTTTTATTTCCCTTTAAAAGCAAGGTTAGTCCAAAAAAAATTTGTTAAACTGCATCACAGGTCGTTGCGTTCCGATATGTAGGAAACTAGTAAATAAAATATATATTTCATATACTTTTTACGAATTCATTTCTCCCGAAATTAAAGGCGCCAGTAATATACAATTGGCAGTGAATATTAGATCCTAATATGTCAAGTATTTGTAAACATATGAAAAATAGAAAGAAAGAAAGAAAGAAATTTTGTTTTAAATAATCGGAATTTTAAGTATTTTCTGACGATACTAAATATTTTTTTGACATATAAAGACATTTAATTTGTAATGTATTTTGCCTAATTAGCAGGATTATAACTTTTGAAATTATCTGTATTTCAGTAATTATTTTCCGTGTTTAATAAACTATTTTGTAAAAGAAAAACTATTTTTTTGAAAATCTTTATATATTTTCAAATTAGTATTAAATAGTCTGAGATAGTATATTATATTGTATTTTTTGTACAGTTAATCATTAATCACTATTTTGAATATTCAGGATATTCTGAATTTTTCAGGATACTCTTTAAAATCGTGTTTCAAATGGTGTGTGTGTGTATGTGTTACCTTTTTTAAATTTAAGACATTCGTCGTTTGATATTATTTGTTTCACTTTTCAGTGCCATTTTTCTCCCCTTTATGATTAAAATGTTTTGTTTATTTATTCATTTTAGAGCATAGGTTTGAAGTTTAAAAGTTTGAAAATAGGTTTTGAAGTTCATTGAATATTTTTGTTTACATTTCGTATTAAGGTAATTTAATATGGCAATAAATTTTCTTTAAAATTTTTCTGTAACGAGTTACTTTTTTCCCTTAACAAAAAATCTTTATAGCTAGGGGGGGGGAGCAGCATGTCAGTACTTAATAGTTAAATTAATGAAAATTTAAGACAGTTTTTTGCTGTTTTGCAGTTGTCTGTTTTGTATCAGATATGCTTTTACTATTCATAAAATCTGGCTTTTTGTCTTTGGAATAAAATTTGCTATGTAAAGTACGATATGAAAAATCTGTTCTCTGCCACGTGGAAAATTGGCATTACTTTGAGGCACCTCTCTGTGTCGTTTGGCGCGAGTGCATCTCGCAACCCAATCCATCCCGGCAACCCCCTCATCCCAATTGAGGTTCTTTATAAGCGCGCGTAAGGCGATACAGAAGATCGGAGGAAGAGAGAGAGCGCCAACGGGGAGACCTGATTATTATTATAGCCCCCTCCCCACTCCCGGAAAGAGGACGCAAAAAGCCGGACTTCTTTCCCCTTCTCCTCCTTAAGTCTTCGAATATCATTTTTAATGAATTAGCCCACCGTCCGCACTTAGGAGTGGAAAAATTTCCCCCATACCCGCAAGAACGATGCTAACTGATGAAGGTATAAAGATGTAAAACAAGAATATGATTAGCTCGCCGCAGCAGCGGGCTAGTTAAGGAAATTACTTCCCACAGCCACGCGGAATGAGATGGATATATATCTATAGCGGGAAGCGCCAGAAAGGGCTATGTATTAACGCTGCCTGATGATACTAAGTAAAGGAGAGAGAGGAAAAAGTTTTCAGAATTCTCTCTCTCTCTCTCTCCAATGTGATAATCTTTATGAGATTTGCAAACTCCGTATGTCATGTCTGCATGTGTCTCGCTCGCCTCCGCGCTCATTAATAATGAGCTGGAAGGAAGTTTTGAATGAGCATCGCGCGAGAAGTGATTATTTTATGGGGGTTTTGGTTTTTCTTGTCGAAGAAAAGTACATGACCAGGTTTTGTTTTTCTTCTTTTCCCTCTTGATGGAAGAGGTTGTTCTTAAAAAATTAGTTTCTTTTTTGTGTGTGCCCGCGTCCTCGTGAATGATTCCGATCGTTAAAGGATGTAAGGGGACGCGGAAGGGAAAAGGGGAAAAAATAATAATAGTTCATAAACAAAGTCGGCAATGGGGTTTGTGTAGGAATGGCAGTTGTTGACAGGATTGAGAAACAAAGTTACTTTTTGGAAGAAGAGCATCTCAATAAGTCATGACTACCGAAAAGTTTTTCTGTCATTATATCGATGATAAATATCTTTTATGTTAATGAATCTCCGCCGTTGAACATTGATGCATCCTTTATATATGGCCACATGTTAAAAGTTATGATAGTGCATTTTTGAGATATAATAGTGTTAGTCATAGAAAAAAAAGGAGATTTTTCTTTCTCAATTTATATCGTGGCGCAGCTCTCAGAGATGTATTATTGGATGCTTAATGATTAATCTGACATCTTTAAACATATTCTATAAAGTACTTGGAAACTGCTGACAATCAACGGCGAGTGTCTTTCGAGTTTCATAATCTACTACATTGTTAAATTTTATTCCCCCATCCCACCTCCTTCTTAAATATACATTAACTGAATCAATCACTGAAGTAATTTTTAATGTTTAGTTAAAAATAAAAGTTATCTTTTCATTATGATAATAGTAAATCAAACGTAAAAGACATTACTAATGAATCATTTGGGGGTAAAAGGGGGAGGAGTCTTTTGAAAAGTAAAAAAATATTCGAAAATGGCTTATTCTAATATAGACATATAATTTTTGTGGATCAAGAATAAATGATATTCTGCTATTCTGCTAACATTTTAAACACAGAAATAGATGGAATCATACGAGAATGAAATAATGAAATGAGAAGTTGAACAATGCTTCAACAATTGCCCTTACAATAGCTTTTGTTGAATTTTTGAAAATTAATTATTTTTTTTAAATATATTAATTATACATAAAATAAGTGGTAGAAAAACCAAATACAATGTACATTACCAAATACGTTATTTTTAATTTGAAACTACATAAAACAAGTAGCTGCACTGGAACATTACATGTTGACTTTTGTCCGTTTCTGGTTAGTTTTGGTGCTACAATGTTTGCAAGATATTTTAAGGCAGTGGTAAGATATTTACCACCCCTTAAAAAGGGTTAACTCGTAAATTCTAGTGCAACTACAAATTATTTTAATAAAAGAACTTGCTGGAAGGTGACAGAAAGAGATCTTGAAACTCGATTTAGAAGAGTCCATATAGTCCGATCAAGTTACTTTTTTAAAAATAAAAAAAGATTCTTAATAGTCCATTCCAGAAATGAACATGTGCGTTTTTATCCTCAGCGGAATGAAGAGCGAACATTCCTCGAAGGCTTTCATAAACAAAAAAAGCTAGTTCGTCCGTGGCTATTTACGACCGTCATGCCAGTTTATGGTCGCAGATAAGATGAAATCTTGAAGACAGTGATAAAACGATAAGATTTATTGAAGTTACTGCGACAGATAACAGCAAGTCATTTTCAACGGCTTCCCCTCCCTCCCCTTGCATCACCCGCACAGTACGCGAAACATAGTTTTCATGTACACAAGAGGTAAAAGAAAAAAGAAAAAATTATAAATAAACAAACAGCATATGAACGAGTCGCCCGGGTTGTCTTTCCCAACTCCCCTCCCTTTCTTACGCACTTTCGTTCGAAAGACAATTCGCTAGGCTGGAAGGTAATCCTTAAATTATGCACGGGTCGCGTGGTTCATTCCGATTGTTTGTCTGAGTTATGGTGGTATCGCCTGCATTTATATAGTTCTTAAATCCTACTTAGCTCAGGTGCGATCGTTGTGTTGTTCTAGACGCAGGTCGCCTGGCTTGCAGCTAAGCTATTATAATAGAATGGATGATTCTTAATAGTGCGTATATCTAACACCTCATTAGTTTGGAATCATTTCGTTGTGATAAGAGATTTTTTTTTCTTCTGTCGTTTAGAATTCAGATATTTATTGATAGTGTTTGATAAGTTTTAAGGAGATGTTTTGTAATCTTGTGCAACACTTCATCTGTTGTTGTCAACGGTTATTGCTATGTTTCGACAGTTAAAAACATTTTTTTGTAAGACAATATGAATCTGATTTAATTATAAGCATTTTTCATCTTCTTAAACATTTTAACTCCTCAATCAAATTATTTTAATAATTAATAATTTCCATTAATTAATAATTTCTACAGATTTTTGTCATTATTAGATTTGCAAATTACAATTTTTGCCATAACTCTACGAGAAATCATCTGAGAGACATGAAATTCAAAAATAAGAGACAGTACTTAAACGATGACGAAAGCATAGTTGCGCAAAAATGAATACAAAGTATGTAATATGGAATGAAAAAAAAAAAAGAGCTTTATTGAACTCGTAGTATCGTTACACATGATTGTCTGTCCAAGAGGAAGAACAACAAGCAGATGATCCTTAGTATGGAATATGTTCTCTCCTTACTGCAATGGTTGCTTCGTACCGTCTCTCCATACTCCGCACCAGATTGCCCAACAGTTCTTGAAGTAAGAGTGCCTATTCCTCAATCAGCCTCTGTTTTCAATTTTGGGTGTCCCCCGGAGGATGTATCGTGACTCAAGGCGTCTACCCAAAGCATCCCACACATGTTCTATGGGATTTAAATCAGGAGAGAATGCTGGCTAATCCATTCGAGTAATATCTTCACTTTCCAGTAACTGCTGAATATCAGCAGTCCGATGTGGACGTGCATTGTCATCCATAAAAACGAAGTCTGGTCACACCTTGGAACAGACGCACATGGGGTAGGATCACCTACTTACAATAGTGTTCTTCGGTTACAGAACCTCTGTCGAAAACGTGGAGCTCAGTCTGCCTGTTCAGCATAATGGGTGTCCGACGACAACTCCAGGACCAGTCTCTTTCCGTGCTGTTACTGGGCTGAAACCGTGTCCCGACCTCACTCTTTATCAACTGGCTCTGGGAATCACTTGTGGCACTGAAACGACTCTAATTTGTAAAGAGGACACGACTCCATTGATGAGATGTCTAAGTTTTGTGCTCCTTACACCACTCTAAACGGTGCCACCGATGGCTAACCTTCAAAGGGATGCAGAATTCAGGACGATGTGTGGATAGGTCACCTTTGTGAAGGCGTCTGACCACAGTAAATCGCGAAACTTGTCACCCTGTTGCTGTACACAGTTACTGATCAGTGGCGCTTGCTGACTGGTAGCGGGCTCTTTTCGTCTGTAGGACGATATATCGGTCGCCCACTGCAGTTGTTTGGCTACCACCAACCTTTCTAACAACTATACCTATGGTTTGGAAGGCTTTCCAAGCGCGCGAAACGACACTTTTATTGATTCCGAACTCTTCTGCTGCACTCGTCAAACCGCGCGCTTCCTCCGGCTTTCAGGTCATTCTTCCATATGTGAAGTCGTCCAGGTGATTTCTTCTAGCCATATTTCACGAAAGAGTTCACTTGCACTTGCAGCGAATGTCTTTGATTGTGCCGTTCTTCCTTTCCTTGTAGTCTTGAACTACGCGCGACGACTGTACGCGTTTTGCATACTCATCACCTTTGTACTGAATTTTGTGCTCATTGTACTGATCGCAATAACTCCTTTTCTACAATTTCATAGTTACCTGCCTAAAATTTACATTGTTGCTTTAGTTTTGCTCACCAGTGTAGATTGTTTAACATGTTGAACATCACTCGCATTCGTTCTCAGTCATTGTAGAATTTGATGCGAGTGGAACAAGCCTATATTTAGTTTATATCTCCTTGTTTTAACACTTGAATTGCCTGTGATACATTCATACTATCTAATTAGATATTGTCTTCTCCACTACAATTAGAAGAGAGCAAATAAGCAAGCATCTCATTAGATAGTGGTCCGAACCATAGGCATCAATCATGGCAGCGAACGTGTTAAGATTTCCATTACTTATTTTCGTCATCTTCAATGAAATAGTACCTCCCTCCCCCTTACGTCAGAAGATAAAAAATGAAATGCAAATCACGGAAAAATTTAAATGATTTTTACAAAATCTGCATACAAATGATGGATTTAAATAAAACTGTCTTAATATTCTGAAGAACCACCGCAGTACTTAAAGCTAAATATAAAAAACAAAGCAATCTACTTAATAATTTCAACAAATTGTTAATTACATATCGACCCTGTTAATTACATATTGATAGTATTTTTATTTGGGATTTTCAAAACAGCGTATCATATTATTACCTACTTTAAACCTAAAGCTATATTTAACTTTTTATACTTCGATGCAATTTCGTCAATATTCTCCTGACATCAAATGCTATTAATTGCAAATTAAATAAACAACTTAATTTAGAAATCGATTTCTTTCGTTCTTAAAATCCTCTTGTCCGAGACATAATTAATTATGAGGCGTGGATTGCAGCGAAATGGAAGGCGCGTTTAGTAAAAGGCATTTAACTGCTACCAGTTTCTGAAAATGATTCCATCGATTATGTTAAACTCCAATCAGACAAACGATTTTAAAAGGTCTCGGTTTGCTTTCGAGCTCTTTTACAGAACAGATTTGGCGCCATTACGCTTATTATGTTTCTCCAAAAAACTATTCACCTCGGCTCTTTGTTTTTTTTTGTGTAATCCTCGATCCGTTTCTGCGTTCCCATGGTAAAAAGAACCAGATAAAAATTCGTTCCGAAATTACAAGTATGGAAAAGGCTGTTAAAACGTATAATTTGGGATTGCTGCGTTCCTTTTTTTTTTTTTTTTTTTTTTTTTTCCCTCTCTCTTTAATACTCTTAGGTATAACCGTCGTTATTATTGTTACTGTTACGTTTTGGTTTTGGCCTTGGGAAAAAAAGAAAAACCTGGCTAGATAAGATGGCGGCCAATGGCAATCCGTTTAATTCCTGTGTTTTGAGCAGTGTTTAAGGCGGGATAATTGGCATTAATTTTCTCTGTCTGTGATTGGTTTATTATATTCGATCACGATAAACCTAACTCTTGTATATTCATCTCATCTATGTATTTTATAGATGGTATATCCTATATAGAGAAAGCACGGCGTAGAAATGATTATCGCAAATTGTGCCTACTTCGCGCTAGGGAGGGGAGATAATTTCTGCTTCTGTCTGGGCGAAGGAGGGGGAGGGTATGCGTTCAAAATTGCCCGCTTTGATGCTTTCGTGTAAGTGTTTAAGTGGCAAGTTAAAATGTTTGGTAGAAGTGATGCAATGTCAAGAAGAAGAAAAGATAATGATTATAAACCGATCGAAGTATTGCTATTACTTTTTAACGTTACTGGTCACTTGCATTTTGTGTAGCATTTTAAGTTCATGCTTATACTGCCTTTTGCAACCAGAATATGCATTAATTGATGCAAGTGCTAATATTCTGCAAAAAAAAAAGAAGAAGAAGAAGAAGAAGTTGCGAAATTCTATAGAGCTCATTCAAGTTTCATGAAAATTTGTCGAATTTGATTTTATAAAGAAACTCGGATCATTTTCTGTTGCATCCTGCGTTTTTCGTAATTTGGAGTGTTTATTTTTACGATTGCAGATTTTTATTATATTATTATCGTGTAATATATAGTATCAGTTCACTTTCTTTGAAAAATATTTGAACTTCTTTTCATCTGGTGATTCAAGGTTTAGTGTCCTTAAAAT
The DNA here is from genome assembly GCA_026543865.1 of Argiope aurantia. Lineage (NCBI taxonomy): Eukaryota > Metazoa > Arthropoda > Arachnida > Araneae > Araneidae > Argiope > Argiope aurantia. The sequence goes on along the minus strand of JAPMOR010010919.1, from coordinate 333,965 downwards.
TCTTTGAATAATATATGATTTTATTTCTAATCCGTATCTTTCCTTTTGTTGCCTTTCATCTGAAGATCATTATTTTGAACTGTACTAGATTTTTTTTTTCTTTTTTTGCATTGCTTTTCCATGATGTAATTTTCAATCGCTTTTATTTAAAAAAAAAAGTATGACATGATTTCTAATAGGTATTGACGAACCCTCTAAGAATAGTAGAATGAACTTTTATTCTTGTGATACATATCAAACTCTCTGCATTAATTCAATTGGAAATCCTTCGCGTAATATGTAGGTGCAAAAACGATTTGATATTACATCATGGCTTAAGATAATGTATATTCAGATGTTGAATGGTCTGTCTAATTTCACTTGTCATGTGATAGTAACATCGTTTGAACTGTATTGTATAAATTACTGCTATTGTGTATATTTTACAGAATTACTGTTATTGTGTATATTTATGAGCAAGTAAAAGTGTATTTTTAATTTATGTTAGTGACCTACTATTTTGAGAAGTCAAATTTAATCCTGTTTAACTGAAAATTTAACTTAATTACTTAATCACCTAATATTTAACAATGAGTTATTTTACCACTGCATCTTCTCTTAAGTACCAGATTTTACGAACACTCCTCGACTGCATCTCTTGTATAACACCCTCCATTACAACCGCTCCATCTCATACAAAGGATGGGCACTGACACTTCATAGACATAATAATTCTTTCTCGACCACTTTTCTTCCTTTGTCTTTTTTTTCCCCCTTTTTCGCTTGCCACTCGTTCCCATCACCAAGATGTCACCTCTAGAGACAGATCATCTTCTGCGGGACAGTTATCATTTGCCTCCCAGATATTATATGGATTCCTTTCGCGACTGGACAGTGCCCTTTAGGAATAAGACATGGCCTGTAGGGGGTGGAAAGAGGTGCCCCCTCCTTCATTCGAGCCTCCCTCATCTTAATTAACCCCTCGGTGTTCTTCCACCCCCTCCTCCCCCCTGCTGTCTCCTAGGTAACCCATTGAAGCGGTCGCCATTAATTACGATACCGCGCACAGCAGAGACACAGAAACCTTGTAATTTTGTCGCTACCGATTCCAGTGTCCCCTCTGCCATGACGACAGAATTTATGTCCCGCGCTGTGCCCCTTTCTCGTGAAACAGTGGTTTCAGTCCGAGAGGGGAAATTCTGTTCGCTCGACTTCAATAAGGTTTGAAGCATTATTGGAATTTCTCCAATGACTTTCAGTTGCATTCGCCTTCAAATGTGTCATATCAGCGGAAGTGAAATTAGCTCCTTCGCTTTTGTTAGATCATGTCGTCAAACCTTAAAACTTCCTGAGGCTGGTTTGGGTGAGAAATTTAAATGAATTCATCCGTAAAATCATGAGGTAAAATATCAAATAACCTCTGTGCAGTATTACTTTATAAATAAATAGTATCTCCCAATTAATTGCTGTAGGGGATTTAATTCAATAACATTTAGAATGAAAGCACTTTATTTCTTAAAAATCTAATTGCATCGTCACACGTTATCAAATATTGATGAATTACTTTCAGTTTTGAAATGCATTTCGCAGGTTAAGTTTATTAATGCTCGATATTTGTACTAAGGTTTAGTTTGTGAGACGATACTGCTAAAAAAATTATATTTAATCAATTGTTATAATTAAAATATCTGCTGTCACAGAGTTAAAATTTGCCACTTTTAATTTTAAAAAATATGTCAGTGACTTATTATTAATTTATAATATTTCTGTGTCTTGTATTTAATTTTGATTCGCAGTTTCGCTGTGCATTGATATTAAAGGGTGTGCCGAAGATTTCATTGTAAAAAATGAGTAGTCCTTTGAATGCATATAAGAAAAGTTACCAATTCCCTCTTGCACACTTTAGAAGCCCTTAT
>JAPMOR010010919.1:222036-331970 GCA_026543865.1 Argiope aurantia | reverse complement strand
GTCACATCATAAGATGATTTTAATATCATTCCTTCTTCCCCTCATATGCACTTCGTCCCAGATGGTCATTTCCACCTTCTCTAATTACATGGAGTCCATAAAGATCCAACGTTCTTTCGGAGTTATGCAATTATACTTTTAAGAGCTTTCCTTAGCATCACGTCGTTGGTCCACTTTGTCTCCAAGAGAAGGTGGCCATGGACGTCACTGAGCCTGAAAATTCCATGACATATGTGCGAAATGGGCGGATGCAGTATCCAGCGAAAGTCTTTAAGTCATACCAGATTTTCTGCGGACGGCGTTAACTGTCTTAATGACAGCTTTGCGCTGAGCTTTAAGTGATGTCCTTGTCTCTGACATCTAATATATATATATATTATATCTTTTAACCCGAAGACCTGCCTCTGTTCGCTCTGAGCTAGAGGTCAGGCCACCAGAACCATTATTAATTTTTGCCTTCTGCCGAGACAAATTGGACAGTACTGCTCTTCTCTCTCTTGCTAATGGCTTTTTGAAAGAGGGATGCCGAAGGAAATCGATGCTGGTTGTTAAAAATCTGATCATTACCATCAGAATGAAATAGGGTGAATAGTTTTCATCGTTATATCTTCATTTTGGTAGTTTACCGCGGTAAAAATGTAGTCACGGCTTATATTCAGATTTATCATTTTTAATATGCTACTCATTTATCGATTCATAATTTCACTCTTAAACGACGTGGCAAAAATTTGTTGAGTAAGCAAAAAATATATAAATGTTTTTCAATAATTTTCTATGCCGTTTTTTTAATTTCACATTAATAAACAAACCATAATTAATTGTTATGTAAATTAGGATTTAAATGTCAGAACATAATAATTTATTGCATCTTTTCGTACTTAATTTTTTCAAATTTAAATGAAATTTTCATATTTGGTCAGAATTTCATGAAATTAAAAATATAATAATAGTATTGCCTTTTTGGTTAAATATTAATGATATAAAAATAAATCAAGTATGAGAAATTATTTATTATATTCCATTTTGAATAAAAAAGTTTTTAAGTTGTGATGACGCACGATGAGAACACAAATTTTGTTCCCTTACCTGCACTTATATCATTGTAGCTTAAACTCTGTAAAAAGCATCTTTGTTTAACTAATAAGTCTCCAATCGCTAAAACTTTTTTAGATTAATATATATATATTTTTTTTTAATGTGAAGTAGAATGCCTACTCTAGCATTAAAATTCTTCCTCTGCTTTGACATTTTCTTAAATAGCGAGCTTTTTGTGGCAACAATTGGATGGCTTGCATTTTAACAATTGTATTATCTTTAAACTTCATTCAAATAAAACCTTCGCCAAAATATCATTTAATATCCTAAATGATTTAACATGGTACAAGAACATGGTTTTTTTTTTTTTTTTTACTTAATGAAATAGTTTACTATCATTTCTCCGATTCAAAGTCCTATCTCTGATATTTTTAGCTTGAGTATTAAGATATTTCCTGGGAGAAAATATTGATAAAATAGAGTTTACTGTCCATCTTCGATGGATTCTTCTGGGATAATATATATAATATATATATATATATATATTTAAGAAGAAAAAAATATGTCTCCGTGGAAAGTTTGCGAAAGCAGTTCTTCACATTACCATGAAAAATGATAGTCGGGAGATCTCGGGTTCTTAACCACCCCTGTCGCTGGCTACCGTCTACCTCAGCCGCCAAGCGGGGGAATTAAGTTCTTTTAAAAGACGCACGAAAAAGCACTCAGCTTAAGAATTGCCATAAATCAGACGTGGTTTAAGTATCCCCTGCACCGGCAATGACACTGCACGACCGGCCACCATTATTTACTTACCATTACCACTACTTACTTCGCCATTAAACAAAAGTAATGCTTTTTCCAAAAGCGCTCTTCTGGAGGGAAAAAAATCATTATTAATCATTTCTACTTCTTATCACTTGCATCCAAGGAATGACACCTCTTAAGACGTAATCAGTATCATTGTGCTATTAAACTAAACACATAATGTCAGGGGGAAAAGATGAAATTGAAAAGGGGGTAGGCTGTGTCCATTCCTATTATTAGAGGGCACCCGCAGAACTTAATGTTTTGGTTTCGAGTGGAGTGATAAATGATCCTTCATCCAATTGAGTTTCAAATGGAAGGTAGGGGTGGGCCCGACCGCTGACTTCTGTAGCTGCGATTGCTGGTGTGATTTCCCCCCTCTACAATAAATGTTAGTACCTGTTATACAAAAGTGTTTGGGCAGAACCGAACGCACCTCACGTGAGAAATGGGCAGTTAAGAATATGTACATAATGTAAAGGTGATATAGTTTAGGTAGAATTGTTTTTTGTAATCTGGACCTTGATAAATTTTGGGTATTCTGTTAACTGGGTGGAAGTTGTACTGATTTTATTGCCGTTAGCATCTCCATTAACGAATAAGCATGGTATCTTATCTTTTCAATGTCAGTTCTTTACATGAACTAATTATGGCTATGTTTCTTCAAGTTATCTTATCATAAATTCCATGGCCATTATGAAAAGATGATGTCCGTGGATCATACATCATACTAAAAATATTTTTTAGTGTTCAGTGGTGGCAGTAATGAAACTTGATGTATATTTATGTCTATATAAATGATGGTAGGATAACAAGTGTCGAAAGATAGTATTTCTAACAAAAATGAGGAGATCCAAATAAAGTTCATTTTTTATGACATACATATGCAATGGGATATCACAAAAACATCTTAATTTTTGTTATTCTTTCTCATTCTGTAAACGTCTCCCCCCCCTTTCAAAACATACTATTAATTCCTAATAAATTTTTTTGAAAGATAATATAATCGATCTTATTTGTTTCTTGTAGGCGTGTAACGAGTTCACGACGCACGTGATGAACCTCCTGCGGGAGCAGAGTCGCACGCGTCCCATCACCCCCAAGGAGATCGAGCGTATGGTGCAGATCATCCACAAGAAGTTCAACTCCATCCAAGTGCAGCTCAAGCAGAGCACATGCGAAGCCGTCATGATCCTACGGTCGAGGTTCCTGGACGCAAGGTAAATATATGAATTCAACATGAACTCACGATAACAGAATCATTTCATTTATCTAAATGTACCATTACCTAATCAGATATGAATTTGGGTTTGTTGAAGAAAAGGAATAGGTACCGATACATGGATAGCGTTTTTACGTATTTTTCGTAGTAACCACGTGAAAATGACTGCTCTGTCTTTTTACAACAAGACGGACTTTTCCAAAACTTACATCTAAATATTTCAGTGTTATGTATTGATTATTAATAGAGGAAGCTGTTGGCGGGCTGTCAATACTTCTATACGTGCTGTCATATTTTTTTAGTTGTTTTTCTCGGTGTTTCGACTAAGTTTGTTGCATTTATGACCTAGGCCCAAATGTAATTTATCATACGAGTCTATTCTTTAACGAATGTTTTTTTAAACAATTAAATTGTGCCACTTATGAACCAATAGTTAAGCGCTGTTGATTATACAAGTCTCTTCATAATGGGAATTTGACTAAAGTTATAATGTAAGAACGGGCATTGGTTCCATGCTTTCTGTACTTGTTCTGTTCAATCATCACAACTTGCTTGTAAGATATTAATTTTTATGTTTGTTTTTTCCATGGCATAATTTTTATAATAATTTGTGAAATTTATTAAAGTCGTCAAACATATGTAGAAATAAATTATATAGATTTACTAAGAAAAGCTTCACACGTCTTTTCATATGCAATTTGATTCCAAATCTTCATTGACAGACGATACGAAAGATGACGCTTTCCCAACTATCCCCCAGAATTCGCGGGGCTTATTATTTTGCTCCTGATTTAGATATATAAGCTAGAATAACACCTCGGAATGGCAACGTTCGAGTAGCCATATTTCTTTCCCCATTTTTCCCCCGCGAGAGTTTTTACTTTTGAGTAATCGCCAACGAATAAGAGAAAGACAGAGCACCACTTTTGGATGTCGGCGCGGGTCTCAATGTGTGGATGTTAGCAAAAGATGAAGGGGATATATATATATATATATATTTCTTTGGAAAAAGAGGCCCCCGTCCGTGCAGCATCGAATTTCGCCAATTTTTTTTCCTTCCTTCCCCTTCTGTATTCTTGAAAAATGTTTCGTTGAAATGTCTCTCATTTTTCCTCTCCTTTAACTGGAGATGAAATTTCTTAGAGGTTGACAGAAACAACGTGAAGACGAATTAGGTTAATGTACGAGTGTTAAATTCGTAGCTGTATAATCTCTTTTCTCACGCCCTGTGAGAAGTGGGGTGAGCTTTAAACAAAACTCTAGGATTTTTCTTTTGCACGTTTTATTTCTTTCTCTTTTATTTCTATTATTACTCCTATTCCTGTCTGTTATTAAGTTGTTTACAGGGCGTTCTGACGACACGGAATCTGAAATGATCAATGTTAACTTTGACATGAAATATATTAGTTCCTGAGCCTGATTTTTCTTTTCGTCGATGTCCTTTCCTTCTAAACGAAGCTTTTTATCATCTTGCAGCCTGAAATTATGCTTGTCGTCGTGTAATATTTCTTTATAGATATATGAAGTGAAGCTGCTTTATGTATGTTCAATCATCATTAAATGATATTAGCTTTAATCAGTATATTTAAAAGCTTAGTACATTATAAAACTGGTAGGATTCCAACATATTGTTTTTTGCTGATTTAGACCAACATCAAAGGATGTATGAAATATATGATTTTGTTTTTGCCATAATTTGGCGCAATATGGCCAAAATTGGATTTTATGTCATAAATTTTATGTCATAAAATCAAATTGTAAATTTTTGTAAAAATGCATTAAATTTATTTTTTACCATAAGTTTGGCGCAATATGGCCAAATTTAGATTGTATTTGATTTTCATTTTATCATGCGTTTGGCGCAATGTGGCCAAAACTAGATTTTGTGTCATTAAACCCAACCAACAAATTGAAAGACTTTGTAAAAATGCATTAAATTAAAAATGTTCCGGTTCCGTTTAACAGATACTTTGCTGAATTGATCTTGTTAGTAATTCAGAACAAAAGAAATGATTCACGCGCACTATCTCTTTGGAGACGTGGTTTCTATCGTATTTTGGTCTTTGTAAATCATAGAATAGTTTTATTATTCAATTCATACAACTGTTAGGTTTTTAACGTTTTATTATTTAAATTAATAATGTATATTTACACATCAATTCTGTTTTGATTCGGTATTTAATTTTCACTATTTTTATTCTCTAATTAATTGTTTTGATTTTGCAATTAAAAACTGTGGTAAGAGTATAAATAATTCTATCTGTAATACTTAAAAGAATCATTTCTATAAAAATTTGCATTTAAAATATTTTATTTATTAACTTTTTCCAATTTTTGTTGACACCTCCGCGTATTTTTAATTATACAACTGAATGTCATCTTTATTTTTTTTCATGCTTGCCTTTCTCTTCTAATATAATTAATTTAGATACATTTAAAAAGTAATTTGAGACCTTTAAATACCAATTTTGTTAATTGCAAGCCGTTCTTTGCTGAAAAATGTAAGATAATTGTTTAATTTTTGCATTGGAAAAAATAAGAAGATTGGTTGCCTAGCGACAACTGTCGCATTAAATTTAATTTAAGCCAATAAATAGTTACTGAGACAAAATATGCCATTAGGAAGGGGAAAGGAATCAATTTTCTTTTGAATTCGTTTCAAAAGGAGGAATAAAGAGAAGATGGAGCATGGAGGGATGCTGTTCCAAATCAATTATTATTTGGCATATCAAAGATTTGAAAGAAAAATCACTTTATACATATATATTTTTGTGGCTAATAGCAATCAAGGAAAAATATTTACTTCTTGATAAGGGGGCGAGAAGCTTGTTTTTGTCCTCGCTTAATAGAAATACTTGTTCTTGTTTATCCGTTAATAATAATGAATAGAAAGAAGAAAAATAATGCAATTTCCTTTTTTAAGTAAAAGAAAACTGCTGAATTTTCTATCATGGAGGAATATATATATATATTAAATCCAGCATAATAATTAGACTTGGATCAAGATAGAGTCGACATAGAAGAAGAAAAAAAAGGCGGGGATGAACAGGGGTTGGGGGAAGGCAATAAAAAAAAATGGAAGTAGAAATTTAAAAATTTTGGATTCAATTAAGTATCCGCTGCGTTTTCTCAGAAATTGCCGTTTTAGCATTTACTTTTCTTACTCTTCATCTGTCACTTACATTTACCTCTTTTTACTTTTTGGTATAAGAAGTATAGAAAAAAATATTGTAATCGTGAAAAAAATTCGAACCTCAGGTTTTGACAATTTTCACACTTCAGACCTCTCTAAGTTCAAAAAATGCGTTTTTGAATTTTGTCTGTTTGTGAATACGATAAAGCAGAAATGCTTTGATCTAGGCTAGTGGAATTTAGTATATGGACTTTAGACTACATTTTAGATTCTATCAAATTTTGAACGAAATTCATTCAGAGAAAATTTGTCTAGCTGTTTGAGTAAAAGTGAACTCTATAGTTACAAATATAAAAAAAAAAAAAAAAAAAAAAAAACTAGAAATATAAAATTTGGTTCACAAGTTTAGCATTTAAAATGTAGATGCTTATCAGATTTTGAACGACATCTGTCGAAGTGTTAGCCAGCTGTCGATCTGTATTTTCGCATGGATGGAAATTCATTAATGTAACGCAATAAAGAAGTAAATAATAGAATGATAATAATAGAAGTAAAATATTTTTACCTTTTTCTGCCATAACTTTGAAAAATATCATTGCGCATAATTATTTTTAATTGATCTTAAAAGATCAGCTTTTCTGTGATTTTAAAGTTTATATCTGTATCAAATTTTTTCCAATTCTAAATCAATTTTTCAAAATTAATCTGAACACAATAGATAACAATGTCTTTTTTCTGTTGAAATATTTACCTTATTTTACTGTATAATCGCCTCTCTCACTCGCTTCTTTTACCAGTGCTATGTACTTTTATGTGAACTTTTCATTTTTGCTTTTATTTCTTTTGCTGTTTGCCTTAATCTTGTCTCATATTTTAGCATTTTCAAATTATCCAGTGTCAATTCAAAGCACTTTCATTGTCTCATTTGAATTATCATGTCTTTTTCATTCTTTTTAATTTTTTATATTGAGCTCACCGAATAAGATTTTATTAAGCTTCAAAGACTTAATTTTTTAAAAAAAGTGTCAACGGACACATTGTTCTAACTTAACAAATTGCATTTCCCTCCCCCCCCCCTTTTTAAAAATTACTGTTTATCATCACGGCTTAAAATTCAAGATGTTGGATTTGAAATATTTGATTAAACATTAAAGAAGACTTGAATATTATGGCTGCTAATTCAGTATGAATGTACGAAACAAAATTATTTTCCCATTAAATTAATAAACGCAGCGAAAATATTTTCATAAATATAATTGGCTTGGTATTCCGTTTGCTTGTTTAATTTTGTTCCGAGAACATTTATTTGGATTTTATCTGAATTTTACAACTATTGAAGCTCTTGACAATTAATATTAAGAGATCTACGATTATTATTTGTTGAAATGTTAAAATAAAAAAGTATTAAATATCTTAGATCTAAAAATGTTTAGGTTGTTTTCTCTTAAAATTGATATTCTCTTAAGTGTAATTTCTTAAAAATCAACTTATCAATTCATATGCAACAATTAAGTTTAATCTCTATCAATATCAACTTATGCATTTCATATTTGTTCCACGACCAAATGTATGTTGCCAAATAAGCTTTACTCATATGCATGCAATCAACAGTGAGACTGTTTGTTTATCCGAAATCTATATCTATACTTATAATAAAGCTCAATGTGTGTGTGTGTGTGTGTGTGTGTGTTGGCGCTCTACAGACCAGACCATTCAACCTACAGCTACCAAATTTGGCACGTGTATACCTTGGAGGCCGGGAATGTGCACCTGGGGGTTATTTTTTCGAATTTTTAACTAGAATTTTATTTATTTAAAAATTAAGCGAAATTTTGACGTGTTTCTGCTATAACTGCCGAAAATATTACCGCACAAAAAAGATTTTTACATGAAGTTAAAGATAAAAAATTTATCTTTTAAATGATACTACTGTTTTAATCTTAAAATTAAATTTCTATTTTTAATGAATTTTTAAATAAATATTTTAACTATGTTTTTCAATAATTTTTTTCGTCAAAAATAAAAATGAGGATTAAGCACGTTTCGCATTCATGAGAAAAAAATAGCTTTTTTCAAAGTGTTGCCATCACATTGATTAAAGCTCTAACTGAAAATAAATTAAATCTTTTTGGAAATGAAATCTGCAAAATTATAATTTTCGGCAAGTGTCTGTAAGAAATGAAACAAATATGAAATATTATTTTTTCTAAAAAATAAATTCAAGAAAAATTATTTTATGATCTTTTACACTCTCTATACAGGGTGTTTATTCAGTCCCGGATCCATTTTGATATTTAATGACTCATAAAATAATGAAGATGTAAACAAACTTATGGCATTTATTGATGAAATAACTCATATATTTTCCTTTTCAGGTTTGAATATTTTTACTTTTGTAAATATCGTCTGCGCGTGTTTTTAATTTCAGATAATTTCATTTTCCAGTCTAAATATCTATACTTTTCTAAATATCGTCTGCTTATTAATTGCATTTTTCTCTCTTTTGTTTTTGGAAACTATTGAAATGTTATGTTTACTTTTGATGTGTTTGTTCTATGTAGTACTTTTGTATGTGATGTTTTATTCGATCGGATATTAAGGAGAATGCATACACCACAAGAGAAAGCATAGATTTTATGGTGGTCATAGAGTTAATTTCCAATCAACTAAATCACTGACTTTTAAGAGTTAATTTCAAATCACTTAAACTGACTGATTTATGAAGATTTGAATATCACTATTCAATAAAAAAAGGATAATTTTAGATTTTTCTTCGATCGTTTCAAAGAAAATACGCCAATAAGCGCGCAGGTTTCTCAAGATTAATTGGCCTAAGATTATGAAAATGGTGAGTTTTTCTAAATTTTTAACATTTAAAACTTCATAAATAAGTCTTAGTTGATCGTGGAAAATCGAAACATTCATTCATTTATTTAAAATTTGGTGTGTCCAGAATATTTATCAGAATATGATACCTTACTGCATTAAATTTAGACTTCATAATTTTTGAAATATATTTATAAGCAGGAACAAAATATTATTATTGATTTCATTTCAATCCTTTTGAAAGCAAAACTAAAAACTGAATTTTATACTGAATCTCAGAAATTTTTGTTGAATTATGGTTTGAGATATTACATAAACTATGAAAAATATTTTGTAGTTAACATAAGACTTAAATACCGAGCAATTCTGTTTGCAATACTCATATTCAATAATAATAATAATTAATAAATAACAATAAAGATGATTAATAAAATATAACGCTTGGTTTTATTAAAAAATATCTTAATATTAATTGCAATTTCGTCATTTACATTTTTAATTAAAGTTGAAGTTTTACCGGAAATGGCAACAAATTAGCAAAATATATATAGTAAATTGAACGAAACGATCTAAACAATATAAGTTTGGTATGACTATCAAAATTTGAAGATTAAAAATGTTTTGTTTGAGAATCCTTTAAGAGACCAGTTACTTAAAATATTTAATTGAAAATTGTAGCGAGCGGTAATACTGGCGAACCGGCTGGTCGCCAAAGGCGGCTAGTCTTTAATATAAATTAATTACTATCCAATTTGGACTGAAGATTCTAAAACATCTTTAAAAGGTTGAATATGAAAATTCAAAAACCGTAAGAAGCAACATTACATGTAATTGTGCTTTTTCTTACATATATGCTAAATAAATAAACGAACTTTTTGTTAAAGTAATAAAGTCAACGAGTAAATGCCATGGCCAGCTAATATTGTTATGTAACAGTCAATGGAGTTTGTTTTGTGTCCTTTGATTTTATGCTTTAAATTAAATTTATTTTTTGTTGTGTGTGGAGTTGACCGCTTTGTTTCTGTTTCTGATATTCGACTTTGTTAATGATAATTGAGGCAAGGAAAAGTCAGTCATATACACAAATTTAAATACATTAAAATAAAATCAATTTTTTTAAAGCAATATCCCTATTTTATGGAAATGCTGCCGTCGTTTTTTGCCCCGTCGCTATTTCTTACAACATTTCAACCAATAAAACGACTTCATAAATTTCAAGAATATGAATTAATAAAATTATTAAACCTTAAAATAATATTCAGTAACAGGAAATTAGGCTTCATGAAATTTTTTCAAGAATCGACCATACATATATAATCGAAGGGAAGTGCAATTGAAAAAGGTATTAAACCAGTTGAATTAATGAAAATTCCATTTTTTTAAATACTGTTTTAATATTGAAATTCTCAAGCAAATATTTCTTTTCTCAATTAATTTTATTGGAGCGCATACATTTGGTGCTCTATTAATAAAGTATATTTCAGGTATAGTTTCTGTATGTGCAATTGAGAACTTTTAATAACTCCAGAAATATTTCGTAGTTTTCTTTGGAGTTTCTGTTGCCTTCGATGGCATTACATCTCCACGCATTACCGTACGTCAGTATACTTGAACTCATTTCTAAAAATTCCAGGAAAACACTTTTAAGAGTTTTCCCCTCCTCTCGAAAATTTATCTCGTGTACTTATTCCCAACCCCATATTTCTCCCCCACATCTCCCACCATCGCAGACGATTTTAAGCGTATTCGAGAACCATTTAAACGACATTTTTCAGGAAAACTTTTACACGCGACGCCCTGGAAAACTTTTCCCTGTTTTAAAAGAGTCAGGGAGCAGAGCAAGAGAGCTCTTGGGGATGGATGCAGAAGGGGTGGTGTGTTAGCTCGTTTCTCCAGAACTGCGTATTCGTTCAATGAAAATGCACCAGGGGGGTGGATGGTGGGCAGGATTAGAATATAGGCTTTTCCGAGCGTTCATTCAGGCGTCAGGCCACAAAACTAATCCTCTACCTGCCATAAACGGGCCATTAATTAGAATTCAGGTGTCATACGGGGAAGCTGCTAAGCTAATTAGTCGGCGCATTTCTTAAAACCTGAGCCGGAGCGCGCGTTTTTGATTTTTACTGCCAAAGCCGAAAACTTTTCGCAAGCTTTTAAGTTTGCCAAGTGGTGACATGGGCACTGCCGCTCCGATGTCCTGTCGTATTATTTTCCTTCCCAGAGAAATTGAATGGCCGCGTGATTATTCATTCCAGGTTTTGTCGGCCGCTGCGATTTTGAATTCTTAATTTATGAGAAATTGCTTTTTGTCTGTCATTCGATTAAAGTTCTTGAATGGGGGAATTCATTTGAGATTCTTAATCGGTAGAAGTGATTTTCCAACTGCATACTAAACAACTATGATTTTGTTTTGATTTAAATTTTAGAAATTTTTAACACATAAATTTTATGATAAATTAAACACAGAAATTTTATGATAATTTGAAATTTTGCCCTTTTGCTAATTAATGTTGTGAAATGGTTTTCTGAGTCAAAAGGCACTCATTCGTACTTCGGTTTAAAGTTTTTGAGAAGTGTTGGCACGAATGGTGAAGCCAGAAAAATAAATCTTCATTTGGATTTAATTCTTGGATATTTTTTCTGATCTGTTTCCCTTAGTCACATACACTGTGCTGGTATTTTTAAATTAATCTGAATTCTCATGATATTTATAAGATTTTTTAAATTATTGTTTAAACTAAACCATATCTTTAAACCGTATCTTTACCCATTTAAACCGTGTCTTTAGCTTTCTGCTTTTAATCTTCTTATACCTTTTGACTGGATTTTAAAACTTGAATAAAAGCACTATATCTTCATCTTCATTAATATCATTTCAGTCTGATTTTTATTGCTTTAATATTGTATGCTGCCATAAAGAGTCCTACTTCTTTACAGATTGTGCCGATTCAATACGCTTCACCATGTATTGATTTTGATTGAGTACTGATACAATAAGAGAACGTTAAGAATTTTGTAACTTTTGAGAATGTTTTCAATTTTTTTCAAGCAAAGAAGATCGAATAAATTTACGGATTATTATGCTTTTTTCCGTACTTAGAATGTGCATTCTGCAAAATTATTATTTTACTCGGCACATTTAAGCTTTTGTTTTTAGAAATGTGATGTCTTGTAAAAGGCACATAATGACGCATTTCTTTATAATGTCTTTTTCAGGCGGAAGCGGCGGAACTTCAGTAAGCAGGCCACCGAAATCTTGAACGAGTATTTCTATTCTCACCTCAGCAATCCGTACCCCAGTGAGGAAGCCAAGGAGGAACTCGCCAGGAAGTGTGGTATCACCGTGTCTCAGGTAAATCTTCTATTACAAATGGTGACTGTGTGACTGGGGAGTTTTTTTTCGGGGGGGGGGGGAGGTGGCTTTCCGTCATTAGCGTAATGAAATTGAGACACTTCATTCGGTTGAGGAAGATAAGCGGGGGAGTGTTACGAAGAATAAAACATAAAATATAATTATAAACTACAAATGCAGTAAATTCACTGAATATGAATCCAAATACATAGTGTATACTTGAATATAAAAGGCTTACATTAATTTTTTCGATATTACTTTATTTTAAAGCAATAGTAAATGCGTGAAATCACAAGTATGTGAAATAAATCATTTCTGTCAAACAAGAACTACAGAGTATTGGCACAAATAGTTTGCACCTGTTCTCTAATTAAAATTATTTAAGTTTGTATTCTAAGTTCTATCTTATAACTTGATAGAAATCTAAATATTTCAATTCAATTTCTAAATATTTTTCATCAAATGATTGTTTGGTCACAATGCATAATTTTGAAATGCAATGAAATATAAAATATGCTCAAAAGGACATCGGCTGAGATAAAATTGATACGATTGCTAATTTAGGGAAACTTAATAATTTAAGACCGTTTATTTTGACTTGTAATATTTATTGATTATTTTATGAAATTAATAAGATTTAGTTAACTATTTGGTAAGTAAATTCACGACCAACCATTTCTCATTTAAGAAAATTTTTAGAACTTCTTTTACCAATAATGCACAATTTTTTCCCCTATTTTTCCATTGCATCAAAAGATGGTTTTATTTGAATTCTTTGGTCTAAAAATATTAATTTTATGTATGCTAAGCAAGGTTTTTACTTTCTCTTATACCTTGTATAGACAAAGTATAATAATTGGCAAAAAATTCCAACTTGAGACTTGAACGAATCTTCACGTTTCAAACCTTCTAAGTTCAAAAATACATTTTTGAAAAATGTCCGTCTGTCTGTGACAAAGATAAATCAAAAACACTTCAAGCTAGACGGTTGAAATTTGCTGGGTGCCTTTACACGAAGTTTGTAGATTGTTATCAAATTTTGGGCAAAATCTGTTCAGAGGAAGTAAGTCTGTCCGTCTATTCGGATACAAGTAAACATAACTACAAAACCAAGAGAGCTAGATAGATAAGATTCGTTATATATATTTAACATCTGCAGTGTAGACACCTGTCAAATTTTGAGCCAAAATCTACAAGGGATTGACCGTTTGTTTGTCTATACTTTTAGAAACATGTAATTGCGATAACTCAAAAGCCCAATGTCTTAAATATATCAAATTTGGTATGGAATTTTGAGACTACAAGTGCAGTTTTGTGTCAAATTTTTGTTTCAATCCATGCAGAAAAAATCCATGCATTATCTAAAACACAAATTCGATTTTCAGATACTATTAACCGTATGGCAGAGATTAATTGCAAAAAAAAAAAAAAAAAAAAAAAACTTGCCGAGAATTATACGATAGATTCAATAGAAATGCTGAATTCACACCAAAAATTAATATTTATAACTATTGCATTCTAGTGAAAGCGTTCTTTATCTGGCCTGACAAGTTTATTAGAGAGTATGCAAGAATGTTTTGGGGAGACCACTACAGCTGGTTTCTAATTATTCATCTGTTTCATATTTCTAGCTTGTATTATTAGAAAAGAAAAAAAAATTGTTATGGATGTGCTTTAGTTCATCTTATTCTGGGTGGAGGGGGGATGCTGTTGAAACACTCAAAAGACAAATGAGGAAAACTCATCTGCTATTTTTACGTCGCCAATCCCAGAAAAGCCTTTGAAAAGGCTCATTTCTGAAAAAGCCTCAAACTCACTCAAAAAGGAAAAAGAAATGACAAAAAGATCAAAGATCATCTCTTCTATCCAGTAAGGCAAAGAAAGAAAGCGAGTCAGTCCCACACATATTTGGGATGAGCTTCAAAATTTACGCGGTCCGTTCCTGCGACAGGTTATTAATATTTATAACCTCATCGCTGAATACGAACGACAAACTCATTAAATTATAATGAATCAGGAGAAGTAGCCTCGCTTTTCGCCGGATAAAGAACATATTTATAAGAGCACTTGCAGCGAGGCGTGGGCATTTTCTTTCGTATTTTACCGCGGAACAATCCGATTCGCCGTGACGTCACTCTGGTCACATGATCGACAGTCCTGTTTACTCGTAAGAATGCTAGAGAAAAGGGAATTCGGCCTTATTGTGATTAAATTATTCAAAAAGTAGCATAATATAATGCCTTTTAAGTAGGAGTTTTCCGAAATAAGTATTTAAATGATAATGGTGATATTTGTCTGCGTTTCTAATCTTGCTATGCATGTCACGTATTGGTTTCCGTTATTTGTGAGGGAAAATGTGACTTAATTCTAACCTTGGAATAAACTGTTATCAAACTTAACTAAATGATATATTTATATAAGCGAAATTTTGATGTATTTGCATTTATATGCATTTTAATAGCTAAAATTTTAACTCTAGATTTTTTATTTTAAAAAAAACTTTTATAACTTACTGATTTTACTTGACACTTTTAAACAGTGGTTTTAAAAAGTAGTTTTGAAATCTGGAATTGTATTATTTTTGCATTTAATTTTAAATATTATCTTTTCATGACAAAGCCTTTCGTTTAATTCTATGGTGCACATAAGTAATAATTTCAATTTATCTATGTTTTAAAAATGGTTATTTTCTAATCACTTGAACTCCATCTTCATTTTAACATCGGAATTACATGGGTTTTTATTTTCGCATTATCAAAACATGGCATCAACAAGTCCTTTTGAAAAACTCAGTTCTAAATGCTTTTACATTGCTTCTCTAGCCTGGACAAAGCTTTTACAAAAAAAAAAAATGGTAATAGATAAATATTGAATTATTTCCATAATATCCTGAATAAAAATTATTAAAGAAGTCCATGCCTGGTTCTTTTTTTTTTAATCAAAAAACGTTTTATACATATCTAGTAAACAAAATTGATTATTAACAGTAAGTTTAGCCCGAACATAATATTTTTCGCCATTTATCATATTTGATTTTTCAAAAAATAATTTGGTCCTTCTTCCAGATCCTCCAGTATACTCATAGTCACTAAACAAATCGTTTTTTTTTTTTTTTTTTTTTTCATTTTTATCTATAGAATGCAGAAGACTTGAGGCCTTCCATAAGTTTAGGTAGCAAATCGTACTTATTAGTACTTCTAAATATTTGTGGAAAATATACGCTAATGGGCTTTATTAAAATTAAAAAAAACTATTTGCATTCGAGAAGATTTCGATTTTAAATTTAACTATATAATCGGCGAAAGCAAGCTTGTTTTCCGTCTGCAAACTTTGATTCGGGGGGGGGGGACCCTCCCAGAAAGTTCTCTTACATTCGATGCAGTGTAGTTTTGTCCAAAAATAATTAATTATTATTTGTTTATAATTACAAATTTTAAACTTATGTTAATATTATATCGAAAAACTAGACTTAGTCGAGTTTAAGATACTTGGTTTATGTAGCCGAGAAATCAATTTATGCTATTATGTTTTAAAGAGCTAATGTAAATTCCAAAATAAATAAATAATAATAAATAAAATCATAATACGTATATCATTTACGAAAAATCAATTTTTAGAGCTCTTTTAGTAAGCATAACTTTTTCTTAATATATCTTGTTTTTCGAGAGCAAAATAAAATTTGCATTCATTTCTTAGAGTACAAAAGGCATACAAGTTCTCTATTACAAAGCAATAGCACTGCTGATTTGAAAATTTTCGTGTCATACAGCAAAGTATGTTATCCAAATTATATCAAATTAATTATATGAATAAAATTTTATGCCATACAAATTTTCATTCGTTATAATTGATTGTTCATTTTTCGACTTAATTTGTTTCTAGCGTGATCACCTAAACGTTAATAAAGAAATCACGTCACAAAGAGATTTTTGATGTGTACGTGAAAAAACAAATTTTGCGTTTTTTTTTTTGTTTAATTAAGTGATTTATGAATGTTAGTTCTTATATCAGGCTTCATTTTCAACCTTAAAAAGTTTAATTGATTTTCTATACAGTTTAGGAGACAGGTCCTATAAGAACATAATTAAATCACTTATTACAGCTGTAGCATTTTTATAATGAATTTCTTTTATCATATTTCGATTGTTATTTCAATACAAAATGAATAATTTTTTAAAGTTATTTTTGTTTTTATACAAATGTCTTTTTTACAATCTATATTTTGAACAGAAATTTGCAATTAGTGTGTATACGTATTCTTAATATCGTTCGAAATACAAATACGGATATAAGTGTTTATTGACTTTTTCTATGAGAAGCATAATGCTGTATATAGAAAGTTTTGTAATGTCATTTCTCTCTCTGTTCCAGGTATCAAATTGGTTTGGTAACAAAAGGATACGGTATAAAAAGAACATAGGTAAAGCTCAAGAAGAAGCCAATCTGTATGCTGCGAAGAAAGCAGGCAAGTGATCTTTATTGGTTTTTTCCTGTCATCTATTTCTTCCTTACAGGCCTACTAATTAAGTTTGCCTGTTGGGAGAATGTTATAAAAGAAATTCCCCTCAAAGTTTCCGCAAGTTATTGCGACATCCATTGCGTGTGGGCCTTTTCTGTGTGGAATATGGTTGAACTCCCCTAATACTTCAGTTGAATCTTGATTTATAACATGAGACAGAGCTTTCGTGGTGCACTTTCTATTCAATCATTAAAAAGAAAAAAAAAAACCTGAAACTGTTCATTTATTTTAAAATGCTGTTAACCAGTTAACTGTTTCGACTTCTTCGGAAAATATATATCTAAATTGTCATATATAATATAATAATTGAATAATTGTTAGGGAAATATAATAATTGTCTTTGTGTAAACTCGTCGTAATGCAAAATGTTGTACTATTTTCCCTGACGTGTATACTCATCAAAAACAGTTAACTGGTTAATAAACTAGATATGGTGAATCGCAAATATAATTGTTTCAGTCAGTCTTGAATGGTTCGCAAATCGCGAGTTAAATTTTCATATATTGTCATCCATAATTAACTTGCCTTAATAAAATGTATATTAAGCATAATTCGTGCTTTTGGTTTTGGTACTGTTTCTCTCTCTCTCTAGCGAAATTGAGATTGAGGAAATTTGCCATAGCTCTAATTTTCTAAAAGTTTAGGGTGTAACATTTTTATTTTCTTATTATTAATAATAAAAGAAATTGAACTTAGATGGTTTAATATTTTTTTAAATGTATTTTTAGGACGTAGCCAAATTTGGAGAGAATGGTTTTAAAAAATCAAATTGGAAGTGGTAACTTGATGTGCCGCTTAATCTATGCATAAAAATGTAAGAAAAAACAAACTTTAGGCAGTTTTTAAATAAATCCAAACTGAATGGCTGATTTCAGTCAAGGAAATAGAGTTGCATGGAAGTTCGAAAAAGAAGAAATTCAGGATCTAGATAGAACTTCTAGTTTTGAAGATGTTATCAGCATTTTATATTTAAAATCGCATTGTTCAGTGACGTCATATATGTATGGGTTGCTCAGTATTACAAAACTGTAGTTGCATAATTGTAATAAAGAGAGTAGAATAAATAAATCATTGGCTGTCAATGTGTGCTTAAATTTCTTTGCACATTGAGTATGTAATGTGTAACAACGATTATCCCACCTTCTTACCTGTCCTCCATTATTTTAATACAAAAATGTGAGTTTTCTTAGGAGACCTTTCTATTTAAAAGTTTGTCCCGCCCTTTTTTAAATGGAAAGCACTATTTTTTTACCCCCGATCCCTGCTCTTATTTTACTTGTTTATATAATCGAACTATAAATAATCTCTTTAAAAACTCGGAAGGAAATTTGATAAAAAAATTTTATTTTTAATTGCTTTTTCAATATCGAAGTTATTAGTCGTTGTGATTGTATTTATTCTTTAGAATTTAGTTTGAATAGCATTTGCTATGCATTATTTTGCTCTGAAATTAGATTATTTGACAAATCGTCTGAGATTATTTCATTATGAAGTTGTTCTGAAATCCATTTACGAATCACACTGCATTTACGAAACTGGCATACGTTAGCAGTTTCGTTAACAATGCATTGAATATCGATAACAGTATGTTCGTAAAAATATTCTAGCGAAATCTATCCCTTGTGGAAAGGCGGGGTGTTGAGTCGTCATAAAGCGCAAGTATCCTGTCCACACTCTTTGGGAGGATGAATGGAAGAGGGGGGGATGAACAGAATCGCTTGCTATGACATTACCTGCCTTTTCTATTTTGAACGGTCTGCTCGCACGAGGTGAAAGGCGATGTACATACAATAAGGCGAGTGAGAAAGACAAGTACATGTTCATGCATGTGTGTGTGTTGGTGGGGGAAAGGGGGTAGTGGAGAAAATCGAAAACGAAATAAAAACCTATTTAACTGGGCAAGTGGAGGGTGGGGAGGGATAGGAAAGAGGGGGCACGAGCTAGAGATAAAGAAAGAAAAAGTCAAGGGAGTGACCCGCAATCGCGTCGGCCCGTCGTTTTCATCAGTATAATGGGTTCTGTTCTGTAGATAGCTTTGAATTGTTAGGGGGGGAGGCTCTTTCTGCTTGATTGCAGAGCCCTGAGCCATAGGCGTCGCCTTCCACCGGCCAAGCCGATAATGACGTATGCCGAGGGGGGACCCACCCAACGCAACATAACCCCCCCTTCCCCATCCATCCTTCTGCTTAGGCCTAGTCGAGCGTTGTGCTCTTCCCAGGGTTGGTTTAAATATTTCGCTCGCAATGTTTGGACACCGTGTTACGCACGAGGACAGTATACACCTCTTGTATTTTATGCCTGCAGTTCTAAAATAATGAAGATTAATCTACCGAAACCCCAAAACGCAATGGTTTTCATAAAACATGCGAGATAAAACGATACTGTTTCAACGAATGTTTTAACCATCTGTTCATAATAGTTCAGAATTTGAGGATTCGATCGAAATCAAAATAATTTCATTATTTTGATGGTTTTAGTAGTTATTTTGAAGACGATTCCTTTCAATTAATAGTGGTAATTTTAAAATTCCTTCTAAATTTTGCTGTATCGTAAGTTTAAAATAAGGGAATAATTATTTTTGTATTTTGAGACGTTGCTTATATCAATATTGGAGAGCATTTTCTCTTTGATGGTTCAGCCTGGTGATTGTGGATGTTGCTTTTATTACCAGGTGACAGTTAAAATTACATTTCGTGTCCATCTTTTTTTTTTTTTTCCCTTCCAAGGAAATACCGGGGGGGGGGGGGGAATGGTTGCTGTTTTCTTGAGTATTGTTTTTTTTTAATTATATGATTATAAATTATGCTTTACTCAAGTGAATATCTTGAGATTTGATACAAATTCCAATAAAATATTTTTTATAATAGCGTAGTGAGGCATTGAATATGTTTGATACGGTCCCCTTTCAGAATTTTTTTTTTTTCAAATGAATTGGAAATGTAAAGTTACCTATCAAGTCTGGTGGGAGGGGGAGATTTCCGAATAGGTTAACTAACTGTCTAGGACTGCTTGATTGGTCAGGAATCGCAGGCAGATCGAATTTTAAAAAAATGTTGATGTTGGTTATGAAGTATTTAAAAAAAAATATTAATTCTATGAATTATAAAATGTAATGACGTCTCTAATATTTTTTCAAGCATAATTTAATTCCTATCTAATTTCAATAAGATCACTTTGTTATTACAGTATTTATAGATACCAAGCATCTGATTAATAGCATTGTATAAAAAGATAAATGCTATTCAGTCGCGAATCATAATAATATGATTAAAAGCATATATTTTTACGAAATGACTGAAATATTAATAATAATAAAAAAAATACTAAAATTAAATTGACAAACTACCTCATATAGTATGCTCTGTCTAGAGTCTGAAGTGCCGAAATGCGTCATTGTATCAAATGTAATAGCTTAAAACAAATGCATTTGGAAGCAAGGTGACATTTTAAAAAAGAGGAGGAGGATGAAACAAAAACAGCATAGGAGTCGATATAATCGACACAAAGGGATAAAAAAAATTATTTGGAAAGAGAATGTTCGGAAGAATTCTTCACATATAAAGATGCTTGATTTTTTTTTCTGATATTAACTAACTTTTTAATTTATATAAAGCGTTTGAATTAAAATAAAATAAACAGTATTGCATAACGGTACATATTGCATACAATTATTGCATTAAATTTTATTTATTTGATTTTCTGTTCTTCATAAGAAATTAGAAAGATTTTGTCCATATATCTAAATTATTCCACTTTTTCGAAATAATTAACACGTTTAGATTAAGGGGGGGGGAGCTGTTGAATTATATTGATTTAACCTTACATTTTCAAAAGAGGGCAAAATTCGCCTATGCTATGGCCATTGTTTACGTTTTTTAAAAATGGAAGTAAAGAAATTTTGTAATTATATAATTTTCAGGGGGAAAAAATCTTATTCATCTCATTTACACGATGCTCTGAACATTATAATCACATTTATACTGAATTTTGGGGCACACGTTAGTGACCTATGAAATGGTTAGAGTATTGTGGGATCGACCCCTCCCGACCAACCCACTATGAAATCTGATTGTATTGTAAGCCGAAATTCCCTGCACCCTTATTTCTGTCTCGACGCAATTTGATTGGCCGAGGGCGAAGTATCACTGTAATTTCCAACGTCATAATAGGAGCCTCAAATATGATTGGTCTGCGATTCCCAAGTGTGTGTAAAATAGCTCAGAAAATGGGAAAAAGGGTATAAAATACTTTTTTTTACCATCTTTTTTCCTCCATTCTATTTTGCGTTAGATTCTCATTTTATACTTTTGCCTGCCTTTTCTGGTTCAGTTTTCATTCTCAACTTTAATTTCTTCAGGCCTGAAATGATATGATTATTTGACAAATGACTTGGGTCGAATTACTTTTTCAGAAGGGAAAAGGTCGTATTTATTAAAGATAACTTATCGTGGACGTTTTGGTTAATGTCATGTTGTGGTTTGGGTTTACGAAGTTGCATTGAAATGTTGTTTGGCGTTAAATGTCTGTGCACTGGTATTTCTAATGAAGTATTTAGGTTTTCAAATTTCATAATAATGCATGGCAAAGATTTTACGAAATGTTCGATGAATAAAAAAAGTGAGGTAGAATTGACGGGAAACTCAAAAATAGTTTAATAATGATAATTGGAGCTTCTTTAAATTTGTTTTTTGTATTCCCATTTTGTTGTTGAAAGTATATAAGAAGCGCAGATTAATATGAATAAATTAACTCTCATTACCTATCCTCTAGTAATTTATATCATGACTTCAATTCCTTTGAAATTATCTCTTTTAAAACACGTTTTTGTAAATTTTTGAAGCTTGGATGCTTTAAAGGACTTTAATAATATTATGATCTCCAATAACCCAAATCAAAATCTTACTCTAATAGATCATGTATAATGGGTTGTGATTTTATTATTCGATATAAAATAGAAAATGCATTTGCTTATATTTCCTCTTGATAAGTTTATTACAGGAAAACTTGAACTCGATTCTCGTTTCCGTTTTTTATTTTAAAATTGTCTTTCTTATATGAAGTTATTCTTAGCACTAAAGTATCCTATTAACAAGTTCGTAAAACGTTAGTTAACCTCCCTGACCTTAGTTACTTAATTTTTTCAAGTAATAAAAAACTAAGTTTGCTTAAATTGACAAATACAAACTTATAGAGTTTTTGAATTAATTTTAAGAAATAAAATATTGTATGTATGTATTAATGAAAGTATGTTCATCTGAATAATTATTTTGAATTATATATGAGCGTCTGAAAAGTTTAAACGTTAGATATTCCTGCATTTTAGTTTGTTGTATAGGAGAAATTTTAAATCTGTGTTACTGGTATGCACACATTTTTGAATTCGAGGTTGAAGTTGGCGTGTTAAATCGAAATAGGAGATAGTCTACTGCAAATGAGATTCAGGTATTTAGTTAATTCTTTGGTTGGCGACATTTCTCTAACCCCCTTGGCGAGTGGGTTGTCATTGCTGCAGCCCTGGGTGCGATCCTACGCTAAGCATCCACGGAATTTAATATTAGTGGCTGGTTACTTGGGGCTGAGCAAGATGGGAAGCTGTAGCCGGCTAGCTTAGCAGCATTCTTTTGTTTTTATTACCTTGCGTTCCCCTTTGCCGAAAGGGGGGGGCGGAATTTTCGCGCGCATTCCTCGCAAGTTCTGCTGCCGAGGAAAACTTTTGCTTTTCTTCTTTCTTCCTTTTATACATTTTTTTTTCTCCACCAGCAGCACTCTTGGATGCTTTCTCGCTAATTATATCGAAAGTGAATCCCCCTCTATTGCCAACTTCTCTCTTTCTGTACGGAAAGGTGGATGTGTGTGGGGGGGGCGCGTTTCGCACGCACTCTCACCTTTTGCATTTTGTTTGTTGTCGCCAAATTTTTTGAAAAACGCAACCGGGAAAAAGTAGGAAGAGGTTTTGGAATGCTGCAATTGTATTTGTGAGGCAAAAGATTTTTGACGAAAACTGCGAATTTTACCGTTACCTCTTTTCTCTTTTTGTTACTCTTATGTTGTGTTTTGGCGCGAAATGGAAATACTTAAGATATTATCTGAAGGGGGGAGGGGGAGAGCAGGTAAGCGGGTAGAGAGATTTTCTTCGTTTCCGAATGAAGGTAGAAAAAGAAATGATTGATTCATTCTTTTCGGGAAAGGAATGTTATTGCCTTTCAAATTCTTTTACCCAAAGCGCAGTAGAAACGGAATAATTGAAGTAATTTTTATAAAAATCATCTTCTTTACTAAGCTTGCGGAAGGGGACTTATTAAATTAACGTCAGACGAATTAAAAATCCTTATTACTCTTCGAAAAATTCTTAATATAATTTTTTGGTACGTGGCAGTTCTTACTTGCTGATTTTTAGGAGTCGGTTGCAAGATTTTGTATTAGAAATGCTCATTTTCTCAGTAATATACTATACTAATTTATTTGATATAGAATGTGAACAGAATATGCTATTATTTTCTATGGAAATTATATTAGCGGTCAGAAATTTTAGATATTTCAACTATATAATTTAAATAAGCCAAACCCGTTACGTTTTTCTGAGGGAAATTGTCTCGTGATATATATTTGCGAAACTGTTAACATTTTATTTACATTTTGGGTTTAATTTAATTTAAATAATGTATATATTTACAAAACACTAGACTTTATAACTTAGAAATCGCTTTTGTTACTTAATGGTCGAATGGCAGCAGTCAAATGTGTAATAAATTGCAAAATATTATTACAAAAATTCTGGAGAGAACTGGACGTGTCTGCAAAAACTGTTCAGTCAAAAGAAAGATGTAAAATAAATAAATAAAAAACATGCCTCAAATCCTGTATGAATGAATCTTGTATGAATCCTGTATGAACAGGTCCCAAAATAATCCTGTATGAAAATAGGCTTAACCATCACCAAATGGATAATATTTGCTATTTATTTATGGGAATTGTTGACCACATTTTCCAAAATTATTATTTCACAAAAATGATTTTTACTTTATCTTAAAACTCCGAAAATTACCTATTTATCGGTTTCATTTATGTACATTTTTCTTTATTTTTAATAACATTTTTAAATAAAATATACAATCTGTAACTATAATAAATTGAAATTAAATTTTCGGTCTTATATTGCTTGTAAAACAAGGCTTTGCCAATGATCCTTTAACAAAGTAAGAAATTTAATATTCGATTTATTCGAACATAATCACGCTATTTGAACGAAATACCTAAGATGGCAGTCAAGAGTATCTGTAGCTCTACTTTTAATTGTATAATGAAATTAAAATTTATGCATCATAGCATTTAATTCCTTGCTTTTGCCAGTGTGAAAATTAAACCCTTCTTTGGCTATTAATTCCAAAATAAGATTTTCACTTTTGATTTTATTTTGTAATAATGTGCATTAAAAAAATATGCACCCATTGTGATAAGTAGCACGTTGAGTTTTTTTTTTTTTTTTTTTTTTTTAGTTAAATCAAATAACAAGCCCTTTTTTTAATGCACTTCATATTCATAGTTTAACAACCTAAAAAGTCAATCTGAGCAAGCAAGTTGATTACCAGAGGCGTCTAATTAAGTATATTCGTTTTAAAACAATAGCATATAGCTTTTTGAAATAATTTACATTTTCATTTGCTTGATATCAGTTTTAATACTAGACTTCAGATTCATACTAAAGATGACATTTATAAAAGCATAGGATTTCTTATTTTTATTATTTTTTAACATTATGTCGCTTAATACTCATATAACGTGCTAATTTGTTTAAACAATTTATTATGTTCACTTATGATTTTTCATTTATTTTGTTTAATTTCCTTTCAATTTTCAAATATTTATTCCACCACATTTCATCATTGTTTTAAAATTATTTTATATAAATAATGTGATTTTTCCTGCCGTGTATTATTCCTTAGCGTATACATTTAAAGTCGTTTAAGGAGGTGATTTTATGAATGGAATTACTTAGTGGGAAAAGAAAGAGAGAGCATATTGTCGCCTTGTTTCTTATCGCATAAACCATCTGTAAAAATGAAATAATCAATTTCCCTTTATTTATTGCAAATATTTGTTTCCCAAATTGTCTGATTAATCGCAAATATTAAAGTAACTGCTAAAAATACTGATTTTTAAGCTAAGCATTTTATTTCATAACCAAATTTTTGTGCCATCTCCATCCATGAAAGCTAATGAAATGGCACAAAATTCGTACAAAAAAAAAATGCTATTCTATTTTGTTTTCTGTCGAATTCAAACCGAAGCAATAAATAACTTTATACATATCTTGACATTTCTGAATAAATTCATCATGCTTTCATTTTGATGCAAACCAACTGGTCGTAGAAAGAGGGGAAAAAAGAACGTGAAATAAGAAAAAGTATGCCGCAACAAATGCGCACAAATTGCTTTACCAGTCTTAGAAATGCAAGAATTAGGGAAGGGTATGCGTGAAAAAATTCATTCCGTTTGTGAAAATCCCAAATTGACATTTATTAACCTTTAGAAATTCCCACTTCTCGGGCTTTTTTTTCTTGCTGAGTGAAAGAAAGTCTTTTAAAAACGAGATGCCAGAGGAGGTTGCTTTTGTAGGGGAACCCGTCTGCTAGACAAACAAGTGAGAGTTGATTATTATCTAATATTCAAATTAAGGGTGGAAGTGAGAGGGGGGGGATCGAAGAAAACACAATGATGAAAAGAATTTTAATACGAAGTCGAAGAGCTTCCACAATGTGGAGTTGAGAATAATACCACTTTGGACAGAGAAGGGCTGGCTGTTGAAAAGGCAGGGAATTCGAGGTGTCGCCATTTCGTCAAATGAATTTGTCTTGAATTTTCTTATTTCCTTAGCCGAATTTTCTTTTTATTTATACATTTACTTTTATTTAACATCATTATTAAGCAAATTCATGGCTTTTTAAACGGAACTCGCTTTTTGGCACTTTTTTTTTTCACTTTTTAAAAAATGTTTCTTTTATTTTAATATTTGTGCGTATCAAAACCCTATAACATTATATATATACAATGTTAGTAACAAAGATTTAATATAATAATTATTGACACCCTATCACTCTTGATATACCTACTCTACTAAAAAGTGACTTAACCTATGGTTTCTTAATTAGGTAGATTCCTATAGAAAGGCTACATATTGCCATAATTCTCATGACAAGACTTCAGGAAGATTTCTTTAGTTCTTCACCGATCATGGTCCCTTGAACCCAAAACGGCCCTTCTTTCAAAAGTTTATATCATAATACGCGTATAACGCTTAGCCCATGTTCTCTTATAAGCAAGAAAAATAGAGTAATTTTGTTTGCATTTTAACTGGCTTGGAATATGTTGTCAGAAATGCAAAAATCTCTGACGAGTTCGTAAATGGCCCATCTATCTCAAAGGGGTGGAAATGGCCCGTTGTTGGAAATTTTCATTTCTTTATAATTTTCTTATTATTAAAGATAGAAAAATAAATGCAATTAGTCAAATTAGGACTTTATTAAAACGAATAACTTTTGTATTCAAAGTTTATCGATAACTACAATATATTAGAAGTTAGTGGCTGAAAAGTAATTTTCGCGCTCTAATTTTGACTGTTTCTAACATTAACAATTTATGTTGCCAGATAGTTAAACTCAGATATAAAGGAATCCACCTTTGCCTTCCAGCTTGCCGAGAGGTTTTCCTCCTTTCCCCGTGCTAGGCGGAATAAAATAGAATAACATTGAAATTTCTGAAGTTTTCATAGTGTCTTTTGCTTTTATATTTCAATATTTTTTTCAATACTTTAATTATAAAGTACTTATCTAAATTCAAAATTTTATAGAAATGTGAGAATATTTATTTTAAATTGGAAAAAATAAGATTAAAAAAATCCATTTAGATGCTGTAGATTAATTTTAATTCAGTTGCCTAGCAAGAAACTTCGTGTAATTTGAGTAGCAACCGTTTTACATTAACTGTTTGAGTTACCCTCGTGTCCCAGTTGAAATCTTGTACCATAAAAAAAAGTACTGAAGGTTTTTTTTTTTCCCTGTATCTTTCTCCCCTCTTTCTTTTTTAACCATAGGAGTGACCCATTTTATTATGAATCCAAATCTTTGGAGAATAAAATCTTCGTTTCCTGCTCCTGGGGAATATAGATTTGGAGAGGGAGGGGGACAAAACTGAATAAGAAAACTAGAAGGGGGGGGGCTTGAAGGCATGGGCCAATTTCTTAAGCGAAGGGGCATGGAATCGCTATGTATAATAAATAAAAATGTTTTCCTAATGAGAAAAAGCGGAATCTTCTTTTTGTCGTTTTAATCTGCTAAATTGTTGGAGTCCCCTTGTGCACCAGGGAAGAGGATAGACGGGTGACAAGGGCATTAGTCAGTCTGTCCGTCTTTGCAGGGAGGGATTCCTTGGCGTCGTCCGAGAGGGGGGGGGTAGACAAGGGCAGGAGGCTTATAAAAAAGCATTGAAAGAAAAGCACCCTCTTGGCTTTCTTTGAAATTAAACTTTCGAAAGTGCCCAAAGAGTTTGCATATTGACACAGTGCTCTGGAGAGCCTCGACGATTTTTCGTCGCCTGTTGACGGCTGCCGGTAAATCAATGTTCACCAGGTCTTATACTCATTATCACAGACTTTCTATTGAATAGTTAGATTTATTAATAAAATCCTATCCATTAAAAGCTTAAAATGTTTGCTGAAATTTCGGATATTTGTTATATTCTCTCTTTATATCTCGAATAGCTTAGAAGTTTAAATGAGGACTCTTTTATATTAATGCCTGTATTCAAAGATAAATATCTCAGTTTGTAGTAGTTTTGGGAGAATCCTATTGTATCTGTTTAATATTCATACCTTACCCTTCCCGCTGGAGTAATGAATGGACCATTATGGACCACAATATTTTCAAATGAAACAATCTTAGGTTATTTTTGGGAAGAAACATTTTACAACTACATTAACAAAAAGTGAATGTATTTTTTATAAAGACATCAATCCACAATTATTCTGCCTACTGTATAGTATTTTCAGGTATCTTGATGCTCAGATAGACACTTAAAATATTGTTAGCTCAACTTGAAAAGAAAATAAGAAATTACACAATAAATTAGCATTGAAAGCAGCTTAAATAGAATATTTATGAGTAAAAATCATTTTTAAAAAATGTATTTGTCATAGCAAATATTGATTATCTGTTTTTTGTTTCAGATTACATCAACGATTGTTACTCCCCTCCCTCAGCGGCTGGTTCCTCCCCATACAGTCTGGCGCCTTCTTCACAGGGCCAGATGATCAGTCCACCTCCCGGTTCGGGCACCCCTCAAGATTCCATGTACAATATGAGCATGAATGGCGGCGACTCCTACTCTTCGATGGGAGCGAATGTTCAGTCACAGGTAATTTTTTTAATTTTTTTTATTATTATTACTATTATCACAACGTGTATGATATTAGAAATGATAATGCCACATGATGTGTGTACTAAGATGGTTGGTAATCTATTTAATGTAACAAAATGCAAATTTTCGTCAGTTGCCTAGCCAGATACTCTTATGTCTTTAAATATTTAAAAGAAATCTTTCTAATTGTGCATCGAAAGAAACCCCTGTGGCGCTATTAGGAATGCTGTATAAACGAACGATATTTAGTGGATTAGAATATTTTATTGAAAATTGATTTAATAAAAATGAATCCGAATAATTAATTTTTTAAAAAAAATGGATTTCTATCAATTTTTCTGCTATTCAATTACTAAGCAGAGAAATTCTATAGCCCCCCCCCCCTTTATGTTCCCGTAAAATCAGCCGTTCTGAAGAGTTCTAATTTTTTTAAGTTCTCATTTTGAAAATACTTGTTAAAACTGCGTTTAATTCATTATCTTTGGTACAGTAAATTTTTAAACTGATCCTAAGGAAAAAGCATATAATTCAAAGTTGTCACTATGAAAAAAAGGGTATAATTTCAGTTCGCTTGCATTTTTCATATTTCCTGGAAGTAATCTTTAAAAGGTTGGTTCATTAAATGAAAATATAAATCTTTTAAGTGATTCATCGGTATTTATTTATAACTATAATTGTAGAGAAATAGGCAATAATATCAGTTTTTACCTGAGTTTGTTAAAATAAGATTATGTCCTCTGCATTTAAAAAATCCGTTGAACTTTATACCAACACAGAGCTTCTAAATGCTATGTAGACTCGGAAAATATGCTCTGGCATCGTGCAGAGTTCAAAAGTTAAATCTAAGATCCTGTCTTGCGAATGGTTTCTTACTCTGTGTTTAGAAACCATAGCTCATTGAACCTTCCACCTAAACCTTGTTTAAAACGAAGTTCACTTTTCTCATCACATTGGGAAATGTTCATTTCCGTTGTTTATTTTCTTCTTCTTCTATTTTTTTTTTTTTTTCAATAACGGGCCCATGACCAAAGACAAGAAGATGGGGGGGGGAATTCATTGAAGTTAAATGGACAATCACCCCAGCCTCTTAGAATTTCCAATTGATTTCCCAGGAGTTATTTTAACATTATTTCTATGCACTGAAGATTCTGGGAAAAATCATGTGCTTTTTTAAAAAAAAATAGTTAGAAGGTTTGTTAATTTTCTATTAATTTGAAACGAAGAAAAAAACCATTGCTTAAAATTATTGTATCAGTATTCTATCTTGAATAAAAAGGTATGTAACCTGACAATCTAGCCTTAGAGGTTTGACACGTTTATTTGTTATCTGTTCCTTAAAAAGGAATGATGGTTAAGAGTCAAAATAATTATTTACAAGTAGATACAGGAATAGATTAACAGCCCCCCCCCATTGCCGCCCATTTAAACATTCTAAAATATTTGTATAATAAAATGACGCTGCATCAAATATACTTCTAATATAATGTGAAATTGGTAAATTTACTTCTTTTCATTCTTAACACTTTAAAAAAAAAACCCATCGATTGTGGGCTCCAATTATGTGAAGATTGAATTTTAATTCTCTTATTATCTGTGTAGAATTCAGTTTAATTTGCGTCTAATGTCGAAGAATGGTTGAGAAGAAATCGGTGCTATCTAATATAATCAAATGTTTCCATAGATATTTTTTCGTCAAGTGAAAAAAAAAAATTAAACAGGCATCCCTTATTTATTCCCCCCCCCTCCCATTTAAAATCCTACTATCCATTATTTGCGTAACTGATGTAACTTGTTTCTTTTCACAGATAATTAAAAGGAATCTAAAGAAAAAGGCTTTTGAAAGGCAACAAAGTGCGATTACTTCTGATTTCGGTTGTAATTAAATACCAGAGCAACCAATGTTTCAGGGCACTTTTTTCCCCTTTACAAAATCGAATTAGAGCTCATCTTTTAACGACCATTTAACGCGAAACGGTGATAAATTAGGGAAAACAAGAGCATATAATAACATTATTTTATTTATCTTTTTAAGAAAAATAAGTTTTTAGCAACATTTCACTTGGGGAACCAAAAAAAAAAAAAAAAAAAGGCATAAAAGGGACCTAAAAGTTGCTCTTTGGAAAGCAGTATAGAGAGGTGGGAGGAAAAGAAAAGAAAAAGAAAGCGTTCCACACACACTAAAAATTGAATCAAAGCAGCCATTTTATCGAAAAGACAGGCGCAGACGAGAATTTAAGAAAATGAGACCTGAAGTTTCGTTAGAGAAGGTGGCAGCGGAAAGAAAGGAAAGTGGCTTTAAAAAAAGAAAGAAAAGAAATAGAATGGCTGCAGAAACAACTAGTTAAACAACAAGCCAAGTAAGAAGGATAAAAATATATAGATATAAATCGAAGTAAAAATAAAACTAGAAAAGGTGGAAAAAGTAACAAAACTCTTTTGAGAGCGTGGTAGTGAAAACTGCTTTTGGCATAGCTCGTTATAAAAGACGCGAGTTAGGACAAATAAGGAAGCCTAATTTGAAAAGACTGCCTTCTTCAAAGCACCAGCACAAAAGAAAAAAAAATCCATATATATAGATATATAGAAACGGGTACAGAAAAATCTTTTGGTCAACGTACTTTTTTTTCTTTTTGCTAGAGAAAGAAAAGAAAAAGCAAATAAAAAAAAGCCTGGCTAAACACGCTTCTAATTCAATAACGGCACAGGTTCCGTTGTATAAGGAATGGAGGGTGTGCGGGGGTTAGGAAGTGGATATACGTAATTTTGGGAAGAAGTTGGGGGTAGGTGGACCTTTTTTTCTTTTTTCTATACTTCTGCTATAGGGGATAAAAGGGAAAACGCAAGCTGGCTTCTCCTAAACAAGATTACTGGGATACTAATGAGAACAGAGATGGCCACTTAAGCATTTGGCGCTACTGCCGCAACTTTTGGAGGAAAAAGAAGATGAAGAAAAAATCAAATAATAATAATAATAAAAAAAAAGATGCTGCTTTTCATTCCCATTTTTTCCCCCTCGTTTTCTAGTACGCGTATATTAAGGATTCACACCAAGAATGTGAGAATACTCATCTTCAGACTCCTTTCCCAGAATTTTTTCCTTTCTCGGAAATTTCTTATATTTAGCTCGGATATATAGTTTGCTGTTAAATTCCAAGATTCAGCAATACTGTTGACTAATGAGTTAGCCGACCATAAGCAAAAGCATTAATGGTTGAATATTTAAAAAAAATCTGTTATTAGTATTTCATATTGCTGTACATCGAAGTTAATATTTTCTTAAAGTATCTGAGAAAGACAAATTTAAATTCAAACTTCTGCTGACAAAGAAGATTTTACTCGACACTTCGCTGCTTAAACTAATTTTGTTTAATTAATTTCGATTATTTGTAGAGTAAGATACCCTTTTTTCATGTTAACATTTTTTTTTCTCTCTCTTTGAGGGGTGGGAACAGGCAATTTCTTCAAATTTATCTAATGATAGATTTGCCCCCTTCCCCAAAATGGGGGGGGGGGACTAGGTCTTTAATTGAAAACAAAGACGAAAGAAACTAAAACAGTGTACACATTTCTATCGACAAATAGGCCTGGATCGGACACGTGGAAATCGATGAGAATCGAGTAGCCATCAGCTTCACTTCTTTTCACTTCTCCACCCCAGAACGTCGCCGTCCGACTTTCTTTAATTACTCATTGGGCATGTCACCAGCTGAACTGGGAATGTGGGGGAGAGGGAAGGAGAATTAAATGAAATAAAATAAGATGATAAAGAAAAAGCACCGTAAGAAAATGGGAATCCAGTAAAGTGAGTAAAAGAAAGAAGGGAAGAAATGTTTTGGGTTGTTGCAATTGAATTTAGCTGCTGTAGTTCTCACTTTAACTGGATTTCGTTCTTGCCTGACAAGGCAGTTAACGAATTTGTGACGCCGCCACTTGCCCAGGATCTGCTACTCACAAATTAGGCCGCCTATAGGCCTTGTCGCTTCTTCCACATCCTAATGTCCGTCTTCGTCCATGATTTAATTATAGTCTTTTCCATCTTGCGCGTTTCTTTTTTTCTATTTATTTATTTGTCAGTGTTGAAATTGTGGTTCGAATTCTGTGTTGCTTGTTCCTTCCTTCTGGAACTAGGAATTGGCTTATCACTTTGTCTAGGTTCAAATTTCCGATATTCGAGACATGGAGTGAATTCGAATTCCCTAAGCATGACATATGAGTGGAAATCGAGTTCTTTATCTTTCTGTTTTTGTATGCGTTTCAGAATAGATGCCTTACTAGGTTCTGTAAACTGTATTTCTTTTCTTCCCCCCCCCCTTCCAAGTTGTTATTGTTTAATGGTTCAATATACATTTTGCTTTATTGGAGGATAAAATTTGGTTCAGCAGATATGTACTGTATTCGTTTTACATGATGATACTATAAAGTTTTTACATGATGGATCTTTAAAAATTGAATTTACGTTGACTGGAGTAGTGTTTAAAAAGCTCTTTTTTTTTTTTTTTTTTTTTTTTTTTTTTTCCCAAGTATTATCAAACAAAATTTCGTGTTATGTTTATCGTTGAAGTAACAGCGACTGGCTGTTTCGCTGGGAGTGTTAGTCGTATTTCATTTAAATCTTGTATGTGTAACTTGCTATTCATGATTCATTTTTTAAAGAATCAAATTGATTGTGTTAACCGTATTATTTTAATTCCTGTGCTTGTTCTGTTTATAATGTGAATGAACCTTCCAAATAGAATCATCTTGTTATTTCATAGTCTCATTAATAGCGTGATTTTGTAGATGATTATTTTTTAATTCCAAGTTGTCTTTCATGATATTGTGGACACATTTTTCTTTCTTATGTAATTTCTTCCTTAGCTTCCAAGGCTGGAAGAAAAGCGCGCTGTTAAATATTTGATGAAACGATAAAAACGATTCAAATTTCATTGCAACAATGAAAATGTATTGTATTATTGAAAATTGTGCGAAATATTTTATTTTAAAAAAGTGTATGATAATTATCATTAGACAAATAATTCTTTGAATTTCAGTATAGTGTAAAAATTATTTGTGCAGTTATAGTTTGGGACATTATCGCTAAAACATTTTGCTTGCTTTTTCAAATTTAATTGTTAATAATAAATTAATAATTTAATTATTAGTTTATTATTTTTTAAATTTTAATTATTTTAAAATATAATTAAATTGTCACAAAAATAAATATCATTTTTATTCTTTAAATCCCTATTCGCAGTCTCATTCTTCCAAGTATGTTAATATCTCTCAAAGTCAATGAATCGGCCC
Source organism: Argiope aurantia (assembly GCA_026543865.1). Classification (NCBI taxonomy): domain Eukaryota; kingdom Metazoa; phylum Arthropoda; class Arachnida; order Araneae; family Araneidae; genus Argiope; species Argiope aurantia. The sequence goes on along the minus strand of JAPMOR010010919.1, from coordinate 298,384 downwards.
GTGAGAGACCAAAGCACACATATACACCTGTATTATTATTATTATTAAAGATTAAGAATTTTTTTTATTTAATATTATATTTTATGAGAGTATTCTATAAGTATAAATTATATATATTGGTGAATTGAAAGTGATACAAATTTGAAGGGGTGGGAGAACCAACCTGTGAATGAAATTGTCTGAAGAAATTAACAATATTGTAATGTCTGCCCGAATAATTCTATAGTGCGGTTATCATTAAATTTTACGCCACAAAATTAATGTTAAAAACTTTTAATTTGAGGGGAAATGACAAAAAATTTCTATCGTGATCTGAAAGAGTTCAAATATATATTATTGTATATTCTGTATTTCCCAATTAATTCTGAAAGTGTGCTATTAATACACCTGTGAACAATATGGCCATAAACATCTCCATTTCTAGCTAAATGCAACCCTTATACTTTTTTTGTAAGATACTCGAATCATTAAATCATCCATATATTATTTTTATGTTCATATCTGACTGAAACAGATTTTCAATCAATACATTTTGTTCAGATAAACCGCATCTTTACAATTACACCTTTTAATGGAACAGGCGATACCGATGACTTAAAGATACAACCAGCCGAATGTAATATTCGTAAGTGTTTATGCGAATCATCCACAATAAATAAATAAATAAAGTACCGATAAAAAGGATTTATAAAAGAAAGAAAAAAGTCTTCTCTTTAGTGTAACCACGGCACGAAATTAGTTGGCGAGGGAAGAAAAGGAGGTGGGATGGAGAAAAAAAAATAGGCAACCACCGAAGTTCTTTTCAAGTAAAAAGAACACTTTTTTTAGTAAGTTCCAAAGAAAAGCTAAAGTGCAAGGTAATGATGACAAAGAATAAATAAATAAGGGACAAAAAAATAAGGATAAAAAAAATAAAAAATCGAGCCAAAGAAGCTCAGGGTATACTTAGGGAAAAACTTCATTGGAGGATAAGTGTGAGCCATTAAGTAGATTAACGAGGTAGGGTAAATAACACAAGGGTAAAAAAAAATACCAAAAAAATCTTCTCACACTTAAATCTAAAAAGCAAAAAGCACACCGTCACTAAGGGATAAGTGAAAAAGCGACACTTCGGTTTACGGGAAGAAAAGGGGGGGGGGAGTACACAAGGGGGTGAAACGGTTTTTATTAGTAGGTGGAAAGTTTTTCAAGAAAACTACTTTTTTTTTCCCCTCTTCTTCAGCTCAAAGCAGCAGCATAATGTTTGTTAAATCATCGACACGCGTGTTTTTGTCGCAGTTTTTGACAAATTGTTCCGATAGTGTTATAGAAATGCGGATGACATAAAACCACGGGAAAAGAGGAAGGAGGCAGTCTTTTCTTCTTTAAATCTCAGCATGATTTTTTTAAAAGTTATTCACGGTTAAATTTCAACTACAGGCCATTGGATTGGTTAACCGTCTGTAGGATCTTAAGAAAAAAAAGTTGGCTCTACACAAAGTTTTCGAACTAAAGCAAATTGCTGAAGTCCTGCCTGTCTATTGCCAGTGTTTCATAAAATAATAAGATTTAATGAATTGTTAAAAATAACATTATTAAGTAATGGACACTGCAATGTTATCTAAATAGCTCCCACTTTTTATAAAATATGAAAGTAATGGCGGTTACGATGGAAGTTTTACTCAATGATTTATAAAAACGGCGTATATTTTATTTTGGATTCACCATAATCTAATTTCATTTCTATTATATCAAATCATAATTTAATGCATCGATATTTTCTTCGCTTGTGGTAAAAGATGTTTACATTTCAGGCGAATGCCCTGAGGCACGTGATCTCCCAGACGGCAGGTTATGCCGATGGTCTACCGCCCCAGTCCTCCGCATCCATGTACGACCCTGCAGGCATGCATCAGGTGCGTATATAACAGGTATCTTGCTCCGGTTCACTTTTTTTACTTCTTATTTCATAGATGGATTATCTCCTTAAAATTTTTGTTTTTGTGTGTACATGCATGCTTGCGCCTTTGTATAATAACAGTTGGCAGTTTTGAACCACAGATTCTGTAGAAAGTATTCAATGTCCAAATGAAAATCATTTCTAACTATCCTTCATTTTAAGTCTGAAGATAGTGTTTAATTGAATTAATTACAATCATGCCATTTATTTTCTTCAGGGTCCACATAGTATTTCATATTTAATATTTTGTTTAAAATTGACATCGCTTTAATTAAATTAAGTACCGGTATATGAACTCGAGGATAGATTTCTTATTAGACCAAAATGGAGCACTAGCAGAGCACCTAGTATATAAATATGTAAGAAATATGAATACTATGAATTACGAAATATTAGGGTAATATAATTATTACCATTTATTATCATGTATATCAGAAATCCGAATAAATATAATTATGTTAAATATTGTGCAGTTATGAGTCATAATAAATAAATATTATCTATGCATCTTTGCAAAGGTACAGAAGAAGAAGAAGAAAAAAATTAGCATGTTGATTGAATTAAAAATGTCTTGAAATGTGAAGCTAAATTGGTGAATATATCAAAACTAGGCTGGGGATGCAAAATACAGAAATCGTCACAGTGTGAACTGATGTTTGTTTAATGTGAAGATTTGCTGACTTGATGAAGTGTCATATGGTCTTAAGCGCTAAATGAAAGAAAAGTTGAATTTTTAAAGTTTTAATTTCATCATGAAAATGTAGCTCTTCTCTAGTTATGCAAACATACTTTTATTTGACATAAAATCAATCATTGAAAAGGAAGAAACTTCTTCTTCTTAACTTGTGACCGATACTTACCATCCACGGATCAAGAAATACATTGATGGGAAACTTAAACCTCGTTTTATTTTATATAATTGTCTATTCATTAAGCCTAGTTCTTTTCGTTTCAAAATTTGAAGTATTAAAAAAAAAAATTTTGACCGACTAGCTTAGGAGTACTATCGGAATAAATTTCTGTTATGTAGTATATGATTGAAAATATAAATATGGTATTGCACGAAGTTATCTTCTTTTTAGATCTTCTGTTTTAATACTAAGTTTTGTTTATCGGTTTATCGCTCTTGGAATATTTTAATGCTTATATGAAATTTCAGTACTAAATTCGTTATTTTTTAAATCAAAATTGGCAATGAATGTTAACCTAATTGTATTGGAAAAGTCAGGTTTTAATTTCATAATCTCATGATCATTTTTTTTTTCTTTGCAGCCTTCTGAGCTTCATCCCTAGTGAAGACGAGAGACTGAGAACATCAGCCAATCGGTGAACAGGGCCCGGCTCAATTTAGCCAATCAGGAAGGACTCAGTACTTCACATAATATACGTTTCAAACAAAATATCTCAGACCTCAGATCATGTTTCATCAAAATAACAAGCTAAACATCTTTTCTTGCACTTTGTCGCACAGAAAAAAATATAAATAAAATGGAGGAACATGCAAAAAAGAAACTGTCGCAGCCAGGAAGCGGAGTAAAGACGTTGTACAGTTATACCTCTGTATTCTAGCGTCGTTCTCTTTCATCTGCATACCATTCGTATTCGCGCAGAACGATTTTAAGTGTACATTTCTTTCTCAGAAAAAACAAGATATCATTGTGATGAATCATCTGTAATTTCAGAACTCTGTACATCAGAATCATAATTCAGCGGTTTTTTTTCTTTTTTTTTCTTTGTTCGTGTTGTTGTTGTCTTAAGACTCTGTAGCAGTCAGCAAAAAATGTGCACTTTTATATAAATTAATATAAACTGGAGAATAAGTAAAAATGCTTTGTGCTGTATCTTTAAAGAAAAGAAGAGACGAGGACTTTGTGGAGTTGTTTCACATTCGTTCCATTCAATTTCTAATAATTAAACAAATAATAAACTGGAAAAAAAAATGTGGTCGCGATAGTAGCGACCTCTAGCGGAACGCCTTCTGGTGTGCAGTTACAACATTAGATCTTGAATGGCAAGTTTTGCCGTGTGATGCTTTCAAGTTGTTTTTTACATAATATTTCTTAAAAAGGCCCAAAGATTGCTGTTAATCACGTCCATTCGTGTATCAATTTGTTATTCTTGTTTCATCTTTTTATCCCTTTCTTATTTGCCAGTGTATTTCTAGTGATCAACCTATTTAACAGTTCTCAAATACGTTGGTCCGTTCAATTTGTTTTTGAACAAAAGTTGTAAAATATTCACTGAAAGTAACACAGTTCGCAAAGCCTTGTTATCATTGTTCTTGAAAACAAATGTCAAACATTCGTAAATTATTAAATATAATATGTGTGATAAGATGTCAGTGAAGCTGAGCTGGATGTTTTCCTTTTAAAAATATAGTGTAAATTACTTAAATGGGGGAGGGGGGTTTACGAAGATATTTTTTTTTCTTATTTTACTTTTTTAAAACTAAATGTTTTAATTTTTTAAAAAAGTTTTTCATAAATGAAATTTACTGTATATATGTTTAATTTTATCATTATTATTATAATGCACTTTTACTGTTCTCTGTTTGTATTGGATTTTAAATGTAGGAGGAAATCTTAAAGAATCTTCTGAAACTATTGATTAATTTTGAATTCAAAAATGTAAGCTCCAGCTCAGTATAAAATGAATAAAAAGATCTAAGATTTCTTCATATACTTTGTCATTGTAAATTGCTGATTAAGATATCTATCTTAATTTTAATAGTGAGAAATACTATTGAAATCAAAGAACTAAAATCAGAATTTTAAATTATGAAGTTTTAATTAAGATTACTTCATTTTAGTGGATTTAGCCATGTGATAAAGTTTCTATTGTACTTAAAGGAAAAGAGTAAAACTTAAAACTTTTCATTTCAAAAACGGAATTGCTTTTTCGTTCTGTGATTTTGTAATCTAAAAAAGTTATTATTTTTTTTTAACTAAATTCATTATACATGTGTTCTGAGCAATTTGTTTTTGAATGTATAATTTACCTTGTATCTTGTCAAAATTACATATCGCGCTAACGAAGATATGCTATTATTCCGGCTATGATCTCGTAGTGTACAATCAATAACAAAAAAGTTTTGTTTTTAAGAACTTTGCAAACTGCACATATTGTATTGAATAAACAAAATATAAATTATGTTATTCGTTAAAAATCTTGTCTGTGTTTTTATTTCATGACTCTTTGCTTTTTTTCACATATCTATTTTATTCGCCATTTTTTTTAAAAAACTGAAGCAATTAATATCTTAGAGTTTTATTTTTGTTAATAACAATGAAAATTAATTTTTATTGCATTTAAAGAAACGTAGTATGATCGTAGATCGACAAAAGATATGCTTATTTCTATCACATTAATATATTTCAACAAGGACAACCAAAATTATTTCGTTTATGCAAAAAGATTTTCCAGTAAAGAAAAGCTTGTTGTTTTTGTAAAAGGGAGTGATATTAAAAAGGACAGCTTATGATAAGAATACCAGAAATGCGAAATAATTTCTTAATTCTTTTACGTCACAAAATTTTCCTTATCTGTCGCTGAAAATTTTCCAGTTATTCATTAAAAAGTACAAATACAAAGAACATAATCCATTACACTGCAATATATATATATATATATATATTAAATAGAGCATGTCAATAAATCCAATTTATTTATTATTAAAAAAAACAATAAAAGATATTCTGTATTAAGTAAAAAAAATTATTAAAGTTATTCTTAAAAAAATATATAAATTCCATTTTAAGAAAATTCGACGTGCATATAATATTTATCTTTTTGACGACGATTAGCTAAATAGTTTTCCTAACGTTACACAATTTCGCAAGACATCCGATTCGTGGCTTTTCTCACGTGACATGACTAGACAGATGGCATCTGTGGTTACGTACCAACGGCACCACGTTGGAATCGCCGATTTATGTGCAGCAATTTAATGCGGGGAATTTTTTTATATTGCTTTCTACATTAGTGTTTTCTATTTATGAAATTTCAAAATTATTAATAAATTTACGCAGTTAACCAGAAAGTTTAAATAAAAATAAGTTTCATGTAATGTTTACCCTTTGCAATCCATGAATTTTATTAAGGTGCTGGTTGCTAGGTCCAACTTAGTTTATAGAACAAAATAAGTCGATTTGAACAAATGGGAAAATATGCTATATTAATTTTAAGGAAAAATGAATTAACAATTTTATGTACAATGATAGTGGACATTAGACCGCAAAAAGTTAAAAATCTTTGTGCCGGAAAGACTTGAAACAACTTTCATCGATTAAAAACAATAGATTAAATACTGGAAAATAATTTCAAATTCTGTTTTTAGAAAAGTGAATAAAATACATTCCGATTAAAAACTAAGCCTACATTTTTATACAATGCTATTTATCAAGATATTCATTCAGCTCTTAAAGAAAATTTAATTACCATAAATTTTCCTGTAAGAAATAAAACGATTAATTTTAAGGTAATGGATCAAGCAGAATGTACTAGTAAACGCCTGTAGTATATACAAAACTGTTCATTAAGCATCTTCTCATGAAACTGCTTATGTTTTATTATTGCGATGAAAAACTTCTATGAATTATTTTTGCTGCTTTAATCTAAGGAATTTTGATATACAAATGACGAAACATGATTTATAAACAAATTGTATCGCCGTAAGCTTTAAGAAGCGGGAGTAAATTTTGATCTACATGCAGATTGTAATAGCAGATTATATTTTGTAGACCGACCGAAGAATAATTGTGCTAATAAACGAATATTTGAAATAAAGACAATATATTCCCAATCGTATAAAAAAAACTTATTGAAAAGCTATATATTTCTATATCCGAAGCTAGAACATAAATAAAGGCGCCTGATTCTAATAAATGCCAAATTAATAAATATCAAAAATTTAGTCAAGTAATCGATATTTTCATGACTAAAACCTCGCCCGTCACGAACTACTGCACCCCCATAGCTATTCCCTGTCTTCAGTTAGGATTGTAAGAAGAGTTTTGAAATTTTGCTAAATCATAATATTTAAAATTTTAATAAATTGTTTTTTTTTATCCAAAACCAACGGAAATCTATTATCATAACGGAAATCCGAAACTTTCTCGCATACTATCGTATAAATGTAATTCTGGGTTATTAACCATATACGAATAAAAGTAACAAAAGAACCTCTTGGGGTATAATTTTGAGTGAATTATCGCTGGGATGTGATTAATGCGCAAATACCATAAACAGGAATATACACTGGTGTGCAAAACTTAAGCAACAGGTATGTTTTTTGCCATAACTTCACGAGAAATCATCTGAGAGACATGAAATTCAGAAATGAGATATAGCATTTTGTTCTGAAAGAATGACGAAAGCATAGTTGCCCAGAAATGAATACAATGCATACAGTATGGAATCAAACAAAAAAAGGCTTTATTGAACTCATAGTATCGTTACACATGATTGTCTGTCCAAAAGGAAGAACAGCAAGCAGATGTTCCTTAGTATGGGATATGCCCTCCCCTTACTGCAATGGTTGCTTCGCACCGTCTCCCCATACTCAGCACCAGATTGTCCAACAGTTCTTGAAGTAAGAGTGCCCATTCCTCAATCAGCATCGGTTTAAGTTGTCGGGTGTTCCCAGGAGGATGTAATCGTGCCGCAAGGCGTCTCCCCAAAGCATCCCACACATGTTCTATCGGATTTAAATCAGGGAAGCACGCCGGCCAATCCATTCGAGTGATATCTTCACTTTCCAGGAGCTCCTCAACAACATGAGTCCTGTGTGGCCGTGCATTGTCATCCATAAAAACGAAGTCTGATCTAATGGCACCTCGGAACAGACGCACATGGGGAAGGATCACCTCCTGACAATAGCGATCTCCAGTTACAGAACCTCTGTCGAAAACGTGGAGCTCAGTCCGCCCGTTCATCATAATGCCTCCCCAGAAGGCAACTCCAGGACCACCGGAACGGTCTCTTTCCGTGATGTTACTGGGATGAAACCGTGTCCCGACCTCTCTCCAAATAAACTGGCGTTGGGAATCGCATGTAAAAGCTGAGAAAATAACATGTGAAGAGTAAAATGGAATTAAAATGTAGACTATGCAAATATAAAAATGAATGCAACTTCTCAAAGAAAAAACGCAGAAACAACACTCAAACTATTTTATTAAGAAAATTGCTTAAAAATTCGATATTTTCGCCAAAAATATATATATATCAACGTACAAAAGTATAAAAATCAAGTTAATAGGAAAAACAAATAAACCAAATAAAAAAATATAGAAAAGAATCCGACCTGAAGACTTTTTCAAGGGTCACCCTCAGGCAGGGTTTCAAAAACAGGGATTTTTTCTGTTAAGGAAATTCAGACAATTACGTCTAATAATGATTCCTTCGTGACCCGAAAATCCCCTGAAATTAGGCCCAAGAGATATACCATTTTAACAGAAAGGAAAATACAAAATAATAAATTAGAAGAAAAACCACTAATAAGTAAAAATACAATAACAAAAAAACAATAAAAACCTAAATACCATAAAATAACACTAAAGAAAAAAACCAAAAGGCAAGAACATACCATCAACAGTCAAGGAAATTTTAAGCTATCGATTGTGATTTCCGCTTATTAAAAACACAAAGCTAACGGTCCCTTTTATAGTATATTCATCCCTTTTATCGTATATACCAACTATTGTTTAATCACTATCAATTTCGATTTTTAAACCCAGAAAGGTAGCCTTAAGTTGATTTTTATTCGTTTCTGTAAGAATTAAATCTTTTGGATAGCAATTAGTTACAATATTAGTATTGTATAAACAATAGTTGGTATATACGATAAAAGGGATGAATTCAATTTCAAAATAACAAAACTATGCAACTACCATTCCAATCTAAACTCTAAAATTTTCAAAAATCTAATTTTCTCACAAGTTAACAGGATCAAAAGGGTTTGCAATAATAAAAATTCCTATATTGAAGCATCAAACAACCTCATTAATAATTTAATTAAAAATGAATTTCCTAAAAATTACTGTAATGTCAATTTTTTAATTAAACAAGGTATGGTTTGGGATTAATCTTTTGACTTAAATAAAAAATAGAACTTTCCTTACATATTATATCACTCAATAGGTGGCGCTGGGAGCTTACAATTTTTACCTAAATTACCGTTAGCTTTGTGTTTTTAATAAGTGGGAATCACAATCGATAGCTTAAAATTTCCTTGACTGTTGATGGTATGTTCTTGCCTTTTGGTTTTTTTTCTTTCGTGTTATTTTATGGTATTTTGGTTTTTATTGTTTTTTTTTGTTGTTGTTGTTATTGTATTTTTACTTATTAGTGGTTTTTCTTCTAATTTGTTGTTTTGTATTTTCCTTTCTGTTAAAATGGTATATCTCTTGGGCCTAATTTCAGGGGATTTTCGGGTCACGAAGGAATCATTATTAGACGTAATTGTCTGAATTTCCTTAACAGAAAAAAATCCCTTTTTTTGAATCCCCGCCTGAGGGTGACCCTTGTAAAAGTCTTCAGGCCGGATTCTTTTTTATATTTTTTTATTTGGTTTATTTGTTTTTCCTATTAACTTGATTTTTATACTTTTGTATCAGTTCATCTGTGTTTTAGAAGTAGCTGCATTTGCGCTCTCTAAATACTATGAAGTTTTTACCTGTTCCATTTTTGGTTTTAGTTTGAATAGGAAATAATTTTTGTTGCGATTTCGAAACTGTTTTGTTTTCGTTTTCATTTTAGTTTCGTTTTCAAACTATTTCTTACTTTAGATTGGCTACTTATATATCAACGTAGTTATTTTCCTTCAAGATCGCGTATGAAATTTAACCCAACCTGGATATGAGAGTTATCCATTTTAGAGATAAGACTTTATTCATTTATTTTTATTTTCTTTTTACTGACCTCGAGATGATCTAAAATGTGGAAATCATCCAAAGTCTCTGGAAGTCGATTTTGTTAGATATATTGAAATGTGCAGTGTTCTTGATATAGAAAAAAGGTAAAAGTGCAGTTCGTAGTTGAGGAAATTGATATTTAATTCTTGCTCCATAATTATAAATCTTTATTAAATTTTGGATCGAATCCTCGGTCCAAATATGTACATTTCGTTAGCACAGACTTCTTTATACTATTTAACATGACCATTATTTGTTTCCAAATTTTTTTTAATATGAACGTTGCCATTCACACTGAATAAGAATGATATAAATATATCTTAAAATTAAGCATTTTTCCATCTTTGCATTATCATTCACATTCGATGAAAATATATAAAACAATTTTTAGTTATTATTTTATACTTGTGTTGCCTTTCCATCCGGTGGCAATATTTGATATATACTTTTGTTTGCAATTTATCGTAGATATAATTAAAAGGTAATTTTTAAAAATTGTGAATATTCTGATTTTTTTTTTAGAGCAATGTATATAGCACCATTAAATGGTTAATTTTTTGCATTTTAAAAGGGCTAGAAATGTAAGTATTTATTTTCCTTTTTTTAATGGCATTTTCATAGTTATTATATCGACCTTATAAGAGTTCGGATTTGAGATCGAAAGCCAGAATTCATTAAAGATTTTCTGTGTAACTCATGATAAATCTGCCTATGAGCGTCGAACCTAATCTGTTTGATAGAATCTGGAAGTTTGGAACTAGCAAAGGTATTGTCATTTACATCTGTTCACAATTCAAAATTGGCATGTCCGCTTCAAACCAGCGTTCGTGTTGCTTCGAAATGGAGCAGTATTGTAATTAAACTGTTACGAAGTTTACTCTCTTAAACATGAAAATTGTGATAGTGAACTGTGTGTAATAAACGTACAAGGATACTGTGTGCTTTACTATGCAATAAATGTACTGTACATGTTCTGTGATAATAAATGTACAAAAATAATTTTGATTTATTTTGAGGAATTTTAATTGATGGAAATCAAGAGTATTTGATGTTACATTACACGTAACTTTTAGCCGAAACTTGAGGTGGGAGTGGCATCAGCTTTTTGTCCTCTTCCAAAATTCTGAAAAATAATAAATTTTATCGGTGCATTTAATAATAGGTGTCTTTAGAGGTGCTTACATGGTAGAGAAGCTCTGAAAATGAGCTCTTGGATTACCGTATTAATACATAAATTCTAATATGATTTTTTAAAATGTCCATAATCAATTTTAAAGCCTAGATATTAATAAGTTGTGTATTTGGAACAAGAAGTAGTTTATGCATAAAGGGTTCGGAATTGTATCATCTTCCTGCTTTTTTCAAAGCATAAATTCAATAATATTTTTTTTTCTTTCGGTGTGTAATTCCAAATCCACCAACAATTTAATCTTTTGTCACTTTCATGTTCGGCCGGAAAGTAAGAAAAGCTGAAATAGAAATAACTTTTTCCATATCCGCTGCCGCCTTATCTTTTTTATCCCTTTCAGAGTATTATTATTTCCCTTTGTTTCAGTTTGCTTTAGATAAGCAAGAACATTTATTTAAGAAAAGTGCTGTCAACGAGGAAGGACTCAGTGGTCAGAAATTGTGTTTCAAATTGCAAGTTTCACAGCAAAAATATATTTCGCAAAATGAAATTTGAAAATAAATTTCATCGGAAAACGAAGAAATAATTAATGATAAAAAATAGTTTAAAGAATCGTTAAAAATGAAATTTGAGCTGATGTTTTAAATGCGAAATGATATTTTTTCTCAATTTTTTCTTTAAAAAATGTTAAAATTTGGTAAGCCCACTATTATTCTTTACATACCCGTACAAGATCATGAAAAAGAAATTTTGACTTAAGAAGAAAGAACGTATGATAAGGAATGCAATTTCAAAAAAGTATAAAATATAGCAATTCTAGTATCTTGTATTGTATTATCCATTCAGAATAAAATATAGGAAGTTTCATTGTTTATATCAATTTCAGTAGATGCTTCATATATTAAAAAAACTCTTTGGAACACTTATATATTGATATAATACTATAAATAAATAATCTTTTTATTTTTCAGATTTCATGCATGAGTAAACTTTAGAATTATTTAAAGTATTCAAGCTCGAGATTTTATGGAATTTCAATGACTCAGAGATCTACCATAATTTCAAATAATATAAGAAAATTGGCCCTTTTTTTTAAATGGACATTAAGGTTTATTCCACATGAGAGTTATTGGATCAAAGATTAGCTTAAAACTACTTTTCGATAAAGTGTCATAAACTCATAGGAGAGTAACAAGCAAATTTGTAAGCGTTTTTTTACGCTACCTTAAAAAACTAGATGACTCTCAAACCATCTGTTGGACACTTTTATGCAATATAAAATTTTGAATGCTCTGATAATGTTTATTAGTTTTCCGATTTTAACCAAATTTGAACATATAATGCAAAATATTAAAGAATCTGTTAAAATTTATAAGATTTTTTTGCTTTGTAATGTCACAAGAGAGTATAGAGTACATCATGGAATGCAGTTATTATAGGAAATAGGACTATGACAGAAGCGCCGCGATTCTAAGGATGATATATAAGATATCAAGAGATGTCGGACACCAAATACAAACCATCCAGACAAAATTTGCGTTTGAGTATTTTTCAATTTTCAAAAATATGATGGGGGGGGGAAGGAAAATGTCATGCCACGGCAGACAATCCTTGCTACGACATTGTATAGTAGCTGTTGACATTTGTTGATCAGCGATACTCGAGCATAAATGTTCATGCGGGATCACAAATAACACTGTATGAACTAGCTCCTATATTTAACAACGAGCTTACTATTGAAATTTGAGGAATAGAGTTTTCACTGATGAGCAATGACAATGGAATACCGAACTCGAGTATTTTTACTCACTGCACATAACTGGTATACGCACCAATCACACTGTCATGTATTGTCTCCGTAATAATTGAGGAAAGGTAGCGTTGGGCCATGTTCTCATTTGTTTTGAGTTGATGGTCGAGTTCTAATGATGTGAAAATTCCATGATGCTATAGATGAAGTTTATCAAAAAGTTACTATACAAGTCTACTGTTCCAAAATAGTATGGAGCCGGCGTCCGCGAATAGGGGTAGCTCGCCTTCGCCGTGGTCTGGGGGTCCGGGGTTCGAGTCCCGGTTCGGGCGTGATTGTTGTTCTTCTGTGTTCTATCTGTGAGGTGTCTGAATATGCTCCCCTGTAAAAAGGGGTTGTGCAAGCGAATGTGACGCATGAAGTAGCTAAGTTGTACTCTTGACCCTAGTTGGCGCTACTGAAAAAACAAGAGACGCTCACTCAACTTAAATCTCTGACAGATAACTGTCAGCGGGTTTGAAAAGTGCGATAAGTAACAACAACAAAATAGTATGAGAAAACATTCCTCGCATGAATTGGATCTAATGGTCATATTAGACCAGTCATAAATAAAAAGTCGTATCTTCAATGTCTTGATAATTAGTTGCAAGTCTTTATGGAATTCCTATTCCAATCCGGATGGTAATAGTTTGTCCCAAAATGACAATACTTCGTTCCTCTTGGATCATGTCTCTTGAAGTTGGTTTTGAAAAACATTTTAAATAGATCAAGCACACGACTTACTCTACTGTCTTTCGAGATATTAATCTTGAGAATTCGTCTAAAATCAGACGGAAAGAGCCACGCGTGCACAAGAACCATCGCCTATCACAACCACGGAATTGTGAGATAGCTATTGAAGTAACAACGTTAAACATCTGTCTCGACGACTTCCGTTGACTCTTTTGATCCATACTACATCACAGAGATGGAGAAGATTTCTCTTTATGCTGGAATTCTGACTCCAAACAATTCAGTGCATTCGTTTTATGGATTAGTAATCTAGATTTTCAGTCTGCCAACTCTAGTAAACATGCCGGGATGGTTTTTGGCAGCGCAATTTCAGTTGGATATCTCTCTCTGATTTGTGTGAAATAGTTGAAAATTATGTTTCTCAGGAATGGGCCTGATTGCAAGGGAAACTTATTAATATTTTCAACAGGATGTTGTGTCGGCAGAATTATATGATTACATGTGAACCCGATTTTAGGATCATATTATAATATATCTTGCAGCTTGGTTTATTCTTACTGATAATAATAAGTGCCATGATTGTTGGATGGTATATATTTTTCTTTTACATAGCCAATATAGACTTGATTTAATAGTATAGACTATTGGCCAATATAGACTATAGATTTGATTCACTAATCTAAAGGGCAAATGCATTGCTGTCATTAATCCTTTAAATTGGTGAATCAATTCTATAATCCTATACCTTAGTGAACTTCTCATGAAAGTCTTTAGAAAGACAGTTTCAGCTCTTCGTCTTTCTCTAAGGTCTATTAAACTCTGGAAACTACCGTTGTTCAAGATTCTGACCAATTGGCATTGAGAGTATTCAATTCCTTTCAACAGAACGGAACGTTGTGCTTTCAGAACCTTATTGACTGCAAAAGGACAAGATATGAAATCGATTTTATGATTGATCTTTCAAATTGGATTTATGGTTGTTTTAATTCGGTGAACTATAGTGAAAATTACAATTACTAATAATTTATGTGGTAAATTAACTCCACGAGAGGGCGCTCTGCATTCTTCCGATGATAACTAGCAGCCAGAGTTAGTTCAGAGAAAGATTGGACTGGAGCTCGGAAAGAGATAATCCTCTTAAAAGGCCGAAACTAGAATTCTTGCGTAGAAGAATTCGTCTACAAATGTCCAATGTTCCACACATAGGTGGAAACCATCATTTGAACAATATCAACTGTACATCCTCTTGTAATATATATTCCTTCTTCATCATTGAATTCTCACTTGTGAAAACATCAAGATCATCCTTTGTTAATCTAAAAATAAAACGATTAAGCTAATCCAAGTGTACTGATGCATTAAAACCCTTCACACCACATTTATTAGTAGTGATTTCATTTTTTTTCCGTTCATAAATAAGCATACATACTAAATTTCATTAAACTTGCTGTTTAATTTTTAAAGAAATTCAGCAAAATCTAGGTCATTATATTAATTAAATTTTCTTAATTCTGAATATCAATGTTTTTAGTTTCCAAATCTGACTTCAAAACAAAGTCACCCTTCATCTTATGAACATTGTTAGTGAAACTAATTTTTGAAAGTAGTGTTGTTATGACATGCTAAGGAAAATCTTAAGAAATTTATTTTCAATTTACTTTCTGATTTATTTTATTTCACATTCACATACATAATAAAAAATTAATTCTCTGATTAAAATCGTCAAGCAAAATTTTTAAAAAATAAAACAAGAATAAATAAATGTCACGTGGATTTTTATTATTATTTTTATTTTTTTCCAAGCAGAGAGCATTCTTGCCAAAAGATAATTTTGATTAAAAAAATATTCCCCAAGGCTTACTGCAAAAAAAAAAAAAAAAAAAAAAAAAAAAAAACTGCACAAATATTTCTTTTTCTTTAAATTATAGAAACAAATTTCAGGAATTCTTCTTCTTGTTCACTTTAAGAAAATGATTCCTCTTTCTAAGATTGTGAAGCAACATTTGCTGAAAGCAAAAGATGAGAACTTTAATTTTAATTTTATTTTAAAGGCATCAGCGTGCAAAGACAAAAACGAAGAACTTTTGAATCGAATAAACTGGAATTTTTGCTTTGTACCTTTCTGTATCAAGTTGCCTATGAAAGTTGAGCTAGCAACCGTTAATAATTTGCATAGACTTTGAAATGAAATCTATCATATTACTTCTTTGCATTATATATTTTAAGAGGAAGATATTCTGTTAAACTAACCAGAAGCTTTTAAGTATAATGGCAAGCATCTTTATCGATAACTATGAAAGTCGAGTAATTGTAGCTTTCTTATTTATCTTGCTGCAATCAATCTAAGTACGACTTATCAAATTACACATTTAAAAAATTTAAGGGAGATTCGATTCTCTAGCCTGAAAGGCTTGATTCGTTTATTTTATTTTTATTCGTTTATTTTATTTTATTCGTTTATTTTATTTTTGAAAATTCATTCTTAGTTATATGGCAAGCATGACGCGAGCTCAAAAAATATATCTCAATATTGTCGCGTGTGTATAAACGTAATTAACAAAATAATGAAAAGTATTGTAAAATGTACTTAAAAATTTGCTAATCATCTTCGAAGACCGGCTATTCTTTCATCATATAAATAGTTTTAATGTAGTAATGTCAACCAACTTTGTGGAACTTGTATTTTTATCACAGTAAATAATAGTATTATTTTGAAATAAATTTGCACAATTAAACTATAACATTCGGATTTGTTATCTGCAATTGCGAAGTGGTGAAATTAATTAGCGAAATTTGTTCGATTGTTGAGACTGAGAGCTGTGACAAAATTTTATTTTGTCATAGATCTCGAAAATGGGCTGTTGGAGGGTGCATATAAACTTATTTGGCATTATGAGCTTTCAAAATAAATAAAAAATGGCGAAATCGAAAAAGTGGTTGGAGTTGAGAAAGAACTATTTCGTAGTTTTTATTTTTTTTCCTCTCTAAAAAGAATATGCAGTGAATTAGTGTTTTTCTGAATTTTCTAGAAAATGTTTTGATGGAGTGCGAAACAAGCTGTCCTTGATGACGTATCTAGGCATCATAAGCTTTCATATGAAATATAAATAAACTAAAACGGACCAATTACTTCGATTTTTTAAAAAAATTATTTTAAATGTATGGATTAAAATTAGAAAAGAAAAATTCTATGAAAATAAAATTAGTATTATTAAAAAGCTAAATTTTCTGATTTTGGAATGATGAATACTTTATGTAAGCGAGCAAGTAATTTGTTCTTTGATATGTTTCGAAGTTACTGGGAATAAACATTAAAATTTTGACTAACTCTTAAATTTTTCTTAACCAGCATTTACTCCAGAATTACATGCCGATTTGGTAGATATGTCTGTTGCCCTGTAAACCATTTTATTGCATCATGCGTGTAGTATGTAGCATCACGTGATTTACAGAAGGCATCCTATCTATAAATATTATTCACTTGAAAAATGCCTAATGATGATGTATTGTTAAAATCGACAGATTCACAAATTTCAGGGATTGCTTTAAATTGTAAGGTTTTGTATGATTATTGCCATATTTACAGGATGTATTCTGAATGGATACCAGGTCTAAGTAAATAATAAACAGTTTCATATCCCAAATTTTTTGTCATGTTAGCGCATACTAAAATTTACTTTTGCCAATTTGAATTTATCTATCACTAACTGTTTCCATCTACCGGCTGATGGGTTATCATATTAGTAATATTTATTTATTCATACCGATTTAGTCAATTAGCTTTGATAAACTACATCTTATTACAAGAAATAAAGCACTGTTCTAAATTATGCTTTCATAATAAACGTAGAGCATTCTAAATGGTTCGATATGCAAGCAAAGTGGTGAAATTAAGTGCTGAATAAAATCGTTTCAGCTGTTACGGATGGCGATTTTATAATAATGTAAGCGGTGGAAGCAATGGGAGAAAACGATTATTGCTGTCGTACTTAATATATCAAATAAAAAATAGCGAAATTGTTGCAGTTGTTGGACTCTGGAGAACTCTTTCCCTTCTTGCCCCATAGAGAATGTTTAATGAAGTAGCAGTTTTTCGACTCCTTTCTAAAAGGAGGGCTGTAAAAGACTGATGTATTAAACATCCTAAGCTTTCATATGAAATAAAAATGCTCGAAATCGGTTCTGTAGTTGTAGGTATGGAACTCTATAACGGATTTTCTCCGTAGAGAATGTATAGTAAAGCAGTATTTAAAAAAAATTACTCAAAAATGGAAGGTGAGGGGAGGCAGATGACCATTGCTGACTTATCTGGAGGTCATGAGCTTTCTTATGAAATGAAAAGTAACAAAATCGCTATTGTGTTTTCAGTGAAGGATGGTTATTTGATTTTTCTTTGTTATTTTAATATGTAAATTTAATATGCAAGGTTTTATGAAATTCCTTCTTCATTTTTTTATCGTCTTTAAAACAAGAGATGCGTGAATATTGATTGAACTCTACTTGTCACCTTTTCGCCTCATTAAATCAGTAATATCTAAAAAAAAATTGAGTTTTTTTTTCTTTTGGTTAAAGGGTTTTTTTTTTTTTGAATATATCTGTCCTTTGCAATCTTTTCAACAGAGAAAATTAACGAAGAAAAATTTTTTTCTCTGTATTAAAACATTTTGAAAATTTTAGCATGCGATAGCATGATATGCCAATAATTTTTCATCCAATATTTGTTTATTCATCCATATTGTTTGCACTTTTCAGAATTTCCAGAAAATTTCAGGTTATGTAAATTTATTTAATGTGATTATTTCTATTTCTTCCTGATTTTAATTCATTTCACCTTTTCAAAATTCTTTTTTAATTGCCTTTTTTATTCAATGATTTTATTTTTATATGCACAATTTACCATGGTTCTGTTGCAATTCAGCAATGCTTCTTCTTTCGGAGAATTTCTTTGAACTTCTTTATTATAAATCAATTTAAGTTTTTTCTTCTCCCTATATGCGTTGTAAATTATGTGAATTATGTTTTCGGTATTATGGTATATTCGGTATTCAAAGTTATGTTTTCGGTAATCGTATTCTGTTAACGTTAAATGGTATAATTTAATACGTTCCTTTTGCAATTAATTTATTTTCTTTACGCCATTGTCTTAAAATCTTGAAGAGTATCACTTGTAATAAGTTAAGAAAAAAGTGATACTCTTCAAGATTTTAAGACAATGGTGTAAAGAGTTAAATTCATTTAAAATTCTTTCGTAATTATTCATTTGAAATCTATAATGTATCCCTTGAGTTCGTCGCCAGTGTGGCAACATAAACAATCAAATGGAGTAATTCCGAGAACAAGCTTTCAATTGATTTTTTTTAAATTTTAGTTGAGTTGTACACTTTTTACACGAATTATAAGAGAACTGAACATTAAATATAATTAACAAAGGATTATTGATTTAAAAATTAAATTAAAAAGTGATTAATTAGTTTTAAATAAGCTTTTTAAAAAAGGAGAGCATTTTAGCATTATCTTTAGAGCGACTGCAAGAAATATCTTTTTCTCATAACATTTTAATGGACAAATTTTTAATAAAAATCGTCTGCTTTTTTAAAACTGTTTTTTTTTTCCTCACAATTATTTATTTTAATGTAAAATTTTCATTTCAACGGATTGCTTAGAACTTTTTCGTTTTTGTTTTATTTTATAATTTTCTTGATATTTTGATATGCCATTGATGGATGAGAAATAAAAGGAAGGTAAGTTAATTTTTTAAAGGAATTGATGGCTCCAAGGAGAATGCTATTAGAAGTGAAGTTACAAGTGGCTGATGTTTTTTTAGTTTCTTTCTTTTCGTTCCTATTTTCTATTAATTTTTTCAGAATCCTTATTTTTAAAGGTCTGGCGAAGTTATCAAATTCTTCTTCCCGTAGGCTTCAGAATTCTAAAGAATCAGAGCAATCGCTGAGTTTCAGAAAGCAGACTTTGGACGATAGAGCAATACTGCAGCAGGTAGGGTAATTAGTAATAATGATAATAATAATAAAAAAATTATCTGTTTAAATGCTCTAGTGAAACTGGAGTTTAGTAAATTTTAAAGTGGAATTTCTTCACTATTCTGTTCAGATTAGGAGCCATCTTGATTTTTACTTTCTCGTATACGAAGTATAGAAGAAGTATAGTAATCGTGAAAAAATTCGAACTCGAGATTTTGACGAATCTCCATGTTTTAGACCTATCTGAATTTGAAAAATTCATTTTCGGAATATATTCGTTTACCTGTCTGTCTGTCTGTGTCAAAGCTAACTCGAAAACGCTTTGAGAAAAATGGATGAAATTCGATATACGGTCTTCAAATCAAATTCGTAGATTTCTATTAAATTGTGAAGCAAAATCCGTTCAAGGAAATCCGTCTGCCCGAATAAAACTTAACACGATAGTTACAAAACGAAGAGAACTAGATGGGTGAAATTTAGTACATAGATTTAATTCTTCTATAGTGTAGACGTCTATCAAATTTTGAGTCAAATTCAATAATGGGTTGATTGTCTGTGGGTCTATACTTCCAGAAACATGTAAATGTGATAACTCAAATATGCAATGACTGAAATATATCAAATTTGGTATGGGATTTTGTGACTGCAAATGTAATTTATGCCAAATTTTAGTTTCAATCGGTAGGGAGTTCAGTTTAGTTTAGCTAGTTTAGTTTTAAAGCAACAATAGGGCTATTTGGGGACAGACCTCGTAATTTGAACCGCGGTCAGATAACGAGGGCGGCACCTGAGCTGGCACCTGCTTCTCCACACCACATCACCCTAGCATGGGGACGTTTGGCCCTGACGGATTTAACGTGCAACAGACACCCTTACACAACGGCTTTTCGGTGGAATCGGGTTTCGAACTGAAACCCTACGGCTCACGAGCCGAGACCTTACCATCAGTCTACCATGACCCTCACAATCGGTAGAAAAAAAAATTGTCAAAAACACAAATTCGACTTTCGGATGCTATTAACCGCTTGCCAAGGGGTAATCGTTAAAAAAAGCTCGCCAAGGATCACACGACAGATTCAGCGAAATTGCTAAATTCATGCCAAAAGTTAGTATTTCACAATTATTGTCAGCCCGTGTCATACTAGCCCTTCTTTGGGATAACACCTTCATTAGAGAGTTGGCGAGAAAGTTTT
Source organism: Argiope aurantia (assembly GCA_026543865.1). Lineage (NCBI taxonomy): Eukaryota > Metazoa > Arthropoda > Arachnida > Araneae > Araneidae > Argiope > Argiope aurantia. Next base: position 277,753 of record JAPMOR010010919.1, on the reverse strand, counting down.
GATGAGGCTACACCCGTTGGATTTAATCAGCGACTTGAAATCGTTTGGTATTTCAAATATAGATTTCAATGCATGCGCTCAAGTTAATTTCAATCAATTACATTACCAATATATCTTGACATTTTTCAAAAATTTTTGAAAGTAAATTTATTATCATATTTACTAATTTACAAATGTCGTTGATAATCATTTTTGCAGCCATTGATTAGAGTTGTCATCACTTAATAACTTCAGAATCTCCTAAAGACATCAATAAACACTTTGATCGCATAATCTGGTTTTTACAATCGTATTAATAATCATTTAAAGCTAAACTTAAGAATACAGTGCCATCGCGAAACTAGAATTTTTCAATGGTGATAGTTCACCAAATATATTAACAATCCATGAATGTGTTAATAGTGAATTTTTTTTTGCAGTCTTAAAATCTTGACGCGATTTTCATATTTGACACTATTTAGCCGACAATGGCGAAACACAAGTACCTTATATTTTAGTTTTGTCGAATTATTATTATTATTTTAAGATTGTAATGCCAATGAAGTAACGATCAGGTTCAAAAAACGGAGGCGAGTTTTAGATATTTTCTACTCCAGTTTTAGGGGGCGTCATGAGGACAAAATATAATGTATTTATCTTGCTTTTAAGTGAAATATATTAGAGAGCGAAAAGCAATATCATACTCTGAATACCAATTACTCTTGCTTTTTCAGTCATAACGAGGTATCTTAATTTCTTAACTCAGTATAATTAATCAGGTTAACTAACGAATCTAATTAGTTCTATTTATTTGAATTATTTTCTTTAAAAAATGTTTATCTCAAAAGCATTTTATTATATCATTATTATGAAAAACATCATTTGAATGTTTAACATGCTGCCTCATATAAACATATTTCTTGATTTACAGATATATGAGTCATTACAAGCTTATTTAACGTATTTTTATCATCATCACCGCTTTTACGATTTTATTTTTGCCATCCATATTTTTGATTAACTATAATACAGTATTCCTTAGCTTTTACTTTCACGTTTTTCCATCGTTGTTTTGTCGATCATTATTGCAATATTTTAAAATCCTCATATCTGCTTTTAAAGAATTTTATGCTTCTTATCATTTACACCCCACCAAAAAAATCCAAAGTGAAAAAAAAAAAAAAAAAAAAAAAAAAAAACCTGAAGCAAACAGGTGTCGTAATCAATCAGAAACATTTTGAGAAACCCTGATGTTTATTTGAAGAGGAAGGTGAGAATAATTTATTCATCTTAAGGAACTTGAAAGGTCAATGAGACCACATTTCGGACGGAAGCAGTTATTGTAAATGTTTGTTAACATTGTAAATCAATTTTAATTATTAAAATTGGAATATTTCAGTCAGAGAAAAAATTATTTTTTGCATTTTTGGCGATTTTATATTCGTACCTTGGAAGATAAATCAAATAAAGAGAATGCTGAAATAATAGTTTAATACCCTTTCTCCTAATGACGAGAAAAACCGAACAGCAAAGGTAGAATGGCGCCGATAATTAAATTACATTGTAAATTCATTTGAAGTGAATATTTCTATCTCTACTAATAATAAAAATGTTATTGTGTTTGTATATGCATGTGTTGGGGCTATAAAGTCGAATTTAATTATTTATTATTAGTAGTAGTAATATTTTATTTAATTAATAATTTAACTTATTAAAAATTTATCTGAATTTTGGCGTTTTCGCGACTACCAACTACAGTGGTGGCCAAAAGTGTGGACATTTTTTGAAAGTTTCATGTTTTTCAACTTTGCGTGCTTGTAGAATACATTAATTTTCATTTAAATACAAATGTTTAGATATCAAATTGAAGGTAATTAAATGTAGAATTTAATAACAAAAACAGTATTACAATATCTGTATTATAAAAAAAGTAACGCTCATTTTAGTAGAACAAAAAACATGAATCAAAACACAAATCGTTTTGAATAATGACGTGTTTTGTAATAAAAGCGTATTAGCCAATCACAAACACTGTTCTGAGGACCCATCAAATGTCTGTAACTATAATTTAGGTTATTTGGATGGTAAAAGAGTTATTGTTGTGGAAATATTTTGCGGAATGATGCATACTAGTACAATTAAATAAAGTATTGCAGTTTTTTAATATTTTAAGTCCCTTTTTTTTTAATTAAACTAATTTTAAACAATGTCACCAACAAGAAGAACTGATTGGACAGCTACAAAAAGAAGCTGAATTGTCATATTGAGAGAAAATGGCCTCTCTCATGCTGAAATTGCAAGACAAGTTGGTGGTTCAGTGACTTGTTCTGGTGTACGAAAGTTCTGTTTACGTTATGAAAAAACGAAATCAATGGAAAATATATAAGGACAAATCAGGTCGAAAAAAATGCACAAGAAATAGAAAAATAGAAAAATTAAACGGCCGATAGAAAAATTAAACGGCTATGCCTTCAAGATAGAAAAATTTCATCAGATGCCATTAGATGTGAAATGAATGCAACGGGTATTGCAGTAAGTTCAAGAACAAAAAGAAGAAGGTTATCAGGATTTGGACTACAAGCTAGAATTCCAATGAAAAAAAACCATATTTAAATCAAAAGCAACTCGAAAAAATTCATTGATTGAATTCAAGTGATTGATGGCATCATGAATAGCAAAAAAATACATCGAAATTTTTCTGGAACCAAAATTGATACCTTCCATCAGGGATTTCTGACCCTGATGGCACCATTTATTTTTCAGCAGGATTCAGCACCATGCCACACAGCAAAAGTATGCAAAGCATGGTTTCAAAATAAAGGCATAGATGTATACCATGGCCAGGAAACAGCCCTGATCTCAATCCAATTGAAAATTTGTGGGACGTTTGAAAATTGTTGTACGAAAAAAACGTCCATCCAATAAAAGACAACTTATTGAATCTATAATTGGTTCTTGGAATCATGTGATTACGAAAGATGAACTCCAAACACTCGTTCACTCGATGAAAAGACGCTGTGAAGCTGTCTTAAAATATAAGGGTTATCCTACTAAGTATTGATTGTGTAAGTATCACTTTAAAAAAATGCAAATCTAAGATAGATCTTACTAAAATGAGCGTAACTTTTTTTTGTAATACAGATATTGTAATACTGTTTCTGTTATTAAATTTTACATTAAATTACCTTCAATTTGATATATAAACATTTGTATTTAAGTGAAAATTAATATATTCTACTAGCACGCAAAGTTGAAAAACATGACACTTTCAAAAAATGTCCACACTTTTGGCCACCACTGTATATTACTGCACAAAAATAAATTTTACACCGCTTCAAAATTAAAAAAAAAAAAAATCTTTTTAATGTTACCAATTTAATAGTTGTGCAAATTTTTCCTAAATTTTGGCAAACTTATAAAAATATTTCGTTGTTTAATTTCCAATAATAAATTACATTGCTGTCTTGAAATTCAAACCAATTTGATTGCTTCATACAGTATTTAATTGCTATGATTTTCTTCTATTGATGAAAGCTAAAGGATAAAAGATTCTGTGTAATATCTATGTTGTCCCAAGATTAAAAAAAAAGTTATAATACTGCATAATGAAACTCAGAAATGCACTAGCTTCAATAAATGAAATTAAGTATGTGATCTTGTTTCTAAAATTGTAGTTCTGTGTCATATTTTCGTTTCTGACTACTATGCATTTATCACTTCTCAACGATTTATAATAAAAAAAAATGCCATAGATCGGAACTTTACTATCGTGCTAAAGATCGACATTTCAAAATTATTTTTCGCCTATGTCATGTAATTATTATTATTACTATATTGAGAAACACACAATTTTCATCTGTGGAACTTTAAAAATAAAAAGCTGTGCATCGCTTTGGCCAAAGTCCACATGTTTATACAGGGGGAAAGGGTATAATAGCCTTATTACAAAGTATACGAGAAAATTTCAGAGAGACCACTCCTGATGGTTCATTACTTTGATAAATAGTTTACCGATATTTACACCAATATTTCTCTCATCCTTTGAAAAATGTAAAAACGGGCAATGCTGTATTTTCTACTTTTTTAGTAAGTTAATAAAAAGGCGTTTTCAGAAACTTTTTTTTATTATTATTATTATATTTAAATAGATCAACTTTCTGTATTTTTTTTAAATCTATAGTTTAGTAAAGTATTTGACCTAAATAAGAGGCTGTGACTTTATATTATCAATGTATATTTCTCATCAATGTCTTCCAGAGGAATCAGAGGCAAATATTGTTGAAACGAATCATGTGTTACATATTTAGATATGTGATAATAGAAACTGCTAAAGTGATTAAATATTTCAAAAATGATTCAATGATTAAATGATTCAATGTTTCAATTATTTATTTTAAGAATGAATGAACTAAATTATCTTTTATGTCAAAAATTTCTTCCAAGAGCATATATGAGAAAACAGTCATTAATAATGTCTGAAAAATGATTCCGGTAGTTGTCACTACTCAATAGAACTTAAATTCAAAAATAATCTTAATTAAAATAAAATGAGTTCCAGCAAGATGAGCATGTAGCGAAGGGTAGGTGTAAAACAAAACAAAAACTATATTTAATATAGTAATAACTTAATAGAGAATAATTGCAAAATACTGAAATGGAACCTTAGAAAGTGGCTGGTAATATAAGTTACTGCAAGCAATAAACCTGCATTTGGTGATTTTTGCATATTAAAATATATGCATATATGAAGTATTTTGAATAAATGTATGCAGCAGAAAATTCATTAAAAAACGTTTTTTTTAGGAGTTCGGATGCTATTATAGATATACGAATAAGAAACTTCCGAATGGTGATTGGTTCTCACTTTCTTGGTGGGCACAGTAATATTGGGGAATTGACTTACCTTTACTCAGATGACAGGTCGTAACTCCTAAGGGCGGGATGACGATGGCACAAATATAGCTCGCACTTCATTGCTATTACAATGTGCAGATCATTCCATCAATTCGGTATGCTTTCGGGCGGGCGGTTGCGACACCAATGTGGTTAAATACATATTTAGAGGATCCAAAAAATTTTGAATGCCTAGATATTTAAAGCGGAAATGTTACTGCGAATAGAACGACCAGGAGTGTACTCTCCTTTACTTTGTTCTTATGTTAGTGTTGGAGTTTTTTTTTTTTTTTTTTTTTTTTAAAGTTTTATAGTAGAATAAAGTACACCGAGTATAGCTTTTAGACTTCTCCGCTTTATCCACCTACGTCTAAAATGTTCTCCAAATGTAGTTTTGATGTCAATACCACTAGTCATTTATATATCTTGTTGATTTTTTTAGCGTTATTGCGTTCATTTGCAAATGAAGGCAGACAAATCTCTCACAAAAAGATTCAATGCAAAATTCTATCGAAGTCTACAAGTTATGTTGCACGACAACTCAGAGTCATATATATATATATATATATATATATATATATATATATATATATATATTCTCTAAGTCAGGTGTTACACCCTTCCTTTCCTCCACATAAGATTATGGACTTAGGCTAAGGCCAGGAGTACCTTACATTAAACAATAGTAAAAAAATAAAGATCTTTGGCGTGAATCTAGTATTTTTACTGAATCTATGTTACAAATACGAATTTGAACGCCTTCTTGCCAATTGATTGGAACCATAAATGGGCGTGGTTGTAGCCTATGAATTCATTGAATTAAATCGCTGCTTTCACGTGCATGCGAAAGTACAAATTGAATGGCGGTCTACTCCTTGAAGGATTTGACTCCAAATCTGATTCGTATCTATACTTCAGATATTGAATCGGTGTTCCAGACTTTATCTATCTAGCGTTTTATGTTTTGTAGTAATAGAGTTCACTTGTATTTCAATAGTCAGACAGGAAGGCGTGCTCTGAAGGAATTTCGTTCAAATTCAGTAGGGATTTCATACACCTATCTTGAAGAGATTTTGAATTATTGTATTCATAGACAGACATAATGCCCAAAAAAGTGTTTTTCGAACTCATAGAGGTTTGAAATTTGTCAAATTCATCAAATTCTCGAGATTAAATTTTTTTTGACAATTACCATTTTTCCCTCTATATTTCGTATATGAAGAAAGAAAAAAAAATTGTTTTTTCTCCTGTTTTAAGAAATATAAACATTCAGAATTCTTCGCAGAATCTGAATTTTTGAATTTTGACAGTTACAATAGTTTCTCTTTAATATATAGAAAAGTAAAAAAGTTTTAAAATTCTTCATTTAGACTCAAAATTGATGACTTAACGGTAATAGATATCAATAAAATTAATTTTACAATTTAATTAGAAAGTTTTGGCATCTAATATAAGTATTAATATTATCAAAATTGCAATTATTCTTAATATTTCTTACATATGATGCTTAAACTGAATACTTTTCAAATGATCTAGCATAAATATAAAGTGTATTTTTTAAAAGGGAAACTTCTAAAAACAATAATCTGTTTAAACAACTGAAATGCATGAATTTTTTTTTAACCTTGTTTGAAAATTCTTCTCCAGAAATGGGTTCTACGAACGTCTTAAAAATATTCTCACTTCTTCATAGAAATTCGAAAATGTGTAAAGAAAAACTCGCACTCGCGGTACGATTTGAATCTTAAGTATTGTAGCGCCATCTTTTGAGGAAGAACTGTACTGCAATTGAATTGCCACGTGACTTTATTTATAGCTGTCGACTACAGCCTTTGTTCGGCTGATAGTCTTTTCTTATTTGCGATTGCACATCTTTTTTTTTTTTAATGCTGTTGTTTAAAGTTTAAAAATCTAAATGAGTTTAAATCGCATTTATTTCTCCAAAATAATGAATATTTTTGAATATGCATTTTAAAATCGAGAAATTATTTCCATCAAACATCAAACACTTCTGTCTCGAAATTTTGATAAATTTGAACATTTTCTATCTCCGCATTTTGTGTCAAGGAAAATTTTAAATTATTTGAAATGTTAGTTTTCCTTCAACAACAGATTTCTCTTCCGAGTGTATTTTTTATGTTATTTTCCATTGCATTAAATAATAAAATAAAAAAAGTTTTTTAATATCCATTTCCTTACTTTCTATTTTGACTTTTAATATAGTTTTAGCAATATCTTTGGGGCAATGACATGCATAAATAAATAGAAATTAATAAAAAAGATTTAAAAAATTCATTCAGATTGGAGATATTCTCAGATTATTATATTTCGGGCAAGAGTTCCTCCCCCCCCCTTATTTTTAATTTAGCAATTAACCCTTTCTTAGCATTTTTTTTTTGTATACATCATCGCAGCTATATAGATGAGAATAAATTTCTAAGAATAATAAAAACAATTCAATAGACCAATCAAGCTTAAGACTTCATATTACTATGTTTTGGACCTAAGGTTAGAATCTGTCCCCCCCCCCCCCCAAAGCTATAATAAATAATATGGTTCTCTTTCGTTTGAGTTGTGTGATATTGAAACAAACATTTTTTTTTTCTTTCGGAAAGGGAGTGGAGAACAGTTTACAAAACAATCGCCGTAATTTATTAATTAAAATGACAAAATTACGATGTAAAAAAAATTATTATTATGAGCCCTTATGAAATAACCAGTTTCGAAAATCCGTGTATTTATGGATAGAAATCAAAAATAAATTTGTGGGTATAAAACAAAAATAAAATTATCTTCAGATTTTTAATGGCAACTTTCAATGGAAGTATACTCAAAAAATATGGAGAGTAAATTTTGGTTTCCTATTTATGTTTTAAAAATCAGGAATTAAATATTGTATGCATACAATATCTAAGTTTTCAAAAAAAAGTTAAAGTGTCTTTTAAATTCTGAATGAAACAAAGAGCAATAAGTTTTGTATCGGATAATAGCGCTTTATTCTATACGAAAACATGATAACAGTTAACAAAATTCTGTAAAGTAAGAGTAAGATAACAAAAAGAAGAAGCGTACACAAAATTGCACTTACAGAAATCACCAATACACGACTAACAAGTCATTAAGAAACAATAGCAATAACACAAATTGCTTAGAGAGAATACGCTGAAGATCAACATTCCACAGAGAAAATTTACTCAACATTTCCTCCTCTCTATTCGACTGACTAAATTCGCTCCCTGTCTCTCGAATATTCATAGTCTCTGTAGCAAGGCAAAGAAGTTTCTAGCAGAATATCGTATCTTTGCTTCATCCATTTCTATCGCTAAAATTTCAGTAGTTTCAGGAAAGTTAATTATTTTTGCTAAAGTCGCCATATTCATCCCCAAGTTTATTGCCAAGGCCGAAGGGTAATTTGTCTTTGCATCTATTCAGCGATCCTTAAAATATCTATCAGTAAAATTCTTTTCCTTAATATGAAACTAACGATGCAGAGAAGAAATATTAGAGATTCGTAACAATATATTTAAGAATGATAAGTCGAAAGTGTAAATTCGAAATATAATATTACAGAACAATGAAAAAATGAATTTTATTTAATATCTAACTGCACGCTGGCTTATTCTGCATTGCAATGCTGTGTTAGTTCATCACAGCGGAAATAAAAAAATGTATGAAAAAACATGAAAAAATTACGCATGCATGTCTTCTAACCAAAATTTTTGATTTGGTAACACAATTTTAGTTCTTTTTTCTTCTTTGTCATTCAAAAAATTTATCTTTTGCACATTTATAAACTTTCTTTAATACCATCCTCTGAGACTCAACGACAAGGCAGGAAAGAAAGATTGAAATATGGGAATATGTTCAATCTTTTTTTTATATGTTTATGATGGGACCTTTCCTGAAATATAACCACTCTGTTAGATGCGTGTCGTCATGCTATAAAGCGGCTTTTTGATGAAATTCCATGTTTCAAACGTCTTTGAGTTCGAAAAACACCCTTTTTGAATTGTGTCAGAAAGTCTGTCTGCGAATACGATAATTTAGAAAGGCTTTAAACTAGATGGATAAAATTTGGTATATAGTTTTTACAAAGACTTTGCAGATTTCCGTCAGATTTATAACGAAATCCATTTTTAAGAAAATCTCTCCTTTTATCTAGTAGTAAAATAAAACTATTAAGAAATTCGGTGAAAAAAATTCCATATACAGTTTTAACACTAAACCTACCGGCATTTCACCGATACATTGGAATTGCCATTGGAAGCGGTCATTTGACCGGCTCGTGGTAGCTTTAGTGTTAACATCAAAAGTATATCAAATTTCGAACCAAATCTGTTAACGAATTGACCATCTGTCAGTCATTATTTCCGAATGCATAGAGAGACTTAGATAAATCAAATATAGAATGTGATTTTGTTATTAAAATTTAAAAAAAAATCTTTTTAAGTGCAGATGCAGTTTTTTAAATTATTATTATTATTATTATTATACGAAGCATAAAACCTTTCATGTGTGAAATTTCAAAAATAAAAGCATGAGCACTTGTGGCTTTTGCAGTCTTGCTCAAGGTCCACACTTTTTATGCTGTGGGATGGAAAGATAACATCTTCATTAGGGAATATGAGAAAAAGGGTTCGAGACCACTCACCCTAGTAAGTTACTGCATTTGCCTTTTGCTTATTACCATATATGGATATATAATTACTATATAACCAATAATAACAGTTAAAAAATTCAAAACAATGAAATTTTGATCGATAATAACATACTAATTTATTATATAACAGTGGACTCATTTTTTAAATATTTCATTCTATTGTTTAATAACAGAAGCTAAAAGAAATTTTGTATTTGCATTTTTTTTAATACCAGAGATGATAAAAAATAAAATATGAGGATATCAGAGTTCTTTCCACTTTTCCATATGCGAAATACACTAAAAGGAAACAATGTAATATTCAAACATTTCGATCTTGGAGATTCGATGAATCTCTATGTCTATTTATGAGTACTGTAACTGAAAACTGCGCGAGCTAACTCTAATATATAAATCATATTCCTTATGATCATTGTTATAATCATATTGTTTATGAATAAAAAATAATCATATTGCACAATAGTCTTGACTATATCATAAGATATAATCAAACATCATGTGCAATAACTCATGTCAAAGAGAAAAGAATTAATCGCTCATAGAAAGCGACAGGCACAGGTCAGAATTGGCAAGGTGTGGTCTGGGTTTCTAGATTATTTCATTTCTTTTGCGCCATGTAGAGTGAATGCTGGCTGAATTCTGGATGAAAAGGAAGAGGCTTCGAGTGACTGGAAGTGAGGGGAAAGGTTTTTTTGGCGTGTTCTAGCAAAACTTTCTTCAGAGGAAACTTGGAATGAAGTTTGGAATAAAACATACAGAAAATTCAGTTTTTCATTTCTTTATATTTCAGTTGAAAGTGTGTAAAGTTTAGAAGAAATTACCATTAACTATTGAAGCATCATATACAAATTTAAATAACTGGTTACAGATAATTCAATTGGCTAAAAATCATTTAAATTCGAATGAATAACTGGTTATATATTCTACAAATAGTAGCGATGCTGCAGCAACCACAGCTTTTCTACAAAAAACGATCTTATTCATACATTATAAGAATAAATTCACTTACGTTAATTCATAAAAGTAGAATCTAATCCTTTCTGCATTGAATTTATTACCAACTTTCTATTTTATTGCTTTGAACTGCAACTCTTATTTGAGAATGTTACGGTTTTCATTGAAGGTATTACAAGTAAAACTTCACGCGCCGTTTTGAAAAATATTCGCATTCTTTTTTCCCTTTCAGTGATTATTTTCATCATTTCATTTTTTAAAAACATTTTGTCTTTTCCTATTCTAAGTATTAAGGCGTTGAATAATGATGATAGAAAGTAGAGATTGTTTATTAGGAAAATTACTGGAAATCATAAGATAATGTTCTTAAAATGACCAACCTAGTTATGACATGACGTAAGCGAAGTGAATGTTAAAAACGTCTACACGCTCACTAACTGAATAGTTGCCCATTTCATAAGTAATGATTATCTTATTACATGATGCCAAGGAGATTGGTCGATATGTAACATCCTTCCAATAATCTTACAAGAAATCGCGTGGATTAAGATCCGATTATTATTGTTGTCATCTCCTCTTTTCAGTAATGGATGGATATTTCATGCAGTGATATGATTATCAAAATAATATAATTAGGCAAATAATGACCTGACTTGATCATTCAAATTTTATTCAACTTGCATAATTCAAACTGTTGGCAGTCGCGCGTCTCAAGCATGAATTGAACAACTACACACATTATACAGTCGATAAAACTGAAGAAGCAAAACAGACGAGCAATTAAATCACTTTTTGAAATAAGCGAATTTCAATGTACAATTTCCATTAGATGTATCCATAAAAAATCCAAAAGAAGACTTGGTGATTTCTATATTACTGGACCTTCATTCTCAATCCCGCAAACCAGGCTTTCCGTGATTTTAAACACAGCCGAACGACAGTGTTTCCTTCGCAGAACAAACATGCATCTATCATTCATCCCTTTAAACTGTTTCGTAAGCTTGTAGAGTGCAATTTATTTTTTCAAATTTTATTATTATTCTAAAAATTTTATTCTCCTTCCTTTTGCAATTTTACGAAATTCAATAAAACTTATTTTCTAATACCAGATGTGACGTCATATTTCTTCTGCATTTCCTTGAAACCAAGCATTGCAGAGATATGTCTTTTCGATACTTTTAATGATCTCAATAGGAAGATTCTCGTTCTGCACAGTTTCTTCGGTAGTAACTTTGTAGAATAAATGTCAGTTTGCCTTTAAATTGTATTCCGATCAAAATAAATAAATAATTACGATTTCTGAAACAGCCTGTCTAAATTGTGTAGATAAAAAAAATTGAATTATATGCATTTTGAATCTCAAATAAGCATAAAATGCTTAACTATAGCTTCTGAATCCAATATTACAGTAGTGTCTATGATAAAATTCGAGTCATAGCATTTTATTTTTGAGTTATCGGGTTTATATGCTTATGAAAGAACAGACTAACGGATTTTGTTCCAAATTTGATTCGGATTTTCACATTACATGTGAAAATTGTGTGTTAAATTTTATTCATCTAGCTGTCATCGTTTTGTATTTATCGTTATTAATTTCTACTTGGACAGCCGACATATTTCTTCGGAATGGATTTCGTTCAAAATGTCATTGAAGTCTACCAAATTGGAGTAGAGACAATGTACCAAATTTCATCAGTCTAGCTCAAAGCATTTTTGAGTTATCGCATACGCAGAAGGGCAAGTATCACGCTAAAAATCCGTTCTTCAAATTCTAGGAGATCTGAAACATTTAAATTCATGAATTTCAATAGGGAATGAATGTTATAATGAATAAATTTAATTAATTACATTGCCTATTAATAAGGTGAGTTTATCGATGTTTATTTTTGGTTACGTTCATATTATTTACCTGTAGGAGAGGTAATTTTATTGACAGTATCGGTTTAAATCATACCTATTTAAATAGTTTATAAGAATGTAAAAAAAATAATTTAATTAATAAGTTCTTGTTTATATAACACTTTTATTTAACTACGTATTTCCATTACGATGGAGTTTCGAAACTAATTTTAATAACCTTTTTTTGGCATCCTAGAGCTTTGAAACTTGACATGACAATATGCAATTTTAAAATCTGCGAAACTTAATTATCAGTTAATTGATTCTTTTTAAAAAAAATTGATTACATATATGTGGCGCCACCTGGAAGTGAATTTGAGAAACAGTGACTTTAAGATACCAATATATTTATAATAATAAGTTACATTAAAAATAGAAATTAGAAAATTATTCAAAACTTAAAAAAATCAACTTATTAATTCATCACATTTAGTAAAAGTATATTTAAAAAAACTATTTTTATTAATTTTTTCTAAATTTGAAATAACGAATTTTTTTTTATATCATTTCGATTTAGAAATAATAATCGAGATCCCTATCCGCCTATACCATCATATTTTGTTTTGTTCAATTCAAAAAGTTTTAGCAATAATTTTTCCATGCTGTATAATTTTTTATATTCTGTTAAGATAATTTCTTCCAGCACTGCTTACTTTTTTACACACAGCTTAATTTTACAGTAGGACTGTTTTAAAACCCCATTTCAGAATCCAACATCAGCTTTTCCGTCTTCTCCCTCCGTGTGAGAGTGACTCCACCTCCCTCGTGCAATGACAGCTGGTTTTTTCCATTTCAAGTCTGCAAACGTCATAATTACAATTGTGGAGACCCAATGAGATGTACATCTGGGTAGAGGCCATTGCAATTGGGCGAATGCGAAATGAACTTTTGCCTTTTGTTTCAGCGACACCCCTCTGCGGTCAGTTCATTTGAGAAGCTGGGAATTAGAATAGACTGATCCAAATGTTAAAATTAGTGTTGTTGTATGGAACTTGCTTGTTTCTTAGATGATTACAGGAATAATCATCGCAAAGACGAGGTTAAGAAACGAATAGTGACTCATGCCTGGGGGTTAATAGCATAAGATTATATTTGTCTAGTTCTAATCAAAATAATTTTTTTATAATAATATTTATTATGCAAAAGAAATGATAACGTTAGATGTAACTAAATTCATCATTTCCATATGAAAAATAAAGGGAGAAAGTAATGAATTCACATTTTTGAACCACTTTGACTAAAAAAAAAAAAAAAAAAAAAACGTTTTGGAATTATGTCTCCCTGTTTATTTATCTGTTTACACTTGTCTGCCAATGAAACTTCTATATGAAATGCATAACATAATATTCACAAAGGTAAAGCACACAAATGTTACGGAAAATCTCCAAAAAATAAATTAGTGAAAAATATAATAAATTCAATAATAAATAAAGGTGCTTTATTGTACAAAAAATAATGAATAAAGAACCATTAAATACAGCCGAATCATATACAAAAATAATAGTTACAGAAAACAGCAGCTCACAAGCAGCAAATGGTTATTAAACACCAATAACAGTGCATGAGTAAATGACACCTGGAACAGTACGCCCAGAGACTACTCCAAAGACAGATTACATACAATCATTCTCTATGCAGTTGACTACTTAATAATGACTCTTCAATTCACTCTCTCGATTGTTTTTTATACTTTCCGTGACAGGGCAAAGAAGTTTTTAGAACACTCTCCAGAAATTAAATTCTTATGGAGTTATTGCCAAGATTCTCGAATATTCTGGGTTCTTTTTTTTATCGAAATAGTTCCAAATTCGTTGCCAAGTGATCTCAAAGAGTGTTGCCAAAGTCAGCAATCATTGATCTGGCGCCAATTGAACAGCCAATACAATACATATTTATAAAACTGTTTCCCTTAACAGAGGACTTATTGGGAAGAGAAGTAAGATTATAAATTATTAGTAATATTTATAGCGGAAAATTTTAAAGAAATCGGCGGGAATGTTTTCCCTTCAACCTTATCTAATTCAACAGGAACCTGACACGTTTTGTCATTATCTTTGTTATATAATTAAAAGACAGTTCCATGAAATATTACAGATTTGAAAAAAAAATTGGTTAAATTTTATTCATTAAATTTTTATTGAAGTCCAAGAATTTGCTCAAAAGGGCACATTCTCACCCTCAAAAATATATTTGTTTCAAATTTGATAACTCTAGATTCATTGGCCTGCTCTGCAAACAGTTATATTTTTATGTATACTTCTAATGCAATAGATTAAACATAAATAAAATATATATAACAGACTTAAAATTATATATAATACTAATAGTACTAAAGCACCGATGAGCTCCTAAAGTAATACTAAAGCACCTATATAATACTAATAGACTTGCACTCCTTATATAACAAAAACCATAACAATATAAGAATTATATGCATAAAATAAATTATATTTCTTTATTATATATTACTTTTATTCTTATTTCTTTTTTAAATATTTCTTTAACTTTTCATAGATTTTAATATAAAGCATTGAATATTATTATTTATAAGCTTAAATGTATATATAATATTGAAAAATTTAATTTGTTCAAGTAATCAAAATTCTTCTTTGAAAATGGTTTTTAAGAAAGTAACGTTGTGTTGTGACTTATTGCACTTTATAAGCCCGCTGACAATTATCTGTTAGCGATTTAAGCAGAGTGAGCGTCTCTTGTTTTTTCAGTAGTGCCAACTAGGGCCAAGAGTACGACTTAGCTACTTCATGCGTCACATTCGCTTGCACAACCCCCTTTTACAGAGGGACACATTCACAACACCTCACAGACAGAACACAGAAGAAGAACAACCATACCCGAACCAGGACTCGAATCCGAGACGTCCATATCACGGGGAAGACGCGCTACTCTTGTGCCAGAACGCCGGGTTTGAAAGAAAGTAATTGGAGGCGCAGTTGAAGTGTAAGGTCTGGGGTCTCTGTGGGGGAAATGATTTATAAATTAATCTAATTTATATTAAACAAGTGAGATATTATCTTAGTTACAGATATTGGGAATGTAAGGTAGCATTATGTAAGCCATGTAAAGTGCTATAATACTCACACACATTCAATTTTATAATTAGAAGAAATAAGTATCTATTTACTTGCAAATGATTACCTTACCTATTATTATTATTATTCATACCTTCTGGTACAAATTTGTTTTCTGCTTTTATTTATTTTTTAAACAATATTTTAAGTAAATTTGCGTTGTTCGATTTCAATTTGGCTAAATTATTTTAAATGTTCGTTCAGGAAAAGTTTACTAATTTATTAGTGGCTTTTTAAATAAGTTTATTACTAGAATATACGAGGAGTGTTCAAATGAAAAGGTACGAAACGACACTGTGGGCATAAATGAAGACTTTATTCAAAGTATACACCATGGGCCTGAGCACAACGATCCCATTGATTAACGAGCCGAAGGATTCCTTGTTTCCAGAACTCTTTTGGCCGTGATGAGACCCAGTCCTTCACAGCTTCCTTGAGTCCGCCGCCTTGAAGCACTTCCCTTTCAGATGTTTTTTCAGGGGACCAAACACATGAAAATAGCAGGGTGACATGTCCAGGTTGTAGGGTGGATGGTCGAGCTGCTCCCACTTGAACTTGGGCAGTTCCGCGTATTTAATCTTGGAGACGAGTGTACGTGCGTTATCATGGAACAGAATCACACCTTCCCTGAGTCGCCCCGGTCTTTTGTTCTTGAGGGAGCTGCGTAGTCTTCGGTGTGTCACAGTACACATCGGAGTTAATGGTTCTTCTGTACTCGAGGAATTCAACAAGTAGCTGATCTTGGATGGAGCTCTTTATAAGAGCCTCTGCTGTCTCCTGCGCATGCGGGCGCCCGCACATGCTCCGATCGACGTCGGAAACTCCAATCGAATCCCTATATGTCTCGCTACGTTCTCTCATAGTGGCATAGGCAAATATGTTAACGGTTACGTTGCTACAATGTTTCGTACCTTTTCATTTGAACACCCCTAGTATTTACCTTGGATAGAAATAAGACAAACTTCCATCATTTTTTCAACAATCTATCCTCAAGTAAAGAAAAATAAGTAATTATCTCGGCTGTCTTGAAAACAATCCAAGATAGATTAGATACACAATATCTTAAGAAGTAAGTAGTTTTATATTGCAAACTGCTGTATTTCTTGAATCGCTATGGAAATTTTGTTAAAATATTCAAATTGATTCTATCTTCACCAATTTCTAATGAAAAGAATGAAAAAAAAATTAGAAGGAAAAAGCTAAAAATCTATTTTTAAAAAAAGTGTGTTTCTGAAAAGGGGAGATCAAATAACTTGAACACTTTTAAAATAATGCCTGACAGCAGTTCGTTCATAGAAATATTTATTAAAATTATTTATAATCTAAAAATTTATAATCTAATGTCCTTCTTAGATGTTATAAATATATGAAAAAAGGAACGGATAATTCACAAACCATTCATAATCGTATATACATTATACAGAAAATCGATAGACATTTCGTGTGTTCAAGGTCAAATAATATAACATCATATTTCTAAAATAGGAGGCATCAGCAATTAGATACAAGAGGAAATATCACAGATACAGGTTAAATGTCAAAATAATAATAATAATGATCTAAAATTTGATTTGAAAAATTCAGTACTCTATAAAAAAAGTAAATTCTTTTCAAAATGGCCGACCATTCTTTCACTTAGAGAGATAAATATTCTGGTGCCATCAAAATTAGACCTGTACAAATAAACGCAATTAAAAAAATAATCTGTTGAAATTTTACAATTCTACCATTGAAAAGAAACACTCATAAATATGATACATACTACACTAAAATAACCACATTTTGAAAAACCAGTGCATCAAAGTATGATATCACCAGCATCTAGAAGTCAAAATTTTGATCTATCTAAAAATTTCATTTTCGTCAATGTGTAGAATTTGGGGAAATCTGATGCACTTAGATGAGATCTTTCAATCTTCACTATTTCGTAATGTAAATTTAAGGAAGATCACTAACACGAAACCAATTGGAGTCATTGAATTCTTAAAACTAGGCCATTAAAGCAACGAATCTAGAAATCTAATTAAGTCAGATTGGAATCGTTAAATTCTGCTGCACAAACGAGGGCATTACTCCGTACTAATCGATGCATTTCTTGATCAATTTAAAAGAGGAATTCATACAACAGGTAGTACTAAAAACAAAGGCTTTGAATTTTGATACCATCCAAACTCATACACACATCGATATTTAGTATATGTTGAAAATAATTATGATTCACAAAATACATGAGTTAAAATGGTGTAAAATTTGGATAGATATAGTTTTTGAGTTGAGAATTTTTTTTAATTCGTTGTTAAGTTAAGTCATATTAAAGTTT
Source organism: Argiope aurantia (assembly GCA_026543865.1). Taxonomy (NCBI): domain Eukaryota; kingdom Metazoa; phylum Arthropoda; class Arachnida; order Araneae; family Araneidae; genus Argiope; species Argiope aurantia. The sequence goes on along the minus strand of JAPMOR010010919.1, from coordinate 259,959 downwards.
GGTTTTGAAATAGCATAAGGGTTAATCTGGTACATAAATGAGAAGACGTCAGATTTAATGTACTAATCTTTGATCGAATCAATTTTCGTACCTTGAACTCTCAAGTTCCGTTGTCAAAAATTATTATTTGACTACCGCGATCCAATCCTTGGTGCAACATGAAATATAGTCATTAATCCTTCGAATGAACTGGAGTCGTTTTATTTTTCTAACTGTGTCAATGCAACAAACCTACAAATCAAATTAAACCGCCCGGAATCATTTAATTCTGCTCCTAAATCAAACTGTACCAATTGAGGGAAATTCTACTGTACCAATCGATGCCTTTCTCGACAATTTAAAAGAGTAATTTCATAGAGCAGGTATTAATGGAAACAACGGCTTTGAATTTTGATACCATCCAGAACTGCCCATGTTATTGGCATTTAGTAAATGTTGAATATAGTCATGATTCACAAAATTCACCAGTTAAATTGGAGGAAAATTTGGGAAATTGTTGAGTCAGATCAGATTTAGTCTTTGAGTTGTGAAATTTTATTAATTCATTTTTAAGTTAAATTGTATTAAAGTTCCGTTTTGAAATAACATAAAGACTATTCTGGTATATAAATGAGAAGATGTTAGATTTAATGTGCTGATCTTTACTGGAATCAGAATTCGTACCTTGAACTCTTAGATTCCGAAGTCAAGAATTATTATTTGAACGCCACTATCCAGTCCTAGGTCCAACATGAAATACAGTCATTAATTCATCGAATAAACTGGTGTCATTTTATTTTTCTAACTGTGTCCTTGCAACAAACCTACAAATCAAATTAAACCGGCCGGAATCATTTAATTCTGCTCCTAAATCAAATGAGGGAAATTCCACTGTACTAATCGATGCCTTTCTTGGCGACCTAAAAAGACACACGCCAAACAATAGGTAGCCGACCCCTCGTTCCTCGCCAAGAAATAAGACAGCCAGGTTGGCCGGCGATAGAAGCCCCATTATAGGTAAATACCTCGGGGGGATTTGGGAAAGGATTTTCCAGAGGCAAAGAGAAAAGACTTTAAATGGCTAAATAAACTTTGGCTGGAAGAGGAAGGAAAACTGTGAATATTTAAAAACGGTCCCAGGACGAGTTGCGCCTAATCAGCCGATGAGGCGACCGAAATCGGTGGAAAATTGCATTAGCGGCTTTCAGAAAACGCTTCGAGAATCACTTTCAGCGGTCGGGGAGAAGACTTTATTGAATTTCCGACACGCGATTTAAAAAGGACGCCAAAAGATGTAAAAAGAGGGCTTATTGCCTCCTCGCCAGATTGTGACGATGACAATGATTTCGTATCTGTTGCTTTTCTTTTCTTTTTCTTTTTTTCACTTGCTCAAAAGTCGTAAGATAGTAGAATTTCCGCCGGAGCAATAGATTGTTCTGCGAAGATGGATTTGAATGAAAATGAAGAGATGAGATAAAGCTTTTATAGGGCGTTTTATTTCGAAGTGAATGGGAACGCTATTTTGTTGGCATTCAAAAATAATATAAGGAATATGTTTCTTAGGGTACAATATTTTTACTACTTTATTAAAACACAAATATTCTAGTGGAATTTTATATTAGCTATCAGGGACTCTATCTTAAAAAATTGTTTTGTATGAATGACTCATTGTAAAAGTTTAGAATATACCTTAAGGAACGTTTTAAGAAATTTCTCATTCCAATAAAACTAGGTTTTTATGCAATGAAGGTATCACCTTGTTTCCTCTCATCAATTTCCAAAAACAAATATTTTCTTTTATTGACTTTACATTTATCTCATTAGAAATAGTTTTAAGCAAACTGATATTATAACAATTAAAAATGACAAGACATTTAATTATTTTCTTCAAAAGAAATGATTTCATAATATCAAATATGAAAAAACTGAATTTATAATTTAAATGTAATTTCAAGTAAAATGTTAAAAAAAATACAGAGAGAGCATTTTTAAAAACAATTTAAATATGTTAATTTAAAACTTGCAAATATTAATAACTTTTAAAGTAGTTTGAAAATTGCAAAAATTAGATGGCATTAATTTGAAAGTGAATTTAAAGCCAATGAAAATATTTTAAAAATGCTCTAAAATTTAAAGATATTTTATTTTTATTTTAATTAATTAGGATACAAGGATCTTATAAACCAAATAAAAGCTTAAAATTAAACTACCGTTAAAATAATACATATAGTATTAATAACAATTACGTGGATTCGGCTTTTCTCCATCACATTTTGGATCTTATAGGCAGTTAGTTGCCTGTGTTATATATTGCTAATCAAGCTTGAAATAAAAACCTTGACAAGAAAGTCTTCATGTGAAAGGCATTGAAAATTTAAACTGGCGTCATAGCTAAAGCTGAGCTATGCAATATTGAACCAAGGAAAACAATCCTATATGCGATATTATTCATTTAGAAGTAGTTTCAACTCAATTTTATTCATCAAAAGAACAGAAGTGTTTTTACTTTTGACATTTTCATATACTTACACCATACAATGAATTTCATGATCAGTTTCGTGCGCAATTAGAGAATAGGATGTTATTTTAGATCCCTTTGACCAATTGGTACCAAAATTGGTTACAGATCTACAAATGTGGCCTCAAAATTATGTATCAAAAACAAAACATCAAAAACAATTTTGGACACAAATTTACAAATTTGGTGTCAAAACATATACCAAAAACAAAATATCAACACCATACATCAAAATTAAATTTTGATATAGAAATACAAATGTAATCACAAGATTACATATCGAATTTCATTGAATTTAAGTCGTATTTAGGAGTTATTGCGTCTATATACATGCAAAAGTACAGACTCACAAGTGGTGAACATTTTGACCGATTCGGCATAAAACGTGATTTGAATTTATATTTTAGATAGTAAACCTGTGCAACAAATTTTATTTATCCAGTTTTTAATGTTTTGTATTGATGTGCTCATTTGTATTTGAATAGATAACAAGAGAGACATATTTCCTGCGGATGGATTTCTTTAAAAATTTGATAGAAATCTACAAATTTGATTTAAGGTCCAGATTCAAATTTCATCCATATAGCTCAAAGCGTTTCTGAATTATCGTATTCAGAGACAAAAAGATAAATTCTTTTTTTTTTTTTTTTTCATTAGATTCAGGGAAGTCTGAAGCATGGAGATTCAACTAAATATCGAGTTGAAATTTTTTTTAGCGATTATATTTCGTCTACGAGAAAGTAAAAAATAATATAAGATTTGATGACTCCCTGTTTTCACGCAAATACACGAGCTCCATGTTCCAAGAGATAAAAGTCTGAACATTCTTTTTTATTTTATTCATTTTTGTACTTTGACTTTATTATTATTTTTTTGTTCCCCAGCCATCCACTTGAATGCTGCAGAATAGAACAGAAACAAGCAAAAACCAAACTAAGAAAAAAAAAATCTCCGAAGCCTCCAGTGGTTTCAAGAAATTACCAACTTCATAATCTTGTTTGAGACCGGGGAGGGGGGGATTGGAAGGGGGATGTTGAGGTGTTCGAAAATCCTTGCGGCCCTCAGCAGCAAATGAGGGGCGGGTTCGCACAATAGTAGAAACGTGACAGACATGATCAAAATCCTCTTTAAAAATAACAGGGGAGGGATGGTGGGGGTCTGTTTCACGATATGTTTCTTGACCCTCGACTCCTCCCCTCCGAATGGGGGGGGGGAGTTCTGTTTATCAGGGGACGAGAAAGAGGAGAGGAGGAAGGCATGTGAGAAATCCGATTAACTTTGGTCAAGGTGGATTTTGAGTTAGTAACATCAGAGGCTCGCTTTTTTTATATGACATATTTTGCTGCAGTGGTAATTTTTTTACTGATGGAGGACACCGTTTGTGAGATTAAAAAAATTCCGCTATGTTCTTCTTGTTGTTATGTATTTCAAATCACTCTAATTAATTTCTAATATTTTAACTAGATAAGGTTTATGATTAGAGATTTAAAAAGAATCCACAGTGCGAGAGGTGTCAGTTCGTTTATTTACTTTAACATTAAAACTTCCGAATAAAAATAATTTAATCATAATATTTATAACAATTTAAGATTGTTGCTGTTTAAGGATATTCATATTAAATTATTTATTAAGTATATTTCTATAAAAACATTTTATGTTATACAATATTTGTCGGCTTGAAAACCAGCTGGTTTTCTAAAAATATTGACTGTGTTTAATTTCAGTTAAATCTCTTTTTATACACAATTTGATATCACAAGGCATAGTTAAAATCGAATAAAAACTGTGCTATTTTTATAATATTGCAACAGTTCTGTTTATTGTATACATGCTCTAATGTTAAAGGGACTAAGTCCCATGACACTATTAGAAACGTGATTTAAGTCCATAACACTATTAGAAACGTGATCGTCTGGCCAATTTATTTTCTAGTTGCACATTTCTTTCCGTGGTTCTGTAACTTCGTTTCCTAATTCCTCATAAAAATTTAATAGATAATAAAGTAATCTTTCTTTTTATTCTATCAGGAAAATAGAAGAGAAACATACCATTAGATATTTAATGAAATAATGAAAAAGTTTGAATTTGCAATTATAAAATATTTTATTGTAAATTGCACAAAAAATAATTTTAAAGAAACATCAAAATTCAAGAAAAAAATTACATGGTAACTAAATTGATTCCATGAAAAATAATTTTAAATTGATGTAAAAATATTTTTTGCAATAACATTTACGAATTTTAGCACTGAAATACGCCAAAATGTCGTTCAGTTTTTAATGAATTGAAACTTTAAAACAATTGCCCCAAAGTGCTAATTCCTGTTCTCAGAAGTCTATTTGCATCAAATTTGCTATTTTTTTTGGTCGAATAATCTGCCCTGTAGTATATCGCAGCATGACAAATTTCATTTATCTGAATCATTGCATTTTTTAGTTATTACTGCCACATGCTCATAAATAGATTATCTGGTCCACGGTTAATTTATAAATAGATTTTGTTCGATATTATACCAATCTATGCTTCTAATTATAAAACCATATGCCACATTTCACTCATCAAACATGTTGTTTTTTCTGTTTACATGTGCATGGACAAACAGACAGTTTTGGTTTTCATGGTTTTGGTCCAACATTTATCGCAGATCTAAAAATTAAATGGAATGAATATATAATAACTTTTAACTATTTGTGTTTTGAATTTTGTTTTGTTGATTTTGAATTATCGTGTTCACAGAAAAACAGCCATGAATCTAAAAATTATTAATTTTTTTTTCTCCTTTGGCTTAAATATCTAAAATGTGGAGATTTAGGAAAAAATCTCAAGTTAAAATTTTTAAACAATTACAATGAAGCACATGTAAAGGAAATTGCTATTTTTGGAAACCTTAATATGTCTTATGTTTATACCTTAACTAAATGCAGCCAGTTGCATTCAGATTTGCTTCTAAAATAGGAAATGTAGAACTGAGAGGACTAAAAAAAAAAAAAAAAAAAAAAAAAAGATTATTTTTAAATTAACCGCTTTTGGCGACCTACTTGCTCGCCAAGATTATTGACTTAAAGATTATTGGCTATTAAATTATTAATATGGAATGCATTTTTTAAAATCAATTTCAGTTTGTTACAGTATGACTTAAAATGACTTTAACTGAATCATTCTGCAATCAGTTATTGTGGTAACAAATTAAAAATGCATATACTATGGAATATAAGTGTAAAGGAAAAATCTTGTTTCAGAATTAATGATAAAAAAAGCAATTTTTTTTTTAAAATCTTAAATTTAATATGACGAAAGCACGCTATTGACCGTTTTGTTGGATGAGTTTGAATTCCATAACATTAAAATGCAACTGAAGTGAGTATTTCTCTCAGAAGCTTTTTTCAAACCAAACAAAACTTTGCCTAGTATTAAAACCAGCGTGAGATTGTAAATAAAACTTGAAAAATTGAAGAAAACGAAAAACAAATACTGCTCAGAAATGAAATCAATATCATTAAAAAGGTAATTTTTTGAGTTTTAATTCAAAACAAAAAATAAATAAATAAAAACGGGTAACTAATATATTTGGAAGTCATCCATTTCCATAGGTAAGTCATAGCGAGTATCCATTAGTGATAGTTAAGCCTATTTTCAATCTCCATTATTAAATGTTTCTTAATTTCTTTTAAATTTTCTGACTGAATAAAGTGTTTGACGCAAAAAACAGATTTTTAATGTAATTATTTAATTTAATTTGAGAAGTGTTGAATTAAGTGCAGTTGTAAAAACGCTGACTAAAGCAGTCTGCTGAAATTTTCGACCATCGGTATGTTTACATTCGATTGTTGTCATTCCATAATAAAGAATGAGAGCGATTTCTGTGCCACATACGCTAGCGTTTTATATATATAGAAGTTTGATACTGTCTGACAGATAATAAGTTGTAAAGGCATATTTCAAATGACACTATTAATTGCAAGTTAACTTTATGATGGAATTTTAAAATCATCAAGTTAATGTATTTCATACATAATAAAGTTTCCGCCAAATTTTGCTATTATTCTCTAATATAAACTTTGGCGGGATTGAAATTACCTTTTACTATTTACAATCCGAACTTCCATTTTTACAATCCATTAGTATTATTCTTTAATTTATTTCAATTTACTTGAAATGCACTACTTTGAAACAAAAATATATATATATTACAATTCCATAGAGATATTATTAATTAAATATGAATTCCAATTTAGAGAAATTAAATCTAATAAGTATTTACTTCGCTTAATTTTTATTAAAATATTACGAAAGAGCTAAAAAAAATTTAGCGAAAAATTCTAAACGTTCACGAGCTTAATTTAGAAAAAAAAAAATCTTATATATAAACTAATTAGAAATAGCACTAATTATTTTTCCATTTCATATCTAATTATCTTTAGAAGTTGCAAAAATTAGGAATTAAAAATATCTAAGAAATGAAATTCTAAAAATACTCTAAATCTTAATAAGATTAATTTCTTGAATTTCATATTGGATATATAATTAAAAACAGAGCAATTTTTTTTCCCTAGACAAAACATAGCAAGGATTATATTAGTGATAGATAAAATGATTTTTCAAAAACAACTTCAAAAAAAAAAAAAAAAAAAAGAAGGCATCTTATTTATTTCCTTACATTTCTAAGAAATTCTTTAAAAAAAATTAAAAAGATAACGGCAGTGTTTTAAAAACACAAATTTAAAATTCTTTTTACCATTTTTTTTTCTTTTAGCTTTTCCCTAGCCATCCATTCTTTATTCTCTTTTCCAATTAATTTATAAAGAACGATTTAAAATGGGAAAACAAACAGCATTATGTTGTAATTTAAATAATTAATGCAAGTTCAGAGAATTTAAGGCAACAGAACTTGCTAATGACTTTTTTTATTTCATTTTTTTTATTTCCTTTGCGTACAGTCATCTTAATTTCAAACATCAGAATTTTTTTTTCTATCCTGATAAGCTATCTAAATAATTTTTTCCTCCTATTACATTCTACTAAATAAATAAGAAGTGTTTCAAACTAAATAAATAGCGAAGCACGCAAAAAAAAAAGAAAAAAAAAGTATAGTATTTTGTAATGAGTTGGAAGATAACCCTTGATAACCGATTTGAAAAGAAATGATTATTTTCTAATGAACCGTTGCAATTTTAGCTGCTATTCAATACCATTTTTCATTTTTAGAGGATTTCTTTCTTTCCTTTTTTTTTCCCCACTTAGCTTTTGTTTTCGTCTTTTCTTTTTTTTAATTATTTGCGCCATTTTTTTTCATTTTTATGTATTTAGATTTGGCAAAAGATTGAAGAGTAAATAAATAAATAAAACTAAAACTGAATTAAAAAAATCTTTTGCAAATAATTAAAATGCAGTTTTTAAATTCGAATGAATGATTTCTGGAAACGAATTTTAAATTTACACATTTGAATTTTTTTATTATGAGTAAGAAAATAAATTATCGAGTAAATTATTAAAAAAAGAAATGATGGATCTATTTTTTCTTCAGTTGAAATCGAAAAATACAGATTTAATGGGGATTTTATTTTATCTGCATTGTTAATACTGTAAAAGATTATTTATAAAAACTTTGATGCATTGGAAAATAAATTCTATTTTTTTTTTAAATTTCGAATAAAAATTTATTTAATGTATTTATAAAACTACTGGATACATTGCAACTGATTAATTAGTAAGACTTAAAAAATTAACTAACATTGTTTTCGAATAAATTATTCAACTGTTAAGAGATGCTAGCGTATGATCGACTGACTATTAATTCAACTTTCAAAAGGATCATTTTTGCTCACAGAAACTTTTTTACTGTTCATTTTATATTTTAATATTTTGAACAGTTCTTATTTAATTATTATTAGAATATATGTAATTCACCATTTAACATGTTTGATCCTTTTCAAAATTATTTATTTCATTTAAAATTCGTTAGAACACCAAACTGCGAATGTGATTTGCGAACTTACTCGAATGCATTTTTAAATAAAAATTTCCATTTAAATAGATTTTGTAAAGAAAACAAAGCTTTAAAATTTATTTAGTAATAAAACCTTTCAAAGAACCTTTAAGAAAAAGTAAACATTTGTTACTTTTTATACTTTTGGAGATTTTGGTTGTTTTTCAATTAAAAAAATTTAGACGTTACTCATTGAGCTATAAAGAATGTAGTAATTTCGTTATAGTGTTTAAATGCTTATTTTTATAATAAACTGCTTAATATGCGTATTTTGAATTGGTTAGGTTACGAGAAATGATTTTCAGCTTTCTATATTTGTTTCAGCTTTCTATCTCTTGAACTTTTGTATATTGATGATTATGTGCATTATTGGACAACATATATGAAAAAGTGGAAAAAAGGATATTTATAAAGGTGTGAAGAAACACATTATTTCTTCTAAATAAGACACAATCAATTTAAAAAGTTGTAAACAGTCAAACAATCCTTTGAAGACTTTGATCCGAAATTAGTCATACATCTGGTGAAATCTGATAATAAGACATTAAACTAAATTTAATGCATTCATTTATCTAGCTTTTTTTTGAGTTACCGTGCTCACGTATATGCAGATAAGCTATCAGATTTTCCATTGATAGTTTAAGTTTAAAATTCGAAACAAATCTGTATTTTTTTGGGGTGGGGGGTGGGGGCGTAAAGACTATATAAGAAATGTAATACTCCCAACTTACAGTGTCTTGCTTTTTAAAATAGGACCTCACTTAATTGTTTGGCGTGGTAATACAGGTGGAAATGGCTTGCTAAGTATTCTAGCAAGGCTCTAAGTGTGAGGGTTGGATTGAAACTTGGCGTAAAGTGTTTGTGAATGACCGATTTGAACACATGTACTAAAATATACTTTGGTGTGGAGAGCCGCCACTCCATTGACAAGGCGTGAACTAATCTTGAATGACCACCCTTAAATCTGATGGTGAAGAGTCAAGCGCCCTCCCACTTGACGTGACGTAGATGTTGTGATAAGGATTTGTTGATTCAAAAGCCGCCTTCATCTTGCAACTGCGGACAAAAGTACAAGGTTCGTACTGAATCAAATATCATGTTGCTTGAAAGTGGGGTGTTAATATAACTAAAATAGGGATAAAATAGGATTATAGTTTAATTAAATAAAACTCTAATTAGTAGAAATAATAAAATAGCTTGCGAATATATACAGGTTAGTCTCGAATTCCCCTGAAAAACTTTAAAGAGGTCCATATCAAGGAAAACAAATTTAATAATATGATATGGTATTCCAAACATACGAGGTGGCCATTATAGGGAATAAAATAAAACACTCCAACAGGTAAAGTGTATAGCACAGGTTTAATCGGAATATAAATTCTCAAACTGTAGGTAGAATTCTTGGAAATTAACTACATACAGTTATGATCATGGTAAGTACTGTTACTATGTCAACAATTTGAAATAAGTGTTCAAAGGTCTTTCCTCTCAAACAATATGCGTTTCGTATGCCACTATTCATACTCTTGGGTTGTTGCACTTTTGTAAATTTGTATTACATTGTAGAAATCTGTGTTGCCTTCTTTCTTTCGTTTCATTCACTGGTAAAGAGCCACTGCAGGATTGTCTTTTGCATTTTTGGGTCCATGCTCTCTTGCAAGCGTTCTTAGTCTTGACTTGCGTGATTAATCTATAAAAATTTATTGATGGTGATACGATCCATCTTGTGTATAGTTAAACCACTAAAAGGAGCAGACAGACAATAAGACAGATGCTTAGAGTCTTACGGAGTCTCTTCTACTTCATGCTAGAACACCATTTGAAATAACCAGAAAAGTTATAGTTCCCAGAAGTATTAAGGGTTGTTATGTTATGTATAAAGTCCACTTCACCAGAAGTTCCATTGGTAATAATTCCAATATTTCCAGCCTTCAAAACCTCCACAAAAAGAATCATGTTTCAAAAGTGGAGGTTAAAAAAAAAAAAAAAATTCTCTGCGTTAACAAAATGCAAACGAAATAAGGCTTCCAATAGGTATCTGTGGGAGTCCAGTGGGAAGAGGGGACTTTTAGATCTCAATGCATGCGGTCCAGACATAATAATAGAAAATTCGTATCCCATCCGAACGTGACCGAAACCCAAGTGATTCGCCAAAGCGTGAACAAAAAAGAAACCATTTCTCGAAACGAAATAATAACACGCGCTGAAGTTTCGAGTATCCAGAAATTTCGTTGCCTGCAACTGTATACATTTTCTGACCTTTTATATATAACAATGATTAATGTTAAGTCGTGTTTCTATTTGAAACGAAGTCGTCGAATCGGCTGTGTTGCTACAAATGTGGATCCCCCTTTTTTTTTTCCACCTCTTCTAATGGTTCGAATTACATTCATTTGCTGGAAGCTTCACCTGGCAACCAGTCAGTGGAGAAAAATGATAACTGCGTTCTCTGACTGAATTATACGTACTCAGGTACGGTCCACATTTGGTGTAATAATGTGGCTTAAGGGTGGGCGGAGCTAAGTCGTGACGTACGTGCCTCGCATATTTAATGAGGCCCCGTATGCACCTTTGCAAGCCCATTAGTAAAAGTGGGTGCTTAATAATTTTTATTTTATTGTAACTGTGTAAGGTTTGTGGTCGGGTTTCTTTTTGTGTTGCTTTTTTTTACTTCTTTCAAGGGGTAAATGGGTAAATTGTGAAGTAATTTCTCTCGCGGTTTCTCCGTTTCGGTGCATTTTGGTAATAATTGGCGATTATTTTTGAGATATTTTCGCCGCCTGGCACGTATACGCGATTATGGAATGCGAGGCCCTTTCCCAAAGCGGAGGTTTTCTTCTAATGTATGTATGGAAGCAGACTGAAGTCGCATTCGAAAACTCAGGGAAAGATTAATTTGAGTCGTTTTCGATTCTAGGCCAGTTTGGTCCAATTTTAAAGCCAGATTTTCTGAATTCCAAATTATTTCTAAAAATATATGTTTAATTACTTTTAAGAATTTGATTAATTGTCCTGGGAGTAGAAATAAGAATAAACTTGCTAGTGACTCTTATCTTTTAATCAGAAAATAACTAACAGAAAGAAAAAAAGCATAAAATTTTAAATAAAACATTTTAATGGATGAAATAAACAAAAATTTTAATTTCAATTGTAGAGTAATTGCAATTTAATATGATCATTTCTGGACTTAAGAATTCTGATTTTATAAACTGACTAAGAATAGGTAAAATCAATTTTACTTTTAACATATCAAGGAAAAAAAAATGCTTCTTTACTTCGTGTCTATCTATTATTTATATCAAATACATCAATTAAAATTCATTAATTATTGCTTATAGATAATTATTAATTAAAGGTTAGCGTTATATATTGTTAGCCTTGTATATAGAAAAGCTATAATTAAAATGACCCTATTCAGACCCCCTATCGGATTTTGATGAAACTTAGTATATATGTTATATAAACTATGGAGAAAAAACTTTTTCAAAAAAAAAAAAAAGTTCAAATTTTGACCAACAGGAGGAATTGTGGCTCCTAAAAAAGGACAAAAAATCTGTCAGAATCATTAAAATTTATTCAGTCGCAGAATGTGCTCAGCGTGTGCTCCATCACGTGTTGAAAACACATTACAGCTTGTTCAATGGTAGCGCGAAGAAACCCTCGAGGGATTGCATCAACAAGGCATACGATGCTGATTTTCAACTCAGGCAAAGTCCTAATTCCTCCTCCATAAACACGGTATTTTATTAATCTCCACAACCAGAAATCGCAAGGATTTAAGTCAGGTGAGATTGCAGAAATCTTTTTCCCATGGTCTATAGAAAGAGTATAACCAAGTTTCATCAATTTTTTAAAATTCATTTTGCTTTCATAATTCAGTCGCAGGTAGCAGAGGTTAATCGCTGTTCAAGAAGTTCCAAGCAAAATCTGGGGGTGGAATCGTCGTTTTAAATCAATCCAGATCAGCTAATCCAGACAAAGCATTGTGAAACCCATTTCAGGTTTAGTCAATAATATTGGATGAAAACGAAGGATTCGTCAATTCTCTAATTTAAAAGGGATAACTGTAAATGATGTAGTGATCATACGAAATGATTGTTTTTATATACATTCGAATAAATCGATTTTGGACAAAAAGGTTTCTATAATATTAAGCGAATGTCAACATTTAACATAATCACATTAAGCTGCGTCTACATTGCATTTATATTCAATTGTGTATCCCTGTTTATGTCATTTGTCTTTAGCTTCGTAACACAAAAGAATTTGGATATACAAAATAGTACATATTTCCCTTTCCCTTACCCTTACATATTTCCCTTATAACAAGTACCTTCCTGCGAAAAATGCATTTAATTTGATCATAACTTTCGTAAGTGTAGCAATAATCAATAATCAACTAAAGTTCAATTACATTATCTCGAAATTTGCAAATATTTGTCAGCCGTGTTTGAAAATCGTCGAAAATTGACACCTAAAATTTTTTCCTTGTTTGGGAATACTTATCAGTGTGTGATCAAAATATTTGGATGAAAATAAGAATTCTGACAATTACAGATATTCAATGGGGAGCAGCTTGAAAATTAATCACCACGGACAAGATATCCCTCGAATTAGGAAGGATGATAGAATAATAGTAGAGATGCTAAGTTTTTGGGAGAAACTATATACCCTAGCGTCGTTCTTTTTCTTTTTTATATTGAGTTTTTGCAATAAGTTTGTGCTTCTATAAATACTGAATGTTTAATTTTTTTTTCTCTCTCAAAAACACAGATTTTGTTTATTTGCTACATGCTGGCATTTAAATTATATCCTCTTTGGTTAATGTATTTAAACAACTCAAGAAATATTTTGATACTCAGAAATACATTAGAATACATTTTTTTCTGCTTGAAATAGTTTTCCCTAAGTCTTATTCATAAATATTCCAAAGCCTATCTGTAAAGAAATTATCTTTTTGTCATTCATTGTTGCAAGAAAATAAAATAAAGGAATATAAATTCATTAAATAATCTACATTTAAATTTCAGAAAAGTGTGTTTATTCGTTAAATATTTTTTAAAATGCGATAAATAGGGAACGACCCATTCGTGTGAAATTTTCTCACACTAACTTTTCCCCTCCTCACAATTAACATGCTTAAATGTAAACTGAAAATGTTATCATTGAAATTTGTGAAAAAAATAAGCAAACTAATTTACTGATAACTTATTTATCACTGTAGGATTTGCATTAGTTAAGAGGAAAAAAAAAAGAAATGTTGACGACAAATATATAGGACAGCTTACGGTACTGATTTTCTTTATTAATTTTGAACAAATTGATATCTACACTGTTCTGATAATTCAGTTTGTGGGCAGTCCCATTGTTTAAGAGCTTTTCTCACTACTGAGAACATGCAGCATGTTTCAACGTAATCTGAATATATTATCCTTGAATTTGGTAACCATTGATACCAAATCTATTTTGTAGGGATTGCATTAGTTGAGGGGAAAAAAAAAGATGTTGACTGTAGGGTAATAGGATAGATGTTAAATATAGGGTAGTTCTCGGCATTGATTTCGTTTATGAATTTTGATGTCTACACTGTTTATGTTCCCACAACTCAATTCGCATGCAATCTCACTGTTTAAGAGTTCTTCTTACTAGAGAGAATATGCAGCATGGTTCAACGTAAACTGAATATATCACCCTGAAAGTTGGTAAAAAAATCCAATCCATTAATAACCCATTCTTCTCTGAAGAAATTGCGTTAGCCGAGAAAAAAAAATGTTGATGACAGATATTATAAGCTAACTTTCGGCACTAATTTCTTTTATTTATTTTGAACAAATTGATGTCTGCACTGTCTATGTTCTGACAACTCAATTCAGGGACAATCTCATTGTTTAAAAATTCCTCTTATTAGAGAGAGCATGAAACATGCTTCAACGTAAAGATTTTAATGTCTTTGAAATTGGTAAGAAACAATATCTAATCATGATTTATTGATCACTCTAGGAACTGCATCAGTTGAAAAAAAAAATGTTGACGACAGATATATCGAGAAGTTTTCGGCACTGATTTCCTTTATTAATTTTGGGCAAATTGATGTCTACACTGTCTATGATCTCACAACTCAATTCAGAGGCAATCTTATTGTTGCTTCCCACTATATAGAGTATACAGCATGCTTCAACGTACACTGAATATATCATCCTTGAAGTTAGTAAAAAATCCAATAATTTAATGATTACTGTAGTATTTGCAGTAGTTGTGAAAAAGAATGTTGATCATAGATACATAAAATTTTCGGTACTGATTTTCCTTACTAATATCAAACAAATTGACTGAAATACTCGTTAATTACACAACTAATCTACGTTCACAAGATTCAATTTGGGATCAGTTCTGTTGTTCAATAAAAACCCTTATCAGAGGGGATATGCAACATGCTTTAACCTAACCTAAATATATTAAATTGGTATTGGTAGAAATCCAGTCCACTGATAAGTTATTCATCTTTTAGGATTCACATGAATTGAGAGAAAGGATATTGATAGTTTGATATATAATGACATATGATTTTCCTTACTAATTTAGAACAAATGTACTGAAATATTCATTGTCTAACCTTCTCACGATTCACTTCATGGACTGTCCTCTTCATCAAAGAGTGGGCAAAATTCAACAACAACAACAACAAATTATTCAAGCAAGACGCTATTAAAAATGATACGAAAGTAGTGATCCAAACACTAAAATATTAAGATCCGCGGGTCTGGAATGAGGAGATTTTCGAATGCAAAAGATTAAATGCCATCTGACTTCCTATTTAATCCTTTAAGGCACTTTTTAAAAAACTCACTAGCTACCGACGAAAATCCTACTTGCGAAAATAAATATCTAAACACGCATGGAATCACGCTCACGAGAGCTCTTATAAATACCACATCTGTGGACCAGACTTATTAATATCATTATACTGAGTCTTACAGTGGGAAAATGCTCCCTTTTTTTCACTACTCATTTCCTTTTCTCGAAGGAGGTTGAAACCTGGCTCTTTCTCAACAAAAATACGGGAAGGAGAGTAAGGAAAGGAAGGGAGGAAGGAAGGAGATGGAGGAGGATGTTCCGAAACAAAGCAACAGAGGAGAGAGGCGAGTGGCTGATGAAAAAGGCGAAATTAAGGTTAGGCAAATTGCAAAATATTGCATCATAACTTTCTTTTCCGGCTCTTAATCTGGGGGAAATGGATAGGCGGAGGAGGAAAAGTTTTGTGTTTTAATGAAATTTAATCACCCCTCTTCTCCCCTGATTAATGAAGGAGGGGCACCGAGAAATTAATTATTTTGCAAAGTCTTGCCGAGTTCTTGCAGGTATCTACGAGCACCGCTAATTTCTCTCTCTCACTCTCTCCTCTCTCTGAGAGAGAGAGAGAGAGAGAGAGAGAGAGGATGCTGATAAATGGGGGTAGAAAGGAGATCAGAGGAGCTATAGGGAGTGGAGGATGAGTCACGGAAAAATGGTTCACGGGTGTAGACACGTTTATTGACCGTTGAAATGAAAGAATGGATAAGACTGACGCGAATATGTCAAACTCAGAGGAAGGCCAATGAAGTAGAAGTGTGTGCTGGGAAATGTCAAAAAGAATTTGTCTTTTTAGAAACTTAAGGTTTGTTTTGTAAAATATGATATAAAAACATTCCTGAAGGACATGATACTTTAACCATGATCACAAACGATCAATGAAAAATTTTGTTTCACTATATTAAATTCAATTTAAGTTAGTAATATTATCCCTTCTTTGAAATTTTCCATCATAACATTTAGTAAACAAAAAATTGTACTCAAAACCGGTCTACTGTAAATTGGTTGTTGATGCCAACTCTTTTCACGATTATTGCGTAATAATGAACGTAACTGTAAAAAAAAAAAAATGAAATGTTACAATTATTATAGCTTGTTTGAACTTGTCATTCCGCTGTTTGTTGTGATTGCAAGAAATGTGTGATTTCTTGAATATTTTTTTACAATTAATCTGAGATTGTCTATCTGTTAAAAGTGATAATAAGTGGAGAAATTTAGAAGAGAGAGCCATTGAAGATTTGTACTGAGCTTAACGTGTAAATGGATATATTGTAAACGAACGAATATTTCCATTATACTGTTTTTTTTATTATTTTGTATCATATATTTTTAGGATATTTATTATTAGGATTTTAAAAAAAAAAACATTTTTTTTTTAATCTAGAGCATAAATTATATCGCTCTGATTTATTTCACAAAAAACGAAAAAAATCAGTCAAAGAAGGGTTAAGGCTCGATTTTGAAGTAATTCGAGGACTATTTTGGGGTAAGTGTCGTAATTTTGAACCGAGATGAGATGATGATTACGAAATTTAGAGCGACACTCTTCCTCTTAATTTCCAAACCTCAAAGGGTGTAGAGCCTCTCCTTGAATTTAACATAGACTCGCATGCGTGTTGAATCTTCTGTAGAAATGGAATCCCGAATCCATTGTAGCAGCAGATAATCTACTAGGTGGCGAAAATAGTTCCTAAATACTATACAAAATATCACATGGAGTGAGATCAGAGTACTTTGTTGTCATTCATGCAAACAACAATGGGTCAGCTTTCGTCTAGATAAAACTAAATAAATGTCAATATAGAAAGAGAGGCCCCATCATGTGTGAAAATTTTCTTTACATGTTATAGGAATATATTTAGCTTTAAGATTTCAATTTGTGATACAAGTTATGAAGCATTTTTTAATATTACTTTGTAAATTAATAGACGCTTTTTCTTTCTTTTAAAATAAATTTATAAAATCCTTTCACATTTTCTGATGCTATTTTTCAGACGAATATTTATTTATTCTTACATGCACTTTCTGGCTACTTCATTTTGAAGACATTGAATGAGTGTTAGATTTTATTGTTACTTCACCTCATAACTTTTCAAAAATGTAAATAATGAGTTTACATTATACTAAGGGGCTCCGCCCCCTGCTATATTACGCTCGCCAACCCTCAGAAACTGCTAATACAGTTCCTCTCGAATCGCTCCGCGATCCAAGTTCGCTTCGCTCGCTAGTCATCTTTAAAACCACTTTAGTCTAGCAACAGATATATTCAGATTCAATTTATTCCAAAATATGATAAAACAATGAAAGAAATAAAAAAAATGTAAAGTAAAAAATACACTCGCAAAATCACCTGCATCAAAGTTGTTTGTAAACACAAATAGCCTTTCATTTGAATGACTATATACATCCACCAAAGAAACAAATTTAAAAAAAATTGTGCTTTTCTCACAATTTTTCAAATTTGGGAACTATACCAAAGAAACAGAATCAATGATCAGCAAGTCTTATAATATTTCCGTTAGATTCAACAGATGTTCCAAAATAATTTTTTTATCATGACAATATTTCGTATATTTGCCACTTGAATTTACTGCTTTTTCGCAGTAACCTGCCTGGCAAAAAGTATAGAGTCCTGACATAGTCCCACAACTATGCTCATTTTACTCATTACGACTGGAATCTTCTTATGAACGATTCTTGAGAATTTTCATTCGACCTTGTCTTCTCTTTTTCGATGATTTCGTTTTAAAATCGATATGGCACGACTTAAACTCATCGTAAAAAATTTTGTCCGTTTTTCTAACCGTAAATTTTTTGTTAAAAAAAATTCAAACCCACGCAAAAATAGCCTTCGCTTGAAATCTTATCAAACCGCGTGTTGATGTTCCCAGGCGAGGTCGAAGTGTTGCCCAAATGGCGATTCACAAATTCGGCCTGATTTCGCGTCGACGTAAGTGTTTTATTTATATAGATTCAATGTAAGTTCTCAATACTTTTTTTTCGTTATGATTCTTTTATGTTTTAAAAATTGATTTTAGAAGAGAACAGCATATTTTAAAGCCGGACATTGTTCGGTGTATCATTTTGTGCTTTCTCAAAGAAGAAATTAGTTGCTACTGATGTTAAGGAAAAGAAATGAATGCGATGAAATAATCTATATTACATTATTAAATACTTAAGGGACAATCGAAATGTCATTTTCCACCATTTTTCTATGTGCATTGCTCTTTATTATATTAATTAACTAAAAAAATTCCAGTTCTATTCAGCAATGAAAAGGCAGAATTATTAAATAAAATTTCCAACGACCAAATTTTTCTGATTTATCTGTGCATTTTTCCAAAGACTTTTAATGTGGTCTTTCCTTACCTTAATTTATTTTGTAATTTTTAGATGTCAGTATTAAAATACTTCAATAGCTTTACATATCAAGAGGAACTTCTCTTAGAGAGCATATTTTTTTTTCCGGAATCTTACTCGTAATGCAAACGTTTGTTAAGTGAAGTATTTTTTTCCCCCAGAGGAATCAATGCAAAATAGGACAATACAAAAAATATTATAATTTTATTCAAACCAATTTATTATTTATAACACACATCTTTTTTACAAGAAGAATATGTTAAATATTCTAAGATATTTATTTTGAACTACATCTCAAAATTTTACGAAAATGAGATACAAATGAGATGCCAATAAATAAATTTAAAGCGCGTACATTTACTCTCTATAGGGTGACGGCTAACAGTTTTCCACGCTTTGAGCATCTCTTTGATTTCAATGGTAGATTGTTATTCAACCAAGGCTATTTTCATGACGAAATTTTCTCCGTAACTTCTTGCTGTAACATAGAATGCATTTCCGTCAGCTCTTCTATAGTCAACTCCTGTCAACCTTTTTCTCATTGTTTGCTGTCCATCTCTAGCCCGCATACTCTTGGGTAGAGGCGCAGTTTCGTTGATTACAAGATCCTCAGGCACTTGCCCTCAGAGTCGCGTTTGACAACGTAGTCCGGCCAAAGTTTCTTCTATGAAGAAGTAAAGATTCTGTTTCAACAAGAGCTAAACACAGAATAATAGCTGAGTTATGAGTAGGATCTTCGATATGATATCACAAGGTCTCATCGAAACTCGTTCTGCGAAACAACACTCGTGAAGGGAGTTTGATTCCATCGAGAAGTTTCATTACACATATGTGCGTTAGATGTTGGTTGTCAAATGATGAAACGATATCTTTCAAATCCCTTGTTTTAATCTTTTCCTTTAATCTCAAGTAACGAAAAAAAAAAGTGTAATCTTTGAAAAAATTTTAAGGCACTTTTGGCACGTTGTGTACGTTTGTATTTGGAAAAACGTGGGTATGTTGTTATACCTTTTCTTTTTATAAATTCGAAATTTTTTGTAAAAAAAGTTGAGATAGCCATTCTTTTAGATATGCAATTTTAACGTCTTACGGAACCTCAAGGTAGACAGAGTTAAAGCTACAAAAGTTGAACCCTGTAAAAAGCGGAAAAATCAGAACTCTGGGCAAATCAGTGATTAAAATTGCTGTAGCTGTAAATTTGTGAATATATTCCTCACTCGTAAATTTCTTTTTTTATACTTTTGTATGGCAACAGTTAATTTTCTTTTTGTGCAAAGATGTGATTAGATCTTTTGTGCAATTATCGTCAATATTTCACTCTGCATTGTTCTTGAAACGTTGTATTTTATTTCAAAACATGTCAGCTGTTCCAAATTGACCAAGACCTTTTTTTTTCTTGTAGTTTTTTGAAATACTTTCGTTTAAAAAACATAGCCAACAGATTCTTTAGACCGTGAAAATAACCCGTCTAAATAAGGTAATAACAAAAAGATAGTCTAAATATAATAATAACAATAATTACTATATTTAGCTATTGGTATAGTTGCAAAATTATTATTCCCCCTTTTTGAAAATTAATATGTATTTTATTTTTATCTCCAGCTCTAAATACAACATGACGTTTTACCTAGGAACATTTGCAGGAATGAAAGAAATTTAAGCACGCGTTTTTTAAGTGGAAGAATACAAAAGAAGAATACATAATATAAAATGAAGTCTCCTGAAAGCGTCTGTATGTTTGAAATAGAAAAACTCGAGAAATACTTAAGTGATATTGGAGATATTTGGGCCACTTTGTAGGGCTTTTATTGAGGAAGTGTTTAGTATATTGAAGCGATATCAAAATAAAATAAAGGAATTTTGTAATTCCGATTTTGATTATTTTCCCACTGCGATTCTTGCATGTGCAAAATAGCATTTGTATTTTGCACTTATCCGTGTATGTGCGAAAACCTTAAACTGCGCATGCGAAAATAGCAAGAGCTGTGGTATGCATATGCGATACATTTCTTTGTTTACGTATGATTTTACGATCCAAAACTCATTATGCCCTAAAAAATTAACTGATATTGGTGATATTTGTACCTTTTTGTAAGGCATTTATTGGGGTTGGTTTTAGTATACTAAGATCATATCAAAATTTAAAAAAAAGGAGCTTATAATTAATTATTTTCTTACTACGATTCGCGCATGAGTAAACAGCAGTATCTGTGCTTTGCACTTATGAATTGTTTTGTCAATGAACATATTATATTTTAACCTTTTTAGCATACTAATTTTCCTAAATATTTCTGAATGTGTGCTATAAAAATTGTTTTGTAGTTATTTTTGATGACTTATAAATATATTTTTATGTTTGTTTCATGTTGCGTGACATGCCCAAGTCATAGCGGGTGGTGGCTGGACTTAAGTTTAAAGCTCTTGGAAATTTTCCTCTTGGATGTCATGCCACGGGCAACGCTGTGCAAGTACTACTAGTCTTATATAAATGAGATATTTAAAATTGTAATATGTTTCTTAAATGGCTGTTTTAGTAGAGTTTTAATTGCCCAAATTTAAACTTTATCCACTCTTCCATAAAAAAAAAAAAAAATAGTGCTTTTTTTTTTCGCTGCTTAAAAAAAGTTCAAGTATTTAACAATTGCATTTAAAATTAGATTCTACTCTTTAGTCTGTGATACACTTTCTGATGTATTATAATTTCTTAAGAAACTTATAATCAATCTTTTGTACACAACCTGGTAATGAATTGAAACAAATGGTTTCCAGATTCCATAATAATTGTAATAATAAATGATCCATTTATATATAAAATTTGGAATTTGTAAAAATGTTATAGTGCCATTGGAAACATACAGCTACACAAAATTTCATTACGAAGCAAATGAAAAATTTATTCCTAAATTATGTCAGAAAACAGAGTGTGTCAACGAGACATTACTCAACAACAAACATGTAGACATTGAGTTATATATATGGATGTTTCAAAATTGATGAGGAATCATAGCATTCAAGTCTTGGAATGAACAAATTTTGAAAAAAGATTATTCAAATAAACAAAATTTGACGAATTGATTTTTGTTTGATAATTTGTTGAAGAATCTGATAAATGTACCGACAATAACGATTTTCACTTATCACAAAATTCATATACATGATTCTGTTAGTCGTTGAGACCCATAGATTCAGATCCATGGATCTATAAATTTCTAATTATATTGGAAAGATTAAACAGAAAATATGCGGAATATTTTACTGCCAGCATTACTAATATATTGTTTCATTAAAGCACTTTCTAAGAAACAAAGTTCTCCACTTTGGTCGATATACATCGGGAATGCTGAGTACCCCCCATCTATCTATCTAAACAAGATCTCTATACTTTCTTATATAGTTCTCAACTGTATCGATCCCATCCTTCCAACTGACCAGTTCTCGGGAAGATCCTCACAACTAATAACAACCGTCAACTCTTAGCAATTTAAAATGTATAACGAGTTCCCAATGTTACCCAGTTATCGATATCCACAAAGCCGTACCTGGATTTTATCCCCCCCCATAACAATCCGTCCACTAAAACAGAGGAGACTGTTGGAGGGGGGTCGAGAGAAGATTGCAGATCCCCCTCCCCACCAAGTGGACCACCCTTCAACGATATAGAGCAACAACTGTCGGTTGCCTGCTCCGGATATTGATTAGATTTAATTAATGCCCCTTTGCTTTGACAAGAGCTGAAAACGCCAGATGTTCACATTGATCGGGTTCGGCGTGACCCCCCTTGCACCCCCACCCCCTTCTAGCAGGCCCCCCATCACTAATTTATATTTTTGACAAGTTAATTTTACACGCCGTTGAAACACTAACTTATAGCCGATAGCCTTCTTCAAAAAGAGAAGACTTATAGTTTGTTGTCCTCCCCCCCCCCCCCCCTTCCCCCCCAAAATACACTTTCTTTTCTTTTTTTTTTTTTTTTTTTTTCTTTGGTTCATCGACTACGTTCCTTTTGAGGTTTTCTTTTGTTATTTTGCTCATTCTTATATTTTCCCCCTTTTCTTTCTATCTTTAATTTTCCGATTGTTTCAGCTGTGAGTTTCTTGTTTGTTTGTTTGTTTTAAGATTTCTATTGGATGCTTTTCTTTATTAGTAATTCTTCTATAAGGAAAAAGTTAAATTCTTCCTGTTGGTATCTTAAGACAGAAAGAAGGAAACATGCTGTACACGCAAATATAATCGAGAGATCCTAATAATAAAAGTTTTTGTTATTATTCTGTTGCAACCTTTAATTTGTCATTTTTTTTAAGATACAAAATAATTTGAAATGAAAAAAATCCTGATCTAGTTATTATTGAGTTTTGTCAATACGAAGATATCCATTTTGAAAGTCATTTTAAAGATACTATGTATAAAAAACATGATGCTGTGAAAATGTTTTACAAAAACATTGTTTAATAAGTTGGGATTATATTAATAATAAAACCCAAACATTTCTCAGGGCCAAAGGAAGTTGTTTTATTACATCAGTTTTAGCTTCACAGATTCCTGTTCAAGTATAAAATAAACAATTGAAAGGTGGTTTACATCTGATTAGTAGACATTATCAATTTTCAAAAAACCTCTTTGGCTTCAATGTCAAGTATTATTAAAAGGATCAGATGGTGAAGACGATCCCTGAGCTGGTTCCGTTGATTTTAATAAGCATATGCTGATATTAAAAGAATTAAAAAGAAAATTAATAGAGTGGTTTTTTTAGAAAAAATAACTTTTGATGAATTCTCTTACAACCTTTTATTTTATATAAAACATGATTTATCTATTTTAAGGAATATTAGGATTGTTATAAACTCTAGTTTATAATATTATTATATAAGCTATTTTGAGAGAAAATGAAGAAGGGATTGTGTGTGTCCAGTGGCGTGTAAAATGATCTCCATGGGGACCAAGGGTGCATAGATATTTCGGGCATCAGCCTTACGGGTTGCCATTAGGACAAAACATCAGTATGTTCACGTCGTTTTTTTTATTAAAAATATCAAGAAGGAACTAAAAAAATAATGCCATATCCATCTTATGTATCGCAATTTTGTGTGCCATCTGTATTTATAAAACTGTTGACGACAACTGTTGCTGAAAAGCTATATTATGTCTCCTAGCACCACAACTCCTAAGACCACACCATTGTCTTGGATTATTTAGTAACATTAATTTTACATCGTGATTACATAGTGAGACAGAACAAACTAAGCATTCCAAATTATGCCTTTTTTCTCATTGTAACTAAAGTTACATGATTCACAGCTACCAGATATAAGTTGCCTACTAAGTAAACTCTTTGTTTTTCAAAGGCCAATCACTTACTAAGTAATTTCATTGCCATGCCATTACTCTATTCACCTGTTATGTCCGAAAGTTAAGAACCTTAAGTTCAAGAACTTCGCGACACTCCCCTCAAAGCGGCAAGTCGACTCACAGCTATAAATTAGAATATTATTTTCTGATAATAAATAAACAACTTGCTTCATCATATCGGGATTTGCATACTTATATAAGAAGAAATGAAACCTTGAAGAATTTCACCTGCAAAAACCAAATAAAAATACCGAGCATTCTTTTTAACAATATAAAGAAGAATATATATGCGATAATTCTCTTGTTTAGAAGAATATCCATCCATTAAGAAGAAAGAATTAATTACAGCGCATGGATGCCAATAATAATTATAAAGATTTACTTTCATCCAGTATATTTCAAATGTAAAAATATGTGATCTCTATTATATCTCCACGATAGATCATGTTGTCCCACGCCTGTTCAGCTACATCAGATCTCTATTCAATTTCTACTATAGATCCTGTTTCTCATGCAGCTAGATCATAACCTCTATTCAATTTCTATGATAGATCCTGTTTCTCATGCAACTAGATCATACAGTCTCATGCTCTGTTTTTCGGGACTGGGAATGACATGTTAATAAGATAACTCTACATTAGAAAAGATAACTCTGATTAGAAAAGCAATCTTTAGCAAAGTGACAGTTCTCTAAAAAATGTATCATCTGATAATCTACTTTTATTAAGAGAATCTAATTATAAGTTGTCTAGGTTTAATAAAATTCTAATCAATGTTAAGGGTAGTGTGGTATTTATCTCCTCTTTAAGTCTTAGTTAACTTCACGCACTTAAAAAAAATGAAGAGTGATCCAACTTAAGGTAAATTAGTAATATTCTATTTTTGTGTTTGTCAGAAACAGTAACAGTGGGAATGACCAGTATCAGAGAACCATTAGAAACTTTCAAGATGGTTCTTTTTAGATGTTGCAATCTATCTGATAAATAGACAGCCAGAAGCATGCAATTCTTTTTTTAAAGCTACACAAGGAAAAAAGAAATGAAACATCATTCATTTCTTATCATACCAAGTTCAAGTCAATTCTTAGCACTCTGCCTGCATTCATTTCATCCACGAAGCTGTCTAATCAGTATCATTAAAAGAACATAAATAAATGAAAATAAATAAAATGATAAAGTTATTTAAGTAATCTGTCCAACAAGTTCTCTAAATATTTTATTTTTATTTTTAAACCTAATGAATAATTAAGTCACTAAATTTACGTTCTACATTTATTAAAGTCAACCGCCTTAATTTAGGTGTCACATATTACGATATCACTTCTTTTTAGACAAAAGGCAAATGTTGCCTTTAGACAAAAGCTGAGACTTAATGGGTTAAGATACTTCAATAAAATCTTCTATCACACCATTTAACAGAATTTAAATTACCAATGTAAAATTATATCCAGTACTGATATTCAATCCTCTTGTTTGTTAAGGTTAGTTGAGTTGCATTAACGTCCCATTTTAAAGCAACACTAAAGTTATTTGGGATGGACCTCATAATTTTGAGCCATGAAGACGACGTCTGAGCTGGCACCCCCCTGTCCACACCACACCGGCGGGAGGGCGTTTGCCCCGGACGGATTTGGCATGCACCAGATCCGCTAATAGGACGGTTCTTCGGTGGAATCGGGTCTGGAGTTTGAAACCCTCTGGTTCCGAAGCCGTGACCTTACCACCAGGCCACCGCCCCCTCCTCTCTTGTTTGTTAAAGTTCTGTTATTATCACGGAGGAAATAATCAATTATCCGGCAAACAAAAATTTTAAATTTTTACTTAATGCTATTCAAACATGCAAGTGCTTTTAACCTGTAACTTTAAGATCATAATTAACTGGGCTACACAACATTCGTTCATAGAATTTTTAATGGATAGAGCACCTTTTAATGTTCTAATTCTCGAAGACAGTTTCTGTTTAAAAAATACACAGTACAAAATGTTGAAAAAAATTAATTAAAAATACAGGATGCCTTTAAAATAACTTTCCACGCGAGCGGGCATCTATAGTTAAATCAAATGACAGAATGAAACGAAATTTCATTTATTGATTGTGAAAATCATGAGGAAATTATTATTGCGATAAAAAAATATCTATCACGTAAGTTCTGATCTTGATTCATAATTACAAGGAAAGCATGATAAATAGATTATGCAAAATTTCATTGATGTCCAAGAGATAAAACTGCACTAACAGAAATAGAATGCTGACTCACAGGAGATTATCTTTTATTGATCAATATTTGCATCTTTTGGTCTATTTGCAAATTTTCAATGTCTTTATCTTTTTTGTGCTCAAGATTTACTATTATTAAATTATATTCATTATTGATATTCAGTGCTCCAGTTTGTTAAATTTCTGTATATTGTATGTTTTATTGTACATTGTATTATTTTATTCTGTGTTATTTTATTGTATTTATCCTATTTTATTATATTTTGTTTTGTTGTAATTTATTGTTATTTTATTGTATGTATATTGTATTATTTTCTTGCGTTTTATTTTTATTGTTCTGTATATTGTATGTTTTATGTTATGTGTATTTTATATTATGTTCTGTATGTTTATTGTTTGTTTGTATTATTTTGCCAATGCCATCCAGATTCTCTATATGAAATTTTGATTCATTATTTTTCGGTTGAGATACTTCAAAACATGGAAAGTTATCTTATACCCATTTAATATTTGAAGACAGCTTACTAGGTATTATGTATACATAAATTTATGGTGAAGTCTTTCTATTTGCATAAAAAAAAAGAATTTGTTTTCGGTATGTGAATTCGTCTATCCCGATGTGGATATTGAAATTCTTATCTAAAGCATTTATTTTGAATTTTTTAATATTAAAATAATCATCATCACAAAGGTTATATTTAGTTCTATTGTTTATTAAACTTGAAATTTTTGTTATTATAATAATAAAAATAATTAATTACGATAAGGTCAAAATCCTGAAATCGTACTCCATCCTATTATCATAAATCGTTAATTCGTAGTTCAGATTCCCAGCATTAAACTTTATAATGTATAAAATCCTTCAAAGTATCAATTAGAATTTTCGCTTTACTTAGAGCATCCTTTAAATTAATATTCATGTATGCGAAATTATTTTTATACGCAAACTATTGACACTCTACTGTTCATCTGGAGCCATACTTTTTATCCATTCATCCAGTGGTCTTAAAAGCTTGGAAAGCTCGTAAAAATGGGCTCTTCGTGCTTTTCGAGAGCTCTGGCTCAGTTTGAGTAAACGGAAGGCTGCTTACCTTGGGCCTATCCCGTCATTAACGCAGGCCGAGGCCTATAGAGCCATAAACTTGGAGTCTCGTGTTGACAGGACAAACAAAGAAGTCGATTTGCCAAAGAGTTCGGCTAAGTGCGAAGAAAATTGATGTTGCGTCACTGCAGACACGGACTTTATTTATTGGAGTAATATATTAAGGCTTTTATTCGGTAATAAATTTTATTGTTTGTTGAGGTAGCGTAGAATTTAAACGCTGTGTACTTAGCGAGGCAGTGTTCGGCTACGACGGAAGATCGGTCGTTTTCGAGGTGCATTAGAAGTTAATCATTGCTTCCATTTTTAACAGGGAGAGGCCAATGTGTGAAGAAAAATCTATAGTGGATATTGGATTTAAAGAAATATGTGTCCAATTTCTTCACTACTCATGGAATAAATCACGGAAAATAATATTTATCTGAATAAAAAACATACACGAAATTTGAACTATTCATTAATATTTCTTCAGCTAACTATCTGTATACTAGAGTGGTTAATAAATTGTTTTGCCTCG
The DNA here is from genome assembly GCA_026543865.1 of Argiope aurantia. NCBI lineage: Eukaryota > Metazoa > Arthropoda > Arachnida > Araneae > Araneidae > Argiope > Argiope aurantia. The sequence goes on along the minus strand of JAPMOR010010919.1, from coordinate 232,085 downwards.
CAGATGGGCAGGGAAGAAAGGGGATAAGTGGGAGTAACAATACAACTGCCATACATATTTAGTAAATCCATGAATCAAGAACTCTTGAAAAACAGAATGTGAAACTTCATTTAGTTAAAGCCACTTTGAAACACTCTGTAGCATTGGTTATAGAAGTCTAATTTAGATTCAATATATGGTAACGAATTATGTTCCCAGTGGGCTTCAGGGGAAAGAAATTCACATTTGTATTTCACATGGAGAATACAGTTGAAGAGTCCAATCCGTCTATTTCTTATATATCATTGTAGTATATGAATCAAGGATTTGGAAATTTTCTGTTAGTTAAAGTCATTTGGGAGCATCTAAATAGTTCAAGTTGCAGAAATCTAACTTAGATCCAAGATATAAGAAAAGATTGTCTTTCCAGTGGGCTTCAGTGGTAAAATGATTCACATTTGTGTTTCACAGGAAACGTATAAGTGAAAGGTTCCTTTCCACCTTCGTCTAACATATCCTAGCAGCACATGAATCAAGGACTCATGATAAAGCAGAGGTGTGAAATTTTCTAACTAGCAGAAAATAACATCTTAGAGTTCCTAAACAGTTCCAGTTGTAGAAATCTAACTTACAGAGGGTGTTCAAGTGAAATGACATTCAAATGACACTGTCAGTATACATGAAGACTTTATTCAAAGCCTACACCATAGGCCCGAACAAAACGATCCCATTGATTAACGAGCTGAAGGATTCCTTGTTCCCAGAATTCCTGTGGTCGTCATGAGACCTTCACAGCGTCTTTGAGTTCGCCGCCCGAGTTGAAAGTTTTCCTTTCAGATGTTTTTCCAGGGGACCAAAAACTGAAAATTGTAGGGCTACATCTCCGGGCTGTAAGGTGGATGGTTGAACTGCTCCCACTTGAACTTGGCCAGTTCCGTGTGTGTGACCTTGGAGATGTGTGGACGCGCCTTATCATGGAGCAGAATCACACCCTCTGTGAGTATCCCGGTCTTTTATTCTTGATGGATCTGCGTAGTCTTCGGAGTATCTCACAGCACACATCGGAGTTAATGGTTCTTCTGTTCTCGAGAAATGCAACAAGTAACGGACCTTGGACAGTGAACTCAAGGACGCTGTGAAGGACTGAGTCTCATCACGGCCACAGGTATTTTGGGAACAAGGAATCCTTCGGCTCGTTAATCAATGGGACCGCTGTGCTCGAGCCTATGGTGTATACTTAGAATAAAGTCTTCATTTATACCTACAGTGTCGTTTCGTACCTTTTCATTTGAACACCTCTTTTAGATCCAATATATGGGAACAGATTGTCTTCCCAGTGGGCTTCAGGGGGAAAATGGCTCACATTTGTGTTTCACATGAAAAGCGTATATGAAGAGTTCCATTCCACTTCTGTTTCTCATAACCTACCAGTACATGAATCAACGAGAAGCAGGAATGTGGAATTTCCTGTTAGTTAAATCTATTTTGGAATATCTGTCTAACCAGGGGAAAGTATTTTATCTACAGCATTGTCACTTCATCTCATCTATCTCAGCTAGCTCACTGATATACTAGAATGTTCAGGTTCGATTCCTTGATATAAGGCTTGGGTGAGATAGAATACTTTCTCATTGTAAAGAGAAGTTGTGTTGCTCTCACACATACGAATGTGTGAGTAACAAATCTTTTGGACTGCTTGTGTCTGTGTTTCTTCAGCTGCCGTAAGGCCTCAAGACATCCACCATACAGGGTAGTGATAGCCATATAGGTGGCAGTCACTCCGGTTCGGGACAGGAGGGAAACAAGTTCAAGGTTTGATTCTTTTGATGGTGCTCCAACACCGCCGGACATGTGGACCTAGAGCAGAATTAGTTTTTAATTCTTTTAATTTGAGTAAGGAACGTTTTATAAATGGACAACGTGAAGTTTGAACTGCTGGTTTATTTGTTGTTCTGGTCCACTATGATTCAAAATAGCTCTTATTATAGCTTCAAATGGCATGGTGATCTCATTAATCTAAACTAAAATTATCAGAAATTCAAATGTTGACGCTCATTAAATGAATTACTTTTATTTCAGGTATACTGAAAAAAAAACTTCCACACTCCTCCTTCCACATAGGACATTCCAAAGACAGACTTCGCTCAATTATTCATGTCCTCGGGTTTTATAATATCAATGACAGGACATCGAATGTTCTAGCACAGAAGTCGAATTTGAGTCCACATGAAACCCCGTAAATATTCTGGAATGTTCCATGTCCTTCATTTTTGTAGACAGTCGCCAAACGGTCGCCCAGTTTGTGACCAAGACCGGGAGCCATTTTTCAGCGTCCATTCAGCATCCATTACTATCTCTGTAAAATTAAATCCCTTTCCAGGAAACTTATTGCACAGGAGAAGCGATATTTACAAGTTCCTAACATTATATTATCTCCACGTTCTTTTACTCTTCAACGTTATGGTATGTTTTGGAATTAGCTTCGTCGTGTACAGAAGAGAATGGAGTAAGCATTTTGGAATATTATCTCTTCTCTTTTAATCGATTTAAAATTTAACGCGTCTACAATTTTGTTGCAAATGCATACTAAAAATTCATACTTCTAGTGCGTTTTGAATTGTCATGTATATGGATTAACAGATTGGCACCAATGACTGGCAAGCAGATTTGTTCAAATTTGGATACAAATTTACTATTTCGATGGTAAAAATCATGCACAAAAGCTCTTTCTATATAGACATTGAAATTTTAAATTGTTGTATTAATAACCATACAATTCATAAGGGACTCATCAAGCTAATTTTGAATTCTTTTAAACTCAGTGATAAATTTCTGCCGAGGAAATCTTTTAGTCATTGAGAAAGGGGCCCGTAGAAAATTTCTGGATTAGGAATTTTTTTGGCTATTTGCCAACAAATTAAGTTTGTCGGTTGGTCAACTAACAACTATTATTAAATTTTCCTGAATTTTATTATGTTAGTCACTTTTCACGACATATTTATTAAAAATGATTAAATAAAAACAGATTTTTCAGGAAGTTAATGAAGTAAATATTTATACATATATCATTAACATATGGATTATCTTAAAAATGTGTTGAAAATTGAGACTAAATTGTTCATTTATTAAAGATGGGGTTTAAAATGTACAGTATCTGGGATTCCAAATGTTTAAATTCGCCATTGTTTAAAATAATTTTTAAGTGCTTATCGGATACATCCGTAACCATTAAAGATAAGAGTGATAAGATGTTTATGAAATGATTTAAAACTACTTCCACTCAATCGTCACTCACAAGTGATCAATATAAAAAATATATATATATGATTGAGTTGAAAGCAGTACACTGCTTTATTTTTTTCTTTACCTAACTTTGGGGCAGGCGTAGTAGAGAGATATTAGGAATACTTTTTACTTCATCTTAGTACAAGAATATTTTCCGGAATCGTTTAAATCAGATAAAAATTCCATTGAAAGTTCTGAATCACTTACAAAGGAAGGGTCTTTCGCTAATATAAACTTGTAATACGTGTCTTAAGTGGCCAGTTTGAAGGGAACATTGACCATTGCGGGCTTACGCAATCATTTTAATGGATGGCGTTGAATTACTGCGGACCATATTTCTCGAGTACTTTATGAGTGATGATGCATTTGATGATGTCTAATTTCTTGGAGTGGGAAATCAATTTAGTCTAAACAGCGAAAGAAGAGCCATTTCTTAAATTCTGAAGTGGAGTAAGTAATCAAAAAAGAGGGCTTTCTCTTTTTTTTTTCTTTGCTTCTTCTTTCTGCGGGGCTTTCTCTTCTAAGCGGAGAAAACGGAGTGAGTGCTATGTGAAGACAGATGGATGTTTTTGATAGAAGAGGGTTTTCGTTCTCTCCGTCTCTTTCTCGCTGTCTTGTACATGGCGCTATTTGGCTCTGAAAGCAACATTTGGCGATTTTATCCTAGACCAAAAAATATTTAATCAATTTCTTTATCTTAAGTTTCTTGAAATGAGGATCGAGATCCTGTACACTAAAGGTAAATTTTTAAACATTTTCCTCCAGCAAGTGGTTTTTTTTCCCCTTCTGATTCCATCAGAAAAATTTGGACCAAAAATTAGAAAATTTATTAGCAATCAAAGAGAATGTATGCTTAGGTATGTGCTTATGCTCTACAGACTATTTGATTTAGAGTATCAAATTTGATACAAATATATTTTGGAAACTAAAAATATGCATCTTGGAATAGTTTTTTTAATTCCAATTAATTAAAAATTAAGCAAAATTTGGGCGTTTTCCAGCGATTACTCTCAAAAATTTACTTCAGAAAATAGATTTTTTTTGCACCGTTCTAAAATTTAAGTTATTGTCTTATCATTGATATAAATTTAATTGTCATATAAAGTTTTCCTAAAGTTCGTCAATTAATTTTTTTTATAATTCTTAAAAATAGATTCAATTTTTTGTTCATTTTAAAAAATAGATTCAATTTTTCGATATTTTTTCAAAGATAGATCCAATTTTTTGATTTTTTTTAAAAAATAGATACAATGTTTGAATAATTTTTAAAAATATATTTAATTTTTTGATAATTTTTAAAAATAGATTAAAAAATATATTCAATTTTTTGATAATTTTTAAAAATAGATTAAAAAATATATTCAATTTTTTGATAATTTTTAAAAATAGATTCAATTTTTTGATACTTTTTAAAAATAGAATCAATTTTTTGGTATTTTTTAAAAAATAGATTCAATTTTTTGATAATTTTAAAAAATAGATTTTAAAATTTCAAACCATTATTATTGTTCCAACAAATATTGTAATTTTCTACTATGATTTGAAAGCTTAAAAAAAGGGAAGAGAGAATTTTACTCCCTTTACACATAGACATACTCACACACACATTCGATTCTTCTCAAATGAATTTCTCTTTGTAATGAGACTCTTAAATATCTGAAGTTCAGAATTAATTAATTTTAGTTACAATCAGCTTCAGCTAACCGTTGAAAGAGAATGCTGTGAAAAGCTATATCTATCTGTATTTATCTGTTTGAGATCTTGCCTGTCAGCGTTTTCTACAAAGACTGGACAATTATTGCCAATATTTTGAACACTTTCTAATATTATAAATTAGCAATTCTTGTATATGCATGAATTTATTTCGTATATCTCGAAAACAATTCTTACCATTTTGGATCAAATTTTATATTAAGAAAAGGTTTTGCTTTTTAAGTTTATCTATATAGGTGTCTTGCCTGATGCTGAAATCTCGTATAATTTTGTGATACTTACATTATTGCCATAGAATGATAACAAACTGGTTCAAAACTTTGTTTAATCAATTACATTAAAAGTATTTCTTCGAAATGAAAATATTCGACAGACCCGCAACATCGTATGAAAGGAAGTATTAGGTTAAGACCCGATATCACCATGGTAAAACTGAGTGTTGGTTCAAAAATATAAGTAAGGATAGATAAACTATAAAATGAATATTGTAATATAGCTGATTGTTTCGAATACCATATTAAACGAAGTGCTTTCATGATTTTTTTTATTTGAATGACCAGTTCATATGTAGGCAAGATTGGAAAATATTCATATGTAATCAGTATGTAATTCGTATCTAAATATTTTCTCCGAACAAACAAGATTTTATAAAATAATAATAATAATAATAAAAGCTTAGTTTTACAGATATTAATGATGGAATTCTAAATTTTTGTACTTATAGCATTTTAGCTTATGTCTTTAGCTCTTTTTTTTTTTTTTTCATTTTTTTTTTATTTTAGTTTCATTTTTTTTTCATGTTAGTTGTTCAAAGTATGCATACATTTTTGAAACACTGCATTGATTAAATAAACTGTTTGTGCCTTTTATTCACACTAATGTTTCAGTAAATATTATTTTTTTCACTACTTCCAGTCAAATTAGAGCCACAAAAATATTTCTTCTGTTTCAGATACTGGAAAGATTCATGATAATTATGAACAATTATTGTGATTATAAATCCATAATTCTCGAATGAAAGCATATCTTCTCCCCACTGAAAGCATGCCTACGTCAAATTAAATGAAATCTTTCTCCGACTATTTAATACGGTATGGTATATAGACATTCAATTCTTTATTCGTTTCAGTTAAGTACTGAAGGGTGTCCCAAAATTAACGCAAGATTTGAATTTGCTGCCATTTGTGCAGTAAAGTGTTGTCAACTTTATTGAAAAACCATTTAACAATTGATAGTTTAGGATTAGTAAACATGGAGAAAAACACGATAGAACAATGTGTTTCCATTGTTGAAAAATAGTTCAAAAACAATGAAAGTCTGGCGGTCAGAATTCGAAAATTTGAGAATTGCCCCCCTAGAGCGTGTGATTTAACACCATTGGATTTCTTTTTTGAGGTTACTTGAAATCAAAGGTTTATGTCAACAAGCCCACACGCACGAAGGAAGAAATTCAAAGTTGCATCAACGAAATTCAGCCACATTTATGAAAAAATGATCATAGAACATTTCGGTAAAAGCATGCGTATGTGCCTGCAAAGCCGTGGATGTCATTTGCCTTATAAATCATTCCATACATAATCCTATAATATGTACTTCATAAAAATATAACAATTAAAAAAAGAACATGTGTTTGTCATTTAATTCAAATCTTGCATTAACACGTTGTTCTATCTTGTGACGCTCATTTTTTAGTAACCTTAAATTATAAGCTGTCAAATGATTTTTAATAGAGTTGTCAACACTTACGAATACTGTCAATACTATACGAATGGTGTGCAAATTCAAATATCGCATTAATTTTGGGACAACCTTTACAAAAAAACAAAGATTTTCTTATTTTTGTTTTATTATATTTGTCTATTATTTATCTCTTTCTTATTTTATTTGTCTTGAATTATTTCTGACTTTTAATGTTCTTAAAGTCAAATCAATTTTGTCACATTGCATATACTTAATATATCTATAAAATACATTATAGAGTTTAATAAAAATATCACAAATTATTCAAAAATGTGGTTATATGTTGTCAACCACATAAAAGACCTTATTGTCGAATTTAATTTCTGTATTAGTATTCTAAATAATGGTATCATTAAGTTGACTCGAATACAGAACGTGATAGGATAATTAGTTAAATTCGATCACGGACAATTTGTTGGAGCATTCACTGTTTTGTGCCCCGAATGGTGTCGGAATTACGCAAGAGGTTCATTTAGTAACTTCGACTCCAGGGTTCTGAGCGGAAGAAACCATTCGACTTCGAAATTTGGGTATCAGCTCCGAACTATTTTAAACAATTAACCACTAATGGATGGTCAAATTCGACTTGATTTGTAGCATGACTCCTGGATGATCATCTAGTTAATAATATTGGATTATGCCACATTTACACATTCACCTATAGTAGAATGCTGTATTAAAATGAAAATGCTCTTTTTTCAAAACTAATTTGATATCTTCAAGAAAGAAGCAGATGTTTGAGGTTATTGCCATATAATTATTTGTGCAGTGTTTACTTTGTCATTTTCTCGTATACATAGCACAGATAAAGTACAATAATCGTCAAAAAATTCGAACACGGGATTTTGACGAGTCTCCACATTTTAGACTTCCCTGAGCTCAAAAAACTCCTTTTTGGAAAATATTCGTCTGTCTGCCCGTGACAAAGAAAACTCCAAAATTCTTTGAGCTAAACGGTTGAAATTTGGTATATGAACTTGATATCAAATTTGCAGATTTCTTCAAATTTTGAGTAAAATCTGCTCAGAGGAAGGCCTTGTATCTGACTGTTCGAGCAAACATTCGGCAATAGAAAGCTAGATAAATACAATTCGGTACACGGATTTAATATCTATAGTATAGACACCTGTCAAAATTTGAACGAAATGCAGCCAGGAGTTGACCGTCTGTGGTTTATACTTTCAGAAGCACGTAAACGCGATAATGGAAGAACGCAAAGACTTAAATATATCAAATTTGCATGATTTTTGTGACTACAAGCGCAGTTTTGTGTTAAATTTTTGTTTAAATCGGTTGAAGAAAACGTATCTAAAACACAAATTCAATTTTTGGTGCATTAACATACTACTAACGCATGGTAGGAATTAATAAACAAATAAATCGTCAATTTAGTTATATTAACGTCCCGTTTTAAAGAAAAGCCAGGGCTATTTAGAACGTAATTTCCAACCGCGGTAACAGATCATGAATACGACCCCTGAGCTGGCACCCCCTCTCCAAACTTCCACGCCTCACCAACAGGAGGACGTTTGACCTCGACGGATTTAATGTGCACCAGACCCGCTTACACGACGGTTCTTTGGTGGAATAGGGTCTTGAGCCTGAAACCCTCTGGTTCCGAAGCTGACACCTTACCACCAAGCCCCCGCGGCCTGAATAATTCGCCAAAGATGATACGTTAGATTCAGTAAAAATGCTAAATTCTCTCCAAAAGTTAGGATTTCGTAATTATTGTATGCCATTGCTAAGCTAGGCGATTTTTGGAATGACAAATTTATTAGAGAGTATGCAAGGAAGTTTTTATAAGACCACTCCCGCTGTTTTTTAATAGCACAGCATAGATAGATATTAAAATCATATGTAATATGCACCGAAAGGAATGTATCTCCAGAAGGGATTTTATCATTTACTTATATTAGATTCCTATTTAAAGAGAGTCACGAGGGGTATCTTGAGACCGATTTCCTTTTTTTTTACGCAGTGGTGCTTAGCTGGAATCAACGCCCCTTCTCCACGCACCACACACCTTACCCATAATGCCAGATGTGCACCAGCCTCAGATTCGTGACTTATCTTCGGTGGCATTGAAATCTGAACTTAAATCTCTCCGATCTTGTTACCTTATCCCCTGAGTCTCTCACTCGTATGGAAAGAAATGGACGAAAAGAAAAGATGGTCTCTTTTGAAAATGCATTTTGGAGCTACAATGATTTCATGGCGGTTCATCAGGAATTCTAAATAAATCCATTACGTTTATGATTCTGCTACATTTTAAAGGTTAAGCATTTTAAAGGTTAAGTCTTCCAAAGGTTAAGCATCTGCTCAATGGAGTGGTTAAGAAATTTGGAAACGGAGTGCTAAGTTAGTTTCATCTCATCATCTGACTATGATTTCAAATAAAAATATCCCTCTCAAAAATGATTGTCCATTAGCTTCTAAATGGGACATAAATCTAAGCACAAGTGAACTAACTACCCAGTTCCCTGCCTAAAGATTCGGCGTCATCTAATCTACAATCTTCACGACTCCAATCGAGGAAACAATACATGCTAATTTGGAGTCTGCTAGAGTCCAATATCTGCTAATTTAGATTACGATGCATTTCTTTTTACCATTTTGATTAAAGTAATTTTTAAATTTAAAATTTTTTATACTAAAACCCACATATAAGGGACTCACAATCAAGCATTCTTTGTTTCAGTTTATTGCAATATTTGTTATCTAAAAAGTACTTAAATGAAGATGACTTTTTTACATTTTATTTTGAAGCCCTGGAATTCACAATACTGAAGGGCTTTTGGAGGATTCAATTTGGTTTTGGCGACCGAAAAAAGTTTCGTTGGAGGACTATTACATTTCTCACCCCCTTCGGAAAAATTCCCTCCTGTTTTGTATTGAGTTCAAGTGTTTCATTTATTTATAATCGAAATTAACCATTTATAATCGATGCAATTATTTTAAATAATCCTGTAAACTCAGAAAAAGTTCTAACAACGATTTTTCCGTTTACTATTCACAAAACATGTTCCTTAGCAATCGTTAAAAAAATACTGGTTTAAATCCCTTTAATTATCCCCACATATTCTATAACAATCATTGGATTAATGAATGTTTAAAACAAATTATACCGATTAACTATTCACACATGTTCATTAGTAATCTTTAGATTAACGCATGTTTAAAACAAACTATTCCTGTTAACTGTTCACACATGTTCCTTAGCAATCTTTAGACTAATGCATCTTTAAACCCCATTAATTATTTACATATGTTGTCCCTTAGCAATCATATATAAAACAAACTATTCCCATTTACTATTCACAGATGTTCCT